>JBBBDQ010000596.1:1832500-1985000 GCA_037127315.1 Ascarosepion bandense | reverse complement strand
TTTTCAGGTGTTTCTGTGTAAAATGTGTGCGCATTTGAGAATTGCGTACGCGTGTGTATTTAAATTACAAGTTTCTGTTAAAGCCACCGCCCCAACCACCTCACTGGCAAAAAAAAAAAAAAAAAAAAAAAAAAGTTTTAAAGAAAAGAAATGCAAAATTGAAAAATTCGTTGACATTTTCAATTTCAAGATTTTTGCGTATATTGTAACCTGTTCAATGTTTATGTGCGTAAATATCCGTAAGTTGCGCTTTTAGCTTGTTTGCGTATGTTTGCATTTATGAATGAATTGTGTGTGCGTGGGGGGGGGGGGGGGTACGCACGCACAAAAACATGTTTGTATGCGAGAACTTGTAACTTTACGACTGAAATTCTTGAAGGACTATGATTTACATTTATTTTCTTTCGACTTTCATTTTTAAGAAGCGTGGGTATCCTAAAAAAGTGATAAGAAGAAAGTGATACAGATAAGAAGAATAAAATCAAATCTTTATGATAATTCAAATTAATTGTTAGTCATTGATTATCATTAATCGTTCTTTTTGGAGCACCATCATCATCTATGTAGTTTTGTTTGCATGCATTGTGTTTTTACTACACATGTCCGTGTAATCGTAAAATGTTTTTTCGTTCTTTCTATGAACTGCTGGTTTTCGTTTTTTCTTAACCCCCCCCCCCGATGGGTGGTTAAAAAAAAGGACAGTTTCTTGTAGATATGAGCTTCTCAATATTACCACCAACAAACCATTTCCCAACGGCCATTTCCCAGTCACTCCCGTTTTTTCCGTTTTATAGTTGAAAACTTGGGATTGGGGTATAATTGCAAATGCCCGTTGGTCAAAATGATTATAAAGAACATTTTAAAGTTCCAGAAACGAAAATTATGTCTCTGGCGAACAACATTTATATTAAAATTAAAAAAGCTGATATTTTTTTTTTTTGTTTTGTTTTACTTTAAGTTTAATACTACTTTGACTTTTTCATGAACATTGTTTTGCTTGTTTTTTGTTTTAGATTGTTTGCTTCTTTTTTTGGTTCTGTTTTTTTCTCTCTCGCTTGAATAACTGTGTAACACTGTAGTGTACATTACAATTTACTATTTAATTTGTCTATTTCTTTTACGCCCGAAAGAGAATAAACACGTTTTTCATTGATTCTCCTATATTTCCGTCTGAGCATTTTTGTGTTTTTCCTGAGTATTACAAAAAAAAAAAAAAAAAACCCTTAAAAAGTGATATTCATTACTTTTTGTGTCTCTTCTTAATACGTACCAACCTACCTATATTTACGCACTTTACATTTCGACAAGGTGTACTCAACTGTAAAACATTAAAAACAATGCAGATTTCATTGGTGTCTGAATTCTTTATAATACTGTTTAAATTTTTACTCTATTTGTTAATTTAAAAAATGTTTGAGCACGAATGCGTTGGTACTCTATCTGTAGTGTACAATGTACTTACTGAGTTACATGTTACATGACATGTCAGTGCGTGTTGGATGTGATTGTGGTGAACACACGCGTTTTTGATAACTTATCAATGCCGGAATAAATAACTTCATTTAAAAGTTTATACTAGAAAAACAAACATTTGTTTTTTAATGTGGTCTCTGTGCGTTTATATCTGCATGATTTTTTTGAAAATCTCATTGTGTCCTTTTTAATTGTATCTGCGCACGTTTCATAAACCGAGAGAAACAAACTAAAAAGGAAAACGCGTTTTTAATTTCGCCTTAGCTCATCAAGAAAGTATGTGTTAAAGTGCGTGTTTAATTAATTGTGGGTAAACCTGAGAGAAACAGAAGGTTTATTTTCTTTTTTTTTTTTTTTTTTTTTTTTTTTTTTTTGTCTGTAGTACAGGTGTGTGCGTGTACTGCTTAAAGAAAATGCTAAAAAAGAAAAGAAAAAAAAAGAATTCAGCAGGTGGACATTTTTTGTGTGTCCGTAACGATGTATTTTAGTCCTTTTTTTTTTTTCATATTGCATTTTCTTTTTGCTACTGTTTTGTTTGGTCGAGCGCAAGTATTGTTCACATTTAAAATCTAAAGAGAACACATTTTTATTATTATTGATTGATTGATTAATGAAACAGAGCGATAGAACAAGACTAAATGAATATTGAATGCAACATCTACGTTTGTGTGCGTTATTATACAATAAAATCTACTTGTAACTTTCCTTTGTGTTATGAAAAAGAAAATTTCGTATTCAGTTCTGTTAGCGTGTAGTACACTGGTGACAGTATTTCAAATGAGCTGTATGCGTACAGTACACTCACAGTCATGTAAACATAGTTTTACTTTTAGTTTAGTACAAGGTTATTATATAGTGGATTACCTATTCAGAATCGAATCCACTTCCAGTCTTAGATTTGGGAAATCAGGTTTACTTAACTGCAGTTTGTAAATTAGTCTCATAAACCATCTCTAGTGAAATAGGTTCGATCCTCACTCTGGGATTCTCATCTTTGGTTTTATGCCGCAAAAGACTAATTTTTTGTATTCGTTTAAAACTTAAAACTGATTTGAAAATCTCTTTTGTATAAGAAAGTGTGTACATCTGGTTTTTGTGTATTTGTATGGCGATGTGAATGTAGATATGGATGAGTTTATCGTTTCTGTTTGTGTGTGAGTTTATGGGGAAGCATTTGGGTATATGTGTGTGGAGGGGAGGGTGGATGTGCTTGCACCCAAGCAGTTATTGGTATGGAAAGTGGTAGCAGCATATTAAGTTAAAATTTAGGCTAAAGTTATGAATCCATCTCTTCTCCCTCAAGCTAGAGGTTAATAACTGAACTGGCTGGGCTTTCTGATTGTAGTTGGCAACCAGTCTCGGAGAAGGACGACTTTGAATTCAATCTTTGACATGGCAATATGAACAGGGCAAAATGAATTTTCTGTGGAAGCTAACATCTAGCAAGGTGAGGCTGTGACCCTATATCCAGTAGAGGGTGCTGCCTGATTAATATATATTTTGTTTGCTGTTGTTCTTTTTTGCTTTTTTCCCCCCTTTTTTGTGTGGAATTTATTTTTTCTTGTCTAAAGTTTCTTTTTTGGTTTTTTGTTTAGGGATTTTGGCAAT
Organism: Ascarosepion bandense; assembly: GCA_037127315.1. NCBI lineage: Eukaryota > Metazoa > Mollusca > Cephalopoda > Sepiida > Sepiidae > Ascarosepion > Ascarosepion bandense. Next base: position 1,981,919 of record JBBBDQ010000596.1, on the reverse strand, counting down.
TAGTCAGTTGGTCACACCAACACTTTGGATTTTTGTTTGGATATATTTGTATGTATTAGTGGGTGCTGAGAAGTTCTTAGTTCAACCAAGTACCTACAATCACTATTTCAATGAACCCCATATATATATATGTGTGTGTGTGTGTGTGTGTGTGTGTGTATTTTGTGTATTTTGTGTATGCACAGATGTACATGTATTTACTAGCATCTACATATGAAACATGAAATAGAGCATTATTTAGTGTGCATGCGGGTGCATTTGTGTGTATAAGAGGTTCATCCGTAAGTGTTTGAAGTGGATGCTGAAAATTTCTTGGCCCATCCCACTTTCCAAAATCACTATTTCAATGACCAAACATCAGAATAGTGATTTTTGGGAAGTGGGCCAGATTGAGAACTTTTCAGTAACCTGTGTGTGTGTGTGTGTGTGTGCATCTGCATCTGCCTCAGAGACATAAAAAAGAGCATTATTTCAAATGTGTGTGTTTGATTTATGCATTTTTATCTATATGTGTGAATTTATAAGCCATCTTCTATTGTGTATGTTCATGAATATTTGTATATCTAATGCATTTGTATAACGGTTTTTGTCCTGCTTGGTCCCAGTCTTATAAAAGTTTCAATAAAATTGCTTGTGAGAGTTCTGTGCATTTGTATTCATGTGTTAAGATTAAACTTAAAAAAAAATAAAGAAGCAGTTCATTTTTCAATTTGTGAATATGAAAATGTGTTCTACACTTTTCTTTATGTACTAGTAAGGTGACCAGAAATTGCCAAGGATAATAACTTAATATCTTTTATCAATATTGATATTTGGTTAATTCCATTGTGTTTGATATACATTTGACAGACTGGTTATTTGAGCATAAATTGAAAGTTTATGAAACAACTTTGGAAAAAGAAAGCTTTATAAAACAAATTTGAAAGATAAAAGCTTCATGAAACAAATTTGTAAAAATAATCTTATGAAATTGTCATGTAGAAAGCATAAACACCGACAGGTGTGTTTGAACATTGATCACCAGTCAAAGAATAATGCAAGAAAAAAGGATTATTCCACAGGCGATCAGGTGATGACTAAATATTTATAAAATCACAGACAGAAGTCTGGGATGATGTGTGTTGAATGTTGAGCTTATAAGGAATAACCAGTTGAGCGTTGAGCAAACAGCGAGTAATCGTAGTTCAGCGAATAACAAATCTATCGAGTGACCCAACAGTGAATCTAGCGTTGATCATTCATATTATGAGTAACTAACTGAATATACCAAGACCAAGATTTACGACCGTGTGATACCAATACCTCAGTAACCTTTAAGGTTTTAATATCACTAAATGAGTTTACAACAGAAACAAATTTAGAAGAAAAAAGCTTTGTCAAACAAATATTAAAATGTTTTACAAACAAATTTGTGAAACTGAAATAAACCCAATGATTATGAGGAATCATTTGAATAATTTAATGTTTAAGAATTAATTTACATTTTAGCAACGATTATTTGAAATGATAATAGAGTTCTTTTTGTTTTCTCATTTTCTCTTAGTAAAGTAGTGGTAAAATTATTAAATGTATTTATTTTGCATTCACTTATGCACAAATACCCTTGGGAAAGGTATTAATCCATCTCTTTCCTCCAGTTATGGGTTAAATAACAGGACAGATTGGGTTCTATAGCCTTGGCTGGCAACCAGTCTACTGCAGAAAGCAATGGCAACCTACTGCAGGATAATCTTCTGCCCAGTCAGTCATGTCTCTTTCGAGACATGATCACCCAAGCGTGTATCATGTATGGCACTCAACTGACTGACTGATCACATTTCTATGAAGTTAAATAAAAGGCAGTTTATAAACTAAATTTGCTTGATTATACTGAGAGAATATTGCAAATGAAAAGTTTGGTGAAAAATGCCAAGAGACAACATATACATAAGTGGTGATAGGGATATTTTTCATCTTCAATGTGCCATATCCCTTCAGGATGTCGGATGATCATGGCTATCCGCAACATCCTCTCCCTGGTATCTATTGGCAATATTTTTTTTTTTTTTTACTATCCTTACCACTTCCTGGCCTGATAATCATTTACACAAGCTTTTTATTAGATTACTTAGAATTTCTTCTCTACCTCTTCTCTTCAATATATCTTCTGGGTGTCATATTCTCTAAACCCTCTTCTTTCTTTATGTGTCCCAAAATCTTTCACACTCTGTCTCCTTTTTTGCTTTCATTTTCCTTAAAATTGCACACATCTTATGTGCTTTCTCCATAACATTCTAAGCATTCTTCCATGTCGTCTCGGATTTCCACTACATCTGCAAGGAACTTGTCCAACATTCATTATTATATAGAAGGATTGATATCACATAGCAGTTCAGCACTATTTTCTTGTTTCTTTTTTTTTTTTTAATCATATCACCCCGAGCAAGGCGGTAACGCCACTGGTGTGCAGCGGGTTATGTAAGAGTGAATAGACTGGAAAAGAGAAAGCCGGAAACCACGTCCTAAACAGGAAACAAGGGATGAGCCTCTACACCTGTTCAATAGACGTGGGTGGAGTGTGAACCGGGCGATAGTTCAGTCTATCTACTCCAACTGAAAAATATAAACAAAAAAGAAAGTGAAAAGATTGGAAAAGAGAAAGCCGGAAACCACATCCTAAACAGGGAACAAGGGATGAGCCTCTTTTCTAATGAAATTTTAATGTTTGTAAATATTTCCTTCTGATTTTGCAGTTATTGTTTATATTTAGTAAATTCATGTGTGAGTCCTTTTATATGCCATGTCCTTTTACAACATGGATGATCATGGTTCTCCATACTCTCCTATCCTTTGTAGCTCTAAATAATGTTTATCTCCTTACTTGGCTTAGCTTTTGGAAAACATCTTTTGTTATTTTAGGGACAACTTTGGATTTCAGTGTCACATTTTTTGTCATGAGTTAAAACACTTCAGATATATTTTAATTTCTCTGCTTGCTTGATTTGATCTTCCAATTAATAACTTGCTTCTTGAACAGTTCCTCTTGCTGCCAACCCTTGTGCAAATTAATTGAAACAAAACAAATAATTTCTTTCACACTTTCCCTAATCATGTATATGTTGTCTCTCAGCATTGTTTTTCACTTCTTTTGACCACATTTTCTCTTATGTTTTGGACTGATGGATACAGTTTGCTTCTTTGCTTTGATGACATGACTGACAATTGAAAGCCTGACACCAATAATATCCGCATTCTCTCTATAAGAGAATGTGTTGCCAGTGTGTTCATGCAGTGTTATAATTTTTGTATGCTTCCTTGGAGTAACGTCCATCAAAGAAAATGGCTGCAGGACAACTGACAGTTGTGACAATAGTGTCTGGGCATGACAAAAATCTGATGCAATTACAAATGATGCAATATTTTTTAAGGACAAACAATTTCATCATACACCTCAAAAATAGATTCATATTACTGCACACCACTGCAAATAACCTAATCTGAGAAAAAAATAGAAATCGATTACATCCTGTCACTTCAGTGGGTGTAAAACTGACCATATAGCAAAAGAAAGGAAACTAAAGCAGTTGTTTAAATTAATTTGCATAAGGATATACATTTTCTCTTCTCATACTTGATAGTTAGTCCCTTTTTTCCTGTTTTCCTTTATGAACATGTTTAAGATTCCTGTAGTTTTCTTTCTATATCTGCTATTAACATGGGGAACATCTGCTTATTTTATGTTGCTAAGATTGAGACCAACAGTAATAAATCCTGGCAAGATTTTGTTTTCTCAGGATCAGCTCAGGTTGAATAAGTTCAATGAGAAGACACATCCTTGTCTTACGCCCCTTTCTATTTTTGTGTACTTAGTCAATTTATTTCCTATCTGTATGCAGGTGGTTTGCTCTCAGGAAATATTCTACAAGACAAAGATCCATTTGAACTGCAAGGCAATGAGGACATAAATATTCTTTTAACCATTTCACCCCAAGCAATGCCAGGTAGCAGAAAAGAAGAAAATCACATGGAAGAAGTGTGAGAGAAGAAACTATTAGAATAGAACATAAGGTTGAATCTAATTAGTTCAACAGTAAAATGGTACCAAACTAGGGTCATATTTAAATTCATGCAGTCAAAGCACCAGGTAGATTTAAAAACTGATTCAGTATAATCCTTAAAGTTCATATTCAATGGAAAACATGAACCTGAGAAGATGCAAAACATTGGTTGCCTAGAAATTAGCATCAGCCATACTGTTGGCAGGCTGAAAATGTTCTCCATGGTGATTAAATATTTTGTTTTAGAGCTGTTAAAATTTACAAGCAACTTCTTGCCTCATTTAGGTTACCATCAGTCATACTGTTGGCAGGCTGAAAACGTTCTCCATGGTGATTAAATATTTTGTTTTAGAGCTGTTAAAATTTACAAGCAACTTCTTGCCTCGTTTAGGTTACCATCAGTCATACTGTTGGCAGGCTGAAAAGGTTCACACTAGTGATTAAATGTTTTGCTTTAGAGCTGTTAAAATTTACAAGCAACTTCTTGCCCTATTTAATCAACATAATTCAACAGTAAAATGGTGAGACCTAGTTGCCAGTAGAGTATCATATTTAAATTCATGCAGTCAAGGTACCAGAGAGGAAAGGTCGTTAGAACATTTGTCATTAAAATATGTGTAGAAAAACAAAAAGAAGACATGTCACATTGGTGGAAAAATGATTGAAGTCAAGATGCCAGGTTAAAGATTACATAACAGACCCTTTTTTTGAATTTTGTCAAGAGTCTTAAGTTATAGAGTAGAAGCACCGGACCAATATGACAGCAATATTCAATGCATTGATGAATGATAAATTTATAAATATGCAAGATGGAGTCTGATGAGAAAAACTCTCTGGCACAATACAGTGAACCAACTTTCCTATCAGTAGATCTCAAAAATGATTCAGTATAATCCCTCCACTTCATATTCAGCGAAAAACATGAGCCTGATGAGATGCAAAGCACTGCTCACCTAGTGTTTAGCATTAGCCATACTGTCAGCAGGTTGAAAAGGTTCTCTCTGGTGATTAAATATTTTGTTTTACAGCTGCTAAAATTTACAAGCAGCTTCTTGTCCCATTTAATCATTAGTTGGGAAGTCCTTTTTGAAAGCAGTTGCCAATTTTTCTTTTGTCTGATTTGCCTCTAAAAAATAAATAGTGTCACCAGCATAAATACCTAGTTGGGAAGGTCATTAATGAAGTTAAGAAAAAACGTAGGCCTTGAGATAGAGCCCTGGGACCCCCTGCATTAATGTAAAAGGATGTAGAATAATGTTCATTCAACACACCCTTCATCACACAATTTGTTAGGGAAAATTGGATTCATACCATGACACCATAACTTTTCAGGTTGTGGATAATGAACTCGTTTAAGATATTTCGAGTCACAGTCCAAGTTTCACCATTCTTATCTACAGGCGTGATAGACAAATTCAATGATAGTTGTTAACACATTGTCTGTAGACTTGGAGAAATGAAATCCATACTGTTTATCTGACAGAAGGCCATGTAAAGTGAGATGCTTAACCAATTTGGCATTGATTAGAGCCTCAAGTACTTTGCCAATAGAGATTAATAGGGTGATAATTCAAGGTGTCAGAAGGTTCCCCAAAAGTTCTTAAATGCAGGAACCACAGAGGAGGGCTTCCAACAAGCTGGAAAGCGGGAAACAATGAGGCATTTATTGTAAACTTTAGAGAGTCAATGAAAAAAATTGTATAATCTTAATGCCAAATCAAAGAGCACATTTCTATGCTTGTAAAATATATAGCTTCTATGTTATAAATATTTATGAGTCAGTCAGTTGTGATACATGCTTTAGCCAATCATGTCTCGAAAAGTAGCATGCATTAAATATATGTATCTCATAAATCAGCCACAACGCAGATATGCATTGTAGTGCAGTGGATATTGACTCAGAACGACAAATTGGGGAGCCGAGTTTGAATTCCAGTTGAATTCCTTGCATTCACTTATGCACAAATACCTTTGGGAGAGGTATTAATCTGCCTTTTTCCTCCAGTTATGGGTTAAATAATAGGACAGATTGGGTTCTATAGCCTTGACTGGCAACCAGTCTACCACAGAAAGCAATGGCAACCTTTTACGGCATAATCTTCTGCCCAGTCAGTCATGTCTCTTTCGAGACATGATCGCCCAAAGCGTGTATCACAACTAACTGACTCATAAATATTTATAACATAGAAGCTATATATTTTACAAGCATAGAAATGTGCTAACTGTAGTAGAAATGGCATAAAAAATGTTCTCAAGGTTGAAGATTTTTCTAATAAATAAGCTAATAAAAAATACAACTGAAAAAATTTGTCAGTCTAACAATTTCCTTTTAAATGAAAAATTAAAATAACTCTTATAAAAACACCTTTGAGGTCATCAATAATAGCTTAAGAAATAAGAAACTGTTTTTCTTCTCTATTTCCATGTTTATTTTTTTAATTTTTTTTTTAATCATATCACCCCGAGCAAGGCAGTAATGCCACTGATGTGGAGGGGGCTACATAAGAGTGAATAGATTTGAAAAGAGAAAGCCGGAAACCACATCCTAAACAGGGAACAAGGGATGAGCCTCTACACCTGTACAATAGACGTGGGTGGAGTATGAACCGCGCGATTGTTTAGTCTATCTACTCCAATTGAAAAAAAAAGAAAAGAGTGAAAAGATTGGAAGAGAGAAAGCCGGAAACCACATCCTAAACAGGGAACAAGGGATGAGCCTCTACACCTGTTCAATAGATGTGGGTGGAGTATGAACCGGGCGATTTTTCTTCTCTATTTCCATGTTTATTCACTGATGTTTATCATTAATTATTTATTATAGTCATGTTTTTATTCAAGATTTACTTAAGGTCTTAATTGGTCATTCAGTTAAGCATTTTACCAGTAGCAGTATAGTTTCTAGACTCAGTTTTTACAACACATTGATGTTAACATCTTTAAACTGTTAAATTTAAGCTTAGCATTTTATGGAAGAAACAAATATTGGCTTAACTGCTTGTAACATCAGCCCACCTATATGGCAGTGAATGCAGGACAATTTCTCCCTAGATAAATAGGTGACTTTAGGCAACAGAATTGTGGCTTTACAAAAAACTGCTGAGAATATTGATGAAGGAGTATGTGAGCAATGAAACAATTTTAAGGGAAACAAAAAAGACATATTTTTTATACTATTTTCATTGTTCTAGTGAAACTGGAACAATCTGCTTCAGTTGATAAAATAAAGGGGTTGGTTTGAAATTCCAATGTATATCACCTGAAGAAGGCCAGAACGTAAAACAGCGGAAGCATTGTGAATAGAACAATAAAGATAAGGACAACAGTCTGAACGATGTAAATAGTGTCAATAGTTACAATACCTTATCTCAGGAATATAGACGAAAATGACACTTATACTTAGAATAGCGTTAAAATGTTTCAGACATATAATGAGGAAAGTTGACACTCACAGAATATATTGAAAGCATTAGGGAAGAGAAAAGGGGGAAGCAGTGAGTAAGCTAATCCTGTGTAAATGATTGGCAGACTAGTAACTGTAAGAGAAAGTAATGAGATAAACATTATTTAGAGCTACAAAGGATAGGAGAGTGTGGAGAACCATGATCATCCATGTTGTAAAAGGACGTGGCATATAAAAGGACTCACACATGAATTTACTAAATATAAACAATAACTGCAAAATCAGAAGGAAATATTTACTAAAAATTACCAAATTACACCAAAGAAAAAATACATACTAATAAAATGGTATTTTTGCATAGAATTGTCAGCAAATGTTTGTTACTATCCAACCTCAAGAAAAAAAAATTTATTCTCAGCTATTCATTTTTAATTAATTTATTGGAATTAATCTTGCTCAGCATTTGGATATTGACTCGGAACAAGAAATCGGAGAGCGGAGTTCGAATTCCATTTGAATTTGTTGCAATCATATATGCACAAATATCCTTGGGAAAGGTATTAATCCATCTCTTTCCTCCAGCTATGGGTCAAATAACAGGACAGATTGGGTTCTATAGCCTTGGCTGGTAACCAGTCTACTGCAGAAAGCAATGGCAACCTACTGCAGGATAATCTTCTGCCCAGTCAGTCATGTCTCTTTCGAGACATGATTGCCCAAGCGTGTGTCACGTATGACACTTAACTAACTGACATCTGAGGAGTTTCAACTTGTTAGTTTTTATGATTTACTTTAGTGGAAAAGAAGTTGTTTCCTTTAAAATTAAAATTTTTGTTTTCCTTGGCATGTCTATAGTCATCAACTAAATTAGAAGCGGAAATTTCAAATCTAGTCATGGAGCATTTTTTTAGAAAAAATAAAAACGAAAAGGACACTTATACTGGTTGCCAAGAAGAGATAGTTGAAATTTCTTGGGTACATAATGAGAAAAGAAGGCTTGGAGAATTTGATTTGGACAGATTGAAGGTAAGAGGGACAGAGGAAAAACAACACATAAGGTACCTAGCAAGTAAACGATTGTATTCTTCAACTGAACAATACACACAAATACTTTAACAGGCGAACTGTTTATATTTTGAGAATGTTTATAAGTTACCATATTTTGAGAATGTTTATAAGTTACCATATTTTGAGAATGTTTATAAGTTACCATATTTTGAGAATGTTTATAAGTTACCATATTTTGTGGCTTACAAGATGCATTAGACACTTCTCAAATTTTGAAGGAAGAAATCAGAAAAAAAAAAATTTCTTTGTAAAGCCCTCACCAAAATTTCTTTGTATAGCCCTCACCACTATTCTCAATGTTACCCACTCGATAGCATATTTCAGCATGAAAACATAACAAATCATGACAAATTCAGTACAGACTGAGAAGTACCAAACTTATGGTAACTATTTAGAATGTAATAATTAGAAGAGAAGTTAACTCTTATGATTGACCTTTAATCTATAGAATGCAAGGTGGTGTTTACAGATATTTATAAGAAAAAATACATCGAAATATGGTATGAGTAAACTCTATTCTGGAAATTGATTTTAATCAAGTTCAAAAGACCAATGAGAGATATTCTTATTTTGTGGTTTAAATTCACAATCATTAATGAAAATTAAATAACAGGACAGATTGGGTTCTATAGCCTTGGATGGCAACCAGTCTACCACAGAAAGCAATGACAACCTAGTGTAATATTTCTACTCAGTCAGTCATGTCTTAAAAGAGACATAATCACGCAAGCATGTATCATGTATTGCACTTAACTGACTGACATTTTAAAAAGAAAAATATATGGATATATTTTTCTTGATTATTACTTGCTTAAGTCTTACCAGATTTTAAATCATGCCACTTTGTGTCCTCTACATGTTTTGATTGACCTCTCAACCACAATCATCAATGTTTCCAAATTCAAAAGCCTTGATAAATCAGTGACATCTTTACTTTTATATAGGAGCATATGCAACAAAATAAACCCTACATTGGCCTTGATAAAGTCTCTCAGAGAATGAATCACATTGACAAAGAATAGTTTTTCCTCTTTATTCATTTTGTTCTGTTACAGATACACTCTATCTGAAACTAATTAGAAATGTGTGCATGCTGAAAACAGTTTTTAAACCGTACTTGTATATTTCATTAAGAAAAGATTGCAGTTGATTTCATTAATATTTTACTGTCACTTTGCATCATCCTCAGAAAATTAGAAACAAAGTCTTAAACAGAATAAGAAAATTTTAGCTGAAAATTCTAAAGAACTTGCAAATTCTGAACACAACAGTCTGGAGTCATGAGTCTGACTAAAGAATTCCCACTTGTATTTTTTTATTAACCACATATTTTTGCACCTCGTCTTGCTTCTATTTTCTCTACCATATTTTGCTCTTACTTTTTATGTCATTTTATTCTGTTAATATATTTCTCATTATATATATATATATATATAGTGATGATCCACGTATACTGTCTTAATATGTGTAGAAAAGAATATTAATAAAAAGTTTTGAATTTAAAAATGTACTTTTTTTGGACAGTATTTGTTTATTTTTATTATTGTATTTTATATTTCAGACCGCCCTCGGTCCTTCATCAGAAACGAGTGATTTTTAAATTTGAATTAGTATTTGTTTCTGATGAAGGACCGAGGGCGGTCTGAAATATAAAATACAATAATAAAAATAAACAAATACTGTCCAAAAAAAGTACATTTTTAAATTCAAAACTTTTTATTAATATTCTTTCCTATATATATATATATATATATATATATATATATATATATATACTACCGACCATAAGTTTGGGACCACTTAGATTTATTCTCTAAGAGAAAGAAATAAATTTTATGTCTTAGAAGAATAAATAAGTTTAGATTTCATTGTTGCTCACAACTGTACAATAACTAAAACCAAAATTAACTAGAGTAATTTCAAATTTAATTAAAGTTAATTCATATTTTCTTTTCATCAGATAAACCACCATGAGCCTTTATTACTGCAGAGCAAATCCTTGGCATTCTTTCTAATAGCTTATAAAAATAAGTTAGTAAAAGTGATTTTCAAGCATCTTTAAACATTTGTTCGTTTTTAGGAAGTTCATTTCGAACTGTACGACCAATTTCATCCCAGACTAGCTCAATTGGAGGAAGATCCGGTGACTGAGGGGGCCAAGTTATAATTTTCAAAATTCCATTGTTTTCCTTTCATTTCAGATAATTTTGGCATAATTTTGAGCTGTGCTTCGGATCGTTATCCTGTTGGAAAAAAAAGATTTTGTCCAATAATGCGGCAACCAGAAGGGATTGCATGCCTCTGCAGTATTGAATGATATTCTTCCTTTCGCATTATGCCTTTGATCTCTATAAGGCCTCCAGCTATCTCTCCTCCAAAGCATCCCCAAACCATTACAGATCTACCTCCATGCTTTATAGTTAGAACAATGCAATTTTCACTCATTCATTCAGAAGAAGTTTGTCTGACAAATACTCTTCGTTTGCTTCCAAACAGTTCAAATTTTGATTCATCTGTCCATAATACTTTTTTCCAATCATCTAAAGTCCATTCTCTGTTCTGCCCAGTGTAGCCGTTTCAACTTATTCTCCTTCTTTAATAGTGGTTTCTTAACTGCTACACAGCCTTTAAGCTCAAAAAATACAAATTCGGCAAATTTGATTCTGCTAAAAATGAAATTTTATAAACTTTGAGGAAAAATTTGGGTGGTCCCAAACTTATGGTTCGTAGTGTATATGTTCTCAGATAAATAGTCTGTGAAAGTCACTTCCTTTTGTAATGTGAACAAGCTTAAAAAATATTAACCATGTGGCAACATTTTTCCATATTCTCTCACACTCAGTAATCTCTTGCATCTTAATGGCTTTATTTCCTTTCTTGGGTGAAATGATTAAAAAAACCAGTTATCTATAAGCATGTTTTTCTAAGTTACCTTTATCATTAACATATTAAAACGCGCATGCACACATAGTTGTTTTCTCTTTTATTGCCATGTTTATTTATTATGTAGGTGATTCATTTTCTTTATTATCTGTGAATTTCCATGATTTATTCTGATATAAAGTTTTCAAAATTTTCAGTCATTTTGTAGTAATGCTCGTATATTTTCTAAACAATTCTTAGATTTGGCAAAAGGCTAAAAGTATGGGACACCCAGTAAGGATTGAACTCACTACTCACTTGTAAAGATTCTAGTGAAACAAGCTTGCTAAAGAGTGCACCACATCAAGGTGCCTAAACACTCATCTGAGTGCATTGTTTGTGTCTCAGCTTTTGATAGTGATACGAGGCAAAAGTGTTCAGTGTGATGAAAGAGTTTATTGAGTGTCATGGAGATGTACATATGCTCCTTGTGTTTGACATTTTTTTTAAAATGCTGTGTCTCTTCAGATACTAGACAAAATTTATAAATTCTTCTTTTTTTTTTCATAAAAAGAATTCATAAATTCTTCTTTTTTTTTGTTTTTTCATTATCTGTGAAGTGCCATGATTTATGTTAGGGTATTTTGTGAAGTGGTTTTCCTTCCATGGATTTGAATTCTTAGTAATGTTCTTAGACTGACTGCTACCCAAAACTAGAGAGCCAAGTCTACCTGGATATTTAATCTATAACTAAAGGAAGAAGAGATGGATTAATGCTTTTTCAAAAGGCATTTGTGTAAAAGCCTCACCTTAGGGTAATAGTGATTAAATTAGTAAAGTATACTAGTTTCTTGCGTAGTAAGTTCAATTTGCACCATATTATGGCCTTCATCTGTGTTCATCTGCAGTTCGTTGCACCTATTTGTATGTCTGTAAAATTTTGCATGCGTACAAATAAACAGACACACACACACACACACACATATATATATATATATATATACATATAAGGTGAAATAGGTAAATTGTCACCTTTTATATTTTTAATTATGTACATGTATATTTGTGTGCTGTACAGAATGGCCAAGTGTCTAAGCATCAAACTCAAAGTAGTAATTATACCTTGTCAGCACATATAATTTTGGATGTGTGTTATGGTGCAGTGGATATCAACTCAGAACGACAAATCCTGTTGGCTAGTTCAAATTCCAGTTGAATTCCTTGCATTCACTTACACGCAATTACCCTTGGGAAAGGTATTAATCTGTCTCTTCCCTCCAGTTATGGGTTAAATAACAGGACAGATTGGGTTCTATAGCCTTGGCTGGCAACCAGTCTACCGCAGAAAGCAATGGCAACCTACTGCGGGATAATCTTTTGCCCTAGTCAGTCATATCTTTTCGAGACATGATCGCCCAAAGCATGTATCATGTATGGCAGTTAACTGACTGACAGGCATATTATTTGTTTTTGATTTTGTTGACTGGACAGTATTGTAGGGTCAGTTGGGCACAGTTTCTGAGAAAAAGAGTATCATGACGCAATTCACTCTACCAGAAATTTTGAAATGACCTGCTGTACTGCTTGGGATTGATGCAGGAATCTCCAATACAATAATTTCAGAATGTTCGGGTGTCAATCTGGGGTCAGGATTTGGAAAGATTTGGATGAGTTTAATGATGATTACTAAGGTGTTTAGAGTGATTGCTAGTGATGGCGACATTATGTCTCTATTCATCTTTCCTCAGGGACTTAGACTCAACACAGAGGCAAACATTAATTGTGTTGAGAAGGTAATGCTGCTCTGGGTCAAAAGAGTGACTGCTGGAAGAACCTATGTCTGGTGACAGAACTCTGGACCCTGCCGCACAAGCAGGAGAGCCTAGTCTTGGCTGTCAGGCAATTTCTGTGACCACATCACACTTTACATCTGGTCACCTAACTTCCCAGACCACAACCGTTTTGATTACTATGTGTGTGTGCAGTTAAGTGACTGACCAACAAAACTCCTTGTAATACCAAAGATTAAGGCAAGGATTATGGCAGCATTCCCAAACTTAAACAAGAAAATCGTCAAAAAGAGATGCAGGAGATTCCAAAATCCTATAGAGTTGAAGCCTACGGTAAGTTTATTGAATAAATTTACTTATTAGTATTTCAAGATATTTTTGTATAATTTTGGTAAATATATCTGTTAAATGAAATGTCAGCATTATTTTTGTATAATTTAGACGACAATTTATCCCTTGCACTGTGTGCGTGGGCATATACATACATATATATATATATATATATATATATATATATACATATATATATATTAGTCATCTGCAGGCAGATCTGTTTTGCTGTATCAGAGCTCATCAGTATGATTAGACATCCAATTGCTTTTTATCCCAGGATTGAAACCCGACCGAATTGGTATCAGTCGGCAATTCTACCTCTGAGCTATGGGCGCTCAGTAGAAGGAGGCAGACTTTTTAGCGTGTACATTATCATTATACACACCCAATAGCTGAGAGTGTTCTAATTCAATTGCTGAATGAACGTAATGTTATATGTAAAATAGGAATATGCACACACAGATATTCTATGGTTGGTTTGTTTTTATATTTCAACATTTACTTGATTGTTCAATGTATGTGGCACCAAGTGAGGATCAAACTCAGTACTCAGAACTATTGTTCAACAAATCTAGTCTCACTCATCATTACCTCATATATATATATATATATATATATATATATATATATATATATATATAGTCATCTGTAGACAGATCTGTTTCGCTGTATCACAGCTCATCAGTACGGCTAGAAAGCCGATTATCTTTTACCCAGGATTGAAACCCGACCGAATTGGTGTCAGTCGGCGTTTCTAACTCTGAGCTACGGGCGCTCAGTAGAAGGAGGCAGACATTTTAGCATGTATATTATCATTATGCACACCCAATAGCTGAGAGTGTTCTAATTCATTGCTGAATGAACGATGTGTAGATGCCAGAGTAGCTACTGTTTTTGAAAGTCTACCATTCTTCTAGAGTGCTCAATCAGGGTGTGAGAAACATATATATATATATATATATATATATATATATATGTTTTGCATGTCATATATAAGTCTACATACATTCAAATATCTTTGTATAAGTGTACAGCTTATGCTTGTGTGGTTGTGCCTGCATTTAGAAATTGCATAGATGTATATGTTCCTATATATACATATTTGAGTGGGTGTTACTGGGTTTGTTTCATGTACAGAGATATTATTATGGTTTTTATAGACAGTGACGCATATGCAGACAGGCTTTGACACATGTTTGGGAACATATGTATGTGTGTTTCTTTTCTTGTGCATATATTTAAGCAAAACACTTTTCCAAAGTTACATTTGCATATATGTGTCTCTTCATGTATATTTCTGTACACAGGAACATGTATGCATGATTTTAACTATTTTCTCTTTTTTAATTTTAATATTTTTGCGTCTTTGCCCTATTTTTAAAATTTTTTTAATAGATATTCTGCAGAAATGAAAGCCAAGAATGCAATTACGCTCCTAATCAAAAACGATATATTCTTTTTTTTTTTCTATTTTCTCCATTTCTCTCAACTCCTCTCTCTTTTTTTCCTTAGCACTTCCCCTTCTGTTCTGTAACCCCCGCTTCAGGCTGCACTGAAATATTCAATGTGTTTTACACATTATTATAAATACTCTGCACGGACGCCTTAGATTTCTTCACAAATTTATAATTCCATTGATTTTGTCCCTTTTTTTTCTTAGTATTTTTGTTTTATTTTAAAAAAAAATTTTTCTTGTGTTCTTTTTCTTCCTCCCCCTCCTAACTTTTTCTTCATTTCTCCCCCCCCAACTCCCACTCCGTTTCTATTACTTTCCCCACTTACACCATACAGTTTCTCTCCACCTCCTGACCCAACCAATTTTTACAATCATAAAACTGTCATTGCTTTCTTTTGGAATTGACAGAGCTGATGGCTGACACAAGAAAATAAAATCATACCAGAAAACAAAAAAACAAAAGCAAAAAAAAAAACAACAAAAATTGGAAAAAATCCCAATTAAAAAAAAGTATTTCTTTTTCTTCCTCCTTTCTATCTTGTTTCTCTTTTCCTCTCTTCCTCTCCCCTAAATTTTTTTCATTCTACATATCCTGTTTTGTCATCAAACATCATGTTTTTTTTTTGTTGTTTCCTTCATTTGTTCAGAGCCGTTCTGCTTTGAACTTTGTATTTATCATCATCAACAGTATTCTTTTTTTTCTCATTATCATCACTAACACTGAGTATTAGTAACAAATGCATTATTATTATTAGTTCTTTCATAATTATCATTAAAATTACTATTGACAAAATGAGCATTATCATGAATACTATTACTATCTTGACTTAACATTCCATTTATATTTTACATTTATTATCATCTTTATCATAGTTCACATTATTCTAATTTTTGGAGTTTACAACCTGTGATGGCTGGAAGGTGGTGTGTCTGACAATGCATATTGTTATCTGCATAAGGTTTATTAAATTGCCAAATCCTTGGTGCCATTGTGTTGTGAACGCACAGAACTTTGGCTGTAAGAAAGGCTTACAGACTATACTTACTTGCAATTTGCATTCTAAAAGTCGAGCAATGAAACAGATTTTTGGCTTTTCTCATTCAATTTGTAAGCATGCAATCAAATATAATTTTAAGCAATGCTAAAGCTGGGAGGAGATAATACGTCATCCAATATCTACATTTTCACTTTTGTCGTTATTCTTCATGTTGCTATCCTTAGCATAATTACTGTACATGCTGATGATGATCATTATTCTTCTTATATGTACCAAAGTCTCCTCAGAATGTAGGTGATGATAGCTCTCCACAATTTCCTGTTATTTATAGCTCTTAATAAATTTTGTCCTTTTGTTATCTCTCCTAAATCTTTTCTCACCCCTATCCATTTAGAAAAGCTTGCTATGTAGGTTATATATTGTTTTCCTATATCCCTCTTACCTTCAATCTATTCTGTGAGTATCACATTTTCTAAGCCTTGTTTCCTCATCATGTACCCTGGAAATTTCAACTTTCTCTTCTCGATATTAAGTATTGTTGTTATTCTTCATGTTGCTATCCTTAGCATGATTATTGTATATGATGATTATCATCATCATTCTTCTTATATGTACCAAAGTCCCCTCAGAATGTAGGTGATGATAGCTCTCCACAATTTCCTGTTATTTATAGCTCTTAATAAATTTTGTCCTTTTGTTCTCTCTCCTAAATCTTTTCCTACCCCTATCCATTTAGAAAAGCTTGCTATGTAGGTTATATATTGTTTTCCTATATCCTGCCTAGAGTACAACTATGTAAATTTTTAAGAAAATCGGTTCAGCCGTTTTGGAGTCTATAGGTAATGGACACACACACACACACACACACACACACACACATACACACACATACAAAGTTCCATTTATAAATAAGTTTAGATACTATAATCCCAACTATGGATTAATTAGTAGAACTTGTTTCAGTAAATATCCAAAAAAGAATTCTTAAAATGTGAAAATATTTTCTGGATTTAAATAACATGCAGAAGATTGATAAGCTGTAAAATCAAATAAATCAGCCTTTAAATAATTACTAAATCCAAAAGGTGGCCCCGACATTTTGGCCTATAGTGAAGTTAAAATTTTGACTGTTCTTTCTGCTATTATTATGATTATTGTATTTTATGCAATTTAATGTTCACACCTGATGTCTGTTGGTTGTCAATAAAGACTGAATGATAGCAAGTTTTTCATATCTCCATCATCTTTTAGACCCCTAGACCCCTGGGTGGCCTCATTTCTCTCTCACAAAATTTTAATTGACCCAATCTTAATTCTAGCGTTTTTGGCAGTGTTCTAAGCTTGGCAGCCCTCATCTTTGTGTTTCCCGTTTCCTTCTTTTCTCGAGTGAAGTCCTTTCTGTTATTTTCCCTCTTCCATCTTGATGAGGATATTAGTTGAAAAGTAAATAATGTAAATAATCTTCCAATCCTCCTTTCAGTGTTTCAGCAATGTTTCAACATGTGCCAAATCTTTTTACCAGTTTTCACTTTTTTTTTCATTTTTATACTGTACGTTATTGATAGGGCCATGTTCATGGGCTTCTAGCTTGGAAGGGATGATGAGTTTGGATGTTAAACTTAAAAAATATCTTGTTTTATCTTCTAAAGCAACCCCTGATTTGTGCTACTCTATTTTTACACATAGTCAAATACAGTTTTTTGCCTAATAAATCCAAAGGTATATTGGAATAGCGAAAGGTATCTTGCAAAAACATAGTAAATTATTAAGAAACAGAAAAATTTTATTCAAAACAGGAAAGTCTACTGAACTATTGTATAATATCAGTTCTCTTCTATGGCAATGAATGCGGGATAATATCTTCAAAGAAGAACAGACTTGAGGTAACAGAATTGTGTCTCTGCAAAAGAATATTGAGAATATCATAGACTGAAAATGTGAAAAGTTTTAGCAAAAGTAGAAACAAAAAGGACACTTATACTTAGAATCAGAAAATTTCTATGAAAAGAAAGCAGTGAATAACTTACCTAATGAGCTTATGTAAATGGTGGGCAGAACAGGTATTAGCAGAAATAACAAAAAACAAAATTTACTAAGAGTGACAAAAACTGGACGTTGTGGAGAGGCATGATTGCCTATGTCCTGAAGGTAGAGGCCACAGAGAAGAAGTATCATTATTATTAATAGTAATAGTACACTATTATTCACAGCTGTCGAAGTTCAAGTGATATAAAATCTTTATAGTTTATCCTTGTTTTATATATATATTTATTAGCCTAAGCAGCATTATCATATGTAAAATATGTTTTTATTTTTTAATTATATTTTTGTGTGTTTTAACTTTGTTACAGAGAATTTTATGTCCATTCCTCATACTTATAGACACAACTGTTCCTCTTATATCCAACTAATGTCAAATAATTCAAACTAGCTTTTGGGAGAACATTCAAATGAGGGCAAAATGTACTTGTTTATTTTATAAATCTGTTTGCATTAACAAGATAGAAGCTTGATAGAAACAAGCAACAAAGCAGAAAGACATTGTTAATTATTACATACATTATGCATTGTATTTATTCTCTAATGATGATTTTATATATATGTTATCCTACTTCCTGCAGATCCTTTAATAGTTTGTACCTGAAAACATTTAGCATTATGAGATATCATTCCATATAAAACATTATCATTCTAGAGTATTGCTCATTACATGATGGTGGTTAAATGTTGGGAATATACAGTTGCCATTGTGGATTTTATTTTTTTTATCCATGCTTTAGCCCTTGTATAAAATGTCCATAAATTAAAGCACATTCTTATTAAATATAGAGAATGAAAGCCAACTAAATATCCTCTAGAATTTTGAACTTCTAGTACAAGGATGTGCATTGTAGTGCAGTGGATATCAGCTCGGAATGAGAATTTGGGGAGCCGAGTTTGAATTCCAGCCAAATTCATTATATTCACTTACGTGCAAATACCCTTGGGAAAGGTATTAATCCGTCTATTCCTTCCAGTTATGGGTTAAATAACAGGACAGATTGGGTTCTATAGTCTTGGTCGGCAACCAGTCTACCGCAGAAAGCAATTGCAACCTACTGCGGGATAATCTTCTGCCCAGTCAGTCATGTCTCTTTTGAGACATGATCGCCCAAGTGTGTATCACGTATGGCACTTAACTGACTGACTGAGTATGAGCAGGATGATTTGTTTGTGTTTCAAATTCTGCATAAACCAATTGTATTTTTAAAATATTTTTATTTTTTTAATATTACTGGGATTTACTTACATAAATAAAAAGATCCATATAAACTGTATTGTTAGAGCAGTATTAAAATTGTTGACTTATGATAAATACTACCTCATCTGCATTTAAATGATATTTTCCATTTTAATGGTCTGGAAGAAAAGATTCTTAAATGTACATAAATCAATTGGCAAAAGCTGGCTAATGATTTCGGCAGTCTGAAAATGTGCAAAAATCTTGGTGATACCAAATTTTCATAAAACTCTAACATCTGTGGTTGGTATATTAATTGCGATTGCTATACAATAATAATTACAAGATGACTCATCATTTTACTGTTCTGCCATCCATTTAGTCAAGCTCACTAAGTATGCTATGCTTTGTTTTCCTCTGTTTCTTTTTTTTTCTTTTTTTTTTATTATATTACCCCGAGCAAGGTGATAACGCCACTGATGCGCAGGGGGCTATGTAAGATTGAAAAGATTGGAAAAGAGAAAGCTGGAAACCCCATCCTAAACAGGGAACAAGGGATGAGCCTCTTCACCTGTTCAATAGATGTGGGTGGAGTATGAACCGGGCAATAGTTCAGTCTATCTTACTCCAATGCATTCAATCTGTTTTCTGTTTATCAGATTTTTCAAGCCCTCCTTCCTCATTTTATACCCAATAAATTTCAGCTGTCTCTTCCTGAAGTTAAGTATAAGTTTTCTTCTTGTTTCCATTTTCTCCAGAACTTTGTTACTGTCCACATATTTAGTCCATGGTATCCTCATCATCCTTCTGCAGAACCACATTTGCTTCAAGTCTGTTCTTCATCTTTAAGGAGATTGTCCTGTATCTGCTAGCATATAGGACAGATATTACATAAGAGTTCAGTTCTCTTTTCTTTGTTTCTAACAAAGCTTTTTTCTAATTATACAGAAGGATACTGAGGATAACATAAACCAAATTCTAATGGAAGGATATCTTCCTCAATGACACCAGTGAGCTTTATTCCCAAGTCTTGAAGATGGTAAAAGCTCTTATCATGCTCTGGGGTCTCATATATTGATATGTACTACCTTCACTATGAGGTTGCCAATAAATAAATAATGGTTTACTAAGCATAGATTAGATGTGGAACAAGGCCACAAATATGGAGCACCGTGAAAATTGAACTCATTACTCAGTCATAATTGACCTAGCAAGGCAACCTTGCCAATTGTTAAGCCATATAGAAGTGTCCATCACTAACATGTGATAAGTTCATTATAAGCCTTTACATATTATGAACAAAATTATGTTTAGAACTTAAGTGGTAATACTTCAACTTTTGCTCATGTGCCTTTGGATTTCAGTGTTGTGTCTTCCCTTCTCTGTTAAAACATTTCCCAGTTATTTAAATTTTTTTACTTGTTTGATTTTTGTGGCTTTGATTTGTAATTTGAATTTTCAGCTCATCATCTGGATAACTACAATGCATTCTTATTTTTAATCCTTTCTTTTTTGCTTTCATTCACTACCTTCTGTAGCAGTATTTTTTTTTTTTTTTGGTTACTTTTTGTCATGTGTAAATTATTTTATGTTTTCTTCAAATGTAAACATACTGAAATTTTCACAAGACTAGTTTTAGTTTGACTAAAAGCAGAAGCAACAACATTTTTACATGTAAATGATAGGTGTATGGAAATGGAAGATAATTTTAACAAGGCAATATTTTACATCTTTGTTTTGTATAAATAAGTTAAAGAAAGAGAATATACTAGTATGCGTACAAAAGAAAGACAACATTAAATGTTAGGAATAGTATTTGATACGCACTTGCTTACATCAGTCAGTCAGTTAAGTGCCATACGTGATACACACTTGAGTGATCATGTCTTGAAAGATACATGACTGACTGGGCAGAAGATTATCCCACAGTAGATTGCCATTACTTTCTGCAGTAGACTGGTTGCTAGCCAAGGCTATAGAACCCAATCTGTCATGTTATTTAATCCATAACTGGAGGGAAGAGACAGATTAATATCTTTCTCAAGAGTATTTGTGCATAAATGAATGCAAGAAAATCAACTGGAATTCAAACTTGGTGCCCTAATTTCTTGTTCTGAGCTGATATTCCCTGCACCACAACACACATCCCATGCCTACATAAGTGAGCGTAAAAATGTTCAATCATTAAAAGGAAGGACTCTCATTTCTGGGAAGGTCCTAGTTGGTGTTGTTGTTCTTTCTATCATATGCTCAAAAGTAAAGAGAGACAAGAAAATGGAGACAAGAAATGTCTTGCTTTTATAGGTATTTAGCAGTACTCACTAATGAGGACTTGTTGAAATTGGCAAAGCTATGTGGGTATACCTCACAACAAAAACATTGATTATGCATGAAAATTTTTTAAAGTTGAACTAAAAATAGATAACCAAGATTAAATATTTACACATGGCATTTAACTGATTTACGTAGGTATGCCCCACAACAGAAATATTGCTTATGTATGGCAATTTTTAAAAATTATACTAAAAATAAATAACCAAGATTAAATATTTATCATGATATGCATTTAAAAATTGGAATATTACCACTTAGATTTTGAACATAATTTTTTTCGCTTATAATGAATTTATCACATGTTAGTGATGAGCACTTCTATATAGCTTAACAGTTGGCAAGGTTGCCTTGCTAGATCAATTATGACTGAGTAATGAGTTCAGTCAGTCATGTCTCTTTTGAGACATGATCGCCCAAAGCGTGTATCACGTCTGACACCTAACTGAATGAGTTCAATCCTCACTAGATGCTCCATATTTGTGGTCTTGTTCCACATCTAATCTATGCTTAGTAAACCATTATTTATTTATTGGCAACTTCATGGTGAAGGTAGTAAATATCAATGTATGAGACTCCAGAGCATGATAAGAGCTTTTACTATCTTTACGACTTGGGAGTAAAACTCACTGGTGTCATTGAGGAAGTTATCTTCCACTAAGAATTTATGTCTGAGCATTTTGGTGCAAGACTGAGTTGTGAGTTCACTCCTCACTAGATGCTGTATATTTTTAAATTTTTTCCACATATAAACTACACTAAGTAAGTTAGTGACACAGAGATAAAATTTAGCCTGACATTAATTTATAAAAGATTATTATTATTATTAGTGTTGCTGTCTTTGTTGTTTCTGCTCCTCCTGATGATTTCATTTTTAAGGCATTTGCGGCATCAGAATTAAATTTGATGTCATAAGGTGGAATGATGGAAATAATTTCCTCTGTGATGTGTAACAATTTTGTTGCTGTCATCATCATCACCTCTCTTTCTCTGGTTCATAATTAAAATTAAAATGATTATTATCAATATGATTGACGTATCTGCTGTTGCTGTTATTATTTCAGGCAAAATGGTTGTGATGGCAGCAATGCAGCTGACACTGTTATTCTTCGTTTCATTGTTATCCTTGTCTTCAATACTATTATTCAAAATATTTGTACACTTGCTGGGAAACTGCCAACTTAGACAAAGATCGAAAGTTAAAGCTAAACTTGATTCAATATAATAATAACAATAATAATAATTGAAGCATGAAGGCTCAACCTTAATGTTATAGATAAGGAGAATAGCAAGTGTAAAATTATTGACTTTGCTGTTCTATATGGTACAGGAGTGAACTCCAAAGAAACTGAAAAGATAGAAAAATACTAGGACCTGGTTTAAACCGGGGAGCCGAGTTCGAATTCCAGTTGAATCCATTGTATTCGCTTATGCGCAAATACCCTTGGGAAAGGTATTAATCCATCTCTTCCTTCCAGTTAGGGGTTGAATAGCAGGACAGATTGGGTTCTATAGCCTTGGTCGGCAACCAGTCTACCACAGAAAGCAATGGCAACCTACTGCGGGATAATCTTCTGCCCAGTCAGTCATGTCTCTTTTGAGACATGATCGCCCAAGCATGTATCACATATGGCACTTAGCTGACTGATAGAACCTGACTGTAGAACTGATTGTTGTAGTGGATATACTTGGAACAACACTTAGAAAATTGAAAGTGAGTTTATGGAGAATTGGAACTGAGATCAAAAATATAGACCTCCAGAAAACTGTCATTATTTACTCTATAAGGATTAATTCTTTAAAAAGTTCTGGAGTTGTAAACAATATTGTTGAGACAATGCCTCAAGAACAGAATTTTCATTGACTAAGTTGCTAACGTGCAGAATAATTATGTTTATTTTTAACTAGCAGTATAGCCCAGCGTTGCTTGGGTGTAATGAAAGTTTTAAAACTAATCCATGATCCTGGAGCTCAGACTCTTTGGACATTGGCACGAAAGACTAAAAAGCAATAGTTGTTTCCAGTTAAAGCGAAATTGTAGACTGAAAGAAAAATGAATGGATGTAAGTCAAATTTTGATTTCCTGGTATCGATATCAAATTTTCTGCACTATTGTAAGAACTGCAACCTTGAAACTTCTGAATATCGTTTCTTATGTTTTTGTCTATGAGTGTATCAAATTTGATTAAAATCAAACCACTCCTTCTATAACCCGATTTTTTCGATTATCAATTTTCGATATTTATCGGGGGTACCTCGACACAAAACCTAGCTAAGAACACTAGCAGATGCTTATAGTATAACTGTGTAAATTTTCAATAATATCGGTTCAGCCGTTTCGGAGTCTATAGGTAATGGACACACACACACACACACACACACACACACAAACAAAGTTCCATTTATATATAAGTTTAGATTATGCAATATAAAACTGCAGTTATATATTCTCAAATTTCTTGTCAAATTGATCATTGCTAATTCCACTTTGAGAAATGTTCTGTTTTTACTCATATTCTTAGTTGCTTCCACTGAGGCACAAGTGTAGAATAAACTCAGTCCAGTAGTTATTTTTTATCTTTATTATTCAGTCGACTTAGCTTGGATATTCATGAGCTTATCATGCCATCCATCATGGTTCTGTATCAAGGTCAGAAAGTCATTCTGTGTCATAACATAGATGGTCAGTGTAGGCAGTTTCTGGGCAACCAAATTGTTTTGGTCTCTGGCTAGGTGTCCAGATCAGTAAATCACTTGTGAGTTCTTGTTCGCTCACCAGCAATGTCCTGCAAAACACATACTGCATTTGCATAGAAAATAGGATTGTAGAAATATCTGGGATGGGTCCATAGACCTATGATTTAGTTGGATGTTGTCTCTAGAAGATATTAAGTATAGCTTTCAACATCTGAGTGTAGGTTCCATCAAGCTTAGACTGTAGGTTTTATTTAATGTTTAGGCAGTAGAACCATACATCAATACCACCTCTACAGTGGCTCAAAAGTATCTCCGCTTGAGGTTGTCTGGCAGATCATATTTCCAGATTACATTAATTTTATTAAAGATGGCACAGGCTTTATCTATGGGAATTTTCACACCATTTTCAGTAGATTTTATCCTGCTTACTAGGTATTTAAAAGGTTGAGCAGATTTTATTGATTCATCTGAGACAGTTTGTATTGGGAGCAATAGTCAAAATAACAGTCTGCAGTAATAGTGAGCTAATAATTTTTTTTTGCTGAAATATCTTAAATAAGCTTAGCTAATTCTCAATCAATGTCTTGATTTGATCATCATCTGTAGTTAGGCGTGGGCATCTGCTTGAGTGTTCTTCATCAATGAGGCTACATTTACCAAACTTAGCTAACCTTTTCTATACAGTTCTATTAGCTGAAGCACCTTTGCCATACTCAGTACATAACTTTTTTGTTGCATGTAAGGCATTTTTTGCTTTTTTGGTATATATTATATTCTTCCATTTTTATCAGGATACAAAATTGACACAAATTAAGTCATTTCAAACTTTCTTTCTCGAGAGATAGTTTGAAGTGTGCTCTAGTCAGAAATGTAAGCATATTATATCTGTCAATAAATTTGATGTGTTCTAATGTGTTGGAACATGAATGACTAAAAATCAGTAGGAACTTTCTGGACAACCAAATATTTTCGCGTTTTTAATAAATAGTAAATCTGCTTCTTGGATATCGAGTACTTTTTGTTTTACAAGACATATGCCACTAAAATTCTTTTTACACTATTTATAAAACAAAACTGTTATTTTCCATATTCAGCATGTCCCTCATATACTTCCATTCATATATATATATATATATATATATATATATATATAAAATTAATGGATTTATTTTTAATCCAGCTTTTTTATTAACATTTCTACCTGTAATTGAGCAGTCAGTCTAAGGTATGTTTTCCTCTACAAAGGTTGATATAAGTTTGAACCTTATCAGAGGGTATATTTTTTTTATTGAGATTTCATAGTGTCTATTTTAAATATGGTTATCCATTAAAAATAATATCAGCTGAAATACAATATATATGTGTGTGTGTGTGTGTGTGTGTGTGTGTGTGTGTATTGTTAGATATAAGCCAATGTCAAAAATCATTTTCTTTTTAGGTTCTGTGGTATTAGTGTCAGTTTCATGTTAAAAATTGATATTCACATGCTGAAACAATGGTAAAATTATTCATTGACGTCTTTTTAGGTACTAGCTGTGATTGTAAATGTCACAGTCTGCACTTCCTACATTGAAAATATTCCCATATTGTTTCCTTTTATTCAGGTTGCTAATTGACAAAACAAGTACCTATACTTCTACCTAGGAATGATAAGCTTGGATCTTCTATTAAGGAGACAGTCTTGCTCTTTTTAGGTAATAATGCTCAATTTCTCTCCTAAAAATAATTCAGGCATTTTTTAAAATGCTCTCTTTTAAAATGGGGGATTTTTTAATCTGTTTCTGTGAAACCATTGATCCCATATATATTTTGATTGTATTGTACTGATGGTATGGCATCTTTATTTTCTCTGTTGTTTAGTGATCTTAAAAATTAACTATAATATTTATTAAATTGGTTAGTGTTTGGGAAAGAAATGTTTAACCACCTCTTTATATATTTTCTGTCACTCTATAACATATTTTAGAAACTCAGGGTCAGGACCACCACCTACACCAAGGTGCTGAACATTAGTTAAATCCTAGAGAGAATGTCTAGACTAGGGGCATTTTCCAGATTTCTGCTATCTCTTACCTGACTCACCCAGGTAAAGATGGCCCAGAATTTTCATAAATTTAGTCATCCCAACACATGGACTTTTACCTCTCCTGATTTGAAACAATTTGACTGCTATGTCTGGGGTGTTGTCAAGAAAGAGACCAACCAGTGCCCGCATAATACCAAAAATTCATTGAAGCTACCATAATGGATGTGACAGCTAATATAAATGGAAAATATCCGAACCAGATATAGTTGGCTCTTTTAAGGCTACACTTAGAGCATCCTCATGGGTGAGAACACTTTTATTAAATTTTTTTTCTGTTTTCTAAAGTTTAACCTGTGAACAAATGTTTTTTTAAAAATATACTGATTGCTTCTCTTGAATATGTCAATATTGTTCTCAGTTACTTCATACAATCTATATATATATATAAATATATATATATATATATATAGGCTGTGCCATCAGTAATTACATAGGATAAGCAGCTTGTAACTGCTACGTAGTAAATCTCAATGAAATATTTTCAGTTTATGCATAATAATCAGAGTAACCTTAACAATTTTGTTGGATTGAGTGCATATTGTGCTGCAGAAAGGAAATGTAACTGTATATATATATGTGTGTGTGTATGTGTGTGTGTGTGTGTGTGTGTGTGTGTGTGTGTGTGTGTGTGTGTATAATTGAAAATTGAAAAAGAAAATGTGCCTTCCAGTAGGTTTCTAATAATTTTATTCAACTTCAGGACTTAAGCTTTCCCCATATTTGTTACAAGCAGGGAATAATGTGTTTCAGACTGCCATGACATGACATAAACTGAGTTTGAATTCACACTTTTTCCTCTTCCAACTGGTTATTCTTCCAAGACTAAAGTAACCAGATTGTTGTAATGTTTTACCCATAGCTGATGTGAGAAGATATGAGTTCATGCCTTTCTTAAGTGCTTCATACAAAGTGACCTCAACAACCTCAGCCAGAATTTGTACTCAGACTACTAATTCCATTTTCTGCACCAATAACTTTTATACCAATTGCACGTCTATGAGTTGCTGGAAACAAGACTCAGAAGAACTAAAACAGGTATTTATTTATTTATTTTTTGCATAAGCTTCATCTATGTCTATACACTTCTGGAGAGGATGTTTCCAGTCTCCTAATCTGTTTTGACTTAAGTAAAATTGACAACATTTAAGTAACAACAATTTTCCTAGTACTTTTTTTATTTAACCTCTGAATATGTTTGTGTATATGCACAAGCCACACAACTATACAGACAAGCATATGATTGTTTATAGACATTATACATATATATGAGTGCATATATTTTTATATACACAAACATACCATATGCAATATGTACATATTTTTAAATACATATCCATACCTATAATTATGTCTACACACACAATCTTCACACACATATAACTATACATGTATATATATATATATATATATATATATATATATATATATATATATATACACATCGCTCATTCAGTAATGAATTAGAGCACTCTGGCTATTGGGCATGTATAATGATAATATACACGCTAAAAAGTCTGCATTCTTCTAGCGAGTGCCCATGACCCAGAGGTAGAATCGCTGACTGCCGCCAGTTCAGTCAGGTTTCAATCCTGGGTTATAAGCAATCAGAGTCTAACTGTACTGATGAGCTGTGATACAGCAAAACAGATCTGTCTGTGGATGACTGTATATATGCATATTTTTTTTTTAAATCATATCACCCCGAGCAAGGTGGTAACGCCACTGATGTGCAGGGGGCTACGTGAAAGTGAAAAGATTGGAAAAGAGAAAACCAGAAACCACATCCTAAGCAGGGAACAAGGGATGAGCCTCTTCACTTGTTCAATAGACGTGGGTGGAGTGTGAACCGGGCGATAGTTTAGTCTATCTACTCCAATTGAAGAAAAACAAAAAAGAAAAAGAGTGAAAAGATTGGAAAAGACAAAACTGGAAACCACATCCTAAACAGGGAACAAGGGATGAGCCTCTTCACCTGTTCAATAGACGTGGGTGGAGTGTGAACCGGTTATATATATATATATATATGCATATATATGAAATGATAAAATATAGTTTTAAGGTATGCTATATTTGCAGGTAAAAGGGCTCAATATCAGAGTTAGAGCATATATAAATATCAAAGTGGATACTGAGGTCAACATCCAATAGCAACAGTCTGTTGTCTGTTTGATTGCAATCTTCAGGCTTTAAATAGTCTGAAAATTTTTTAAAGCATGAAAAACTGTTGCTGCTTGGTGCTGACCCCAGTGTTCACTTCTCTTTCTCTTTTTTTTTTTTTTTGTTCTCTCTCACTATTTATATATGTACTAGCTGTATAGCCTGACATTGCTTGGGGATTTTTAGTGGTTATGTTGAAATGGTAAAGTCAAGTGCTTATTCAAAAATCTCCAGCATGAGGTTGCCGTGATGTGTAAGTTAAAAAAATGTGAAGTAAGTATTGGTTTTTGTTTTATTTATAAAACAGGATTCATGCATGGTCAAGTTTGCCAATAAACGGGAATGAGGTATGTACAATTGGAAGACTGGAGGTGGGTGTTATTGGAGCCTGTAATGGAATGTGATGACATTGTAATGCAGAAGAAGTGGATGCATTGTCCCTGCAATGTTGGAAGGGTTGGCACTGTGTAGAAAACATGAAATTGTTATGGCATATGATAAGGTAGAAGTTAAAAAAAAGACCTGATTATTGTTGGAATACAAGTAAGCATTTCAGAGAAACAAACAATCACAAAAATCAACATTCTCTATTAATTTTTGCTGCACCTTGTGTATCAATTAAAATTTGTGTTTACATATCAAGGCATCAGACCTTGATCTACAAGTGACTTGATTTGGTTGAGTTTAAGTAAAGTATCTCGGAGAAATGCATAAAAGTGTATAAAAGACCACTGAAAATTATGTCTGCCATTGATTTTTGATAAACCTTGTACATTGATTCAAAAATATTTTTGTGTGCATTAAAGATTCAGACCTTGATCTATGATTTTGGTAGAATTTACATAAGATGTCTAGGAGGAGAAGTTTGTAATTTCTAAGTGTTTCGGTGATTTCTGTCCTACTCTGTAAATTGATTCAAAAATTTTTTATGTACAACAAAGGTTCATGTTATGATCAACAAGAGACTCAATTTTGGTTGAAATTGGACCAAGGGTTTCAGAGGAGTAGTCTTTGTTAGAATGGAGATACACAAACACAGACAGACAGACAGACATATCCATTTATATATATATATATATATATATATATATATATATGAGGTTTTAATTAAGTCTCTATAACACAATTTTCGATGATTCATCGTAACAACCATATCTGCTCTGAAATGTATTGTAATGTCAACAAATGTAAACATGTTATGGAAATTAACGAATTTTAATGGAACTTGGTTATAAACAACCAACAATTTGAAACAAATTGTTTGAACATTATTTTATTTTATTTTTTATCTTTTGAACATTACATTATGATACATTTCAGAGCAGATATGGTTGTTGTGATGAATCGAAAATTGTGTAATATAGGCTTGATTAAAACCTTATTTAGACTGGAGGTCATTCGTGGTCAAGAGGTCTAAGACCTTGCCAGATCAAATGGTAGCTTCCCCTATGTAGGTAGGGGTCGCAGGTTCAAATCCTGCCGAATGACACACATTTTCGTAATAAAAGTATATATATATATAATGACTGGCTCTTCATTTTCAAGTATTGTTGTTGTAACTTTTTTTGCTTCTTGAAGAGTCTGTGTTGTGCCCCTTCATGATGTAGAAGATCATAGTTCTCCATAATTTCCTGTCTATCATATCTCTTAATTAATTTCATCTTTTTATTATTTTTCCAAAACCATGTTCCACTATCCATTTAAGGTCACTGAGTAGGCTATGTATTATTTTTCTCTGGCCCTCTTTCCTTCAATCTGTCTTTTGTGTATCAGTTATTACAAGCCTTCTTTCCTTGTTAAGTGTCCTGGAAATTTCAATTTTTTTTTCCTTATATTAAGTATGCCTTCCCCCCCTTTTTTTTTTATTTCTCCCTTCAAAATTTTGTCATTGCTCACATATTCAGTCTATGGTATCTTCTGCATCCTTCTGTTTAGCCACATATCTGTTGCTTTGACTTTCTTCTTCATCTCTGAGGAGATTGTCCAGCATTCATCAGGGGACAGCTCTAAACTTATTTATAAATGGAACTTTGTCTCTGTGTGTGTGTGTGTTTGTGTGTTTGTGTGTGTATGTGTGTCTGTGTGTGTGTGAGTCTGTTACTTATACACTCCAAAATGGCTGAGCCGATTTTCTTGAAAATTTACACAGTTGTACTATAAGCATCTGCGAGTGTACACCTGATGAATGTCGAACATCGATAATCAAAAAAATCGAGTTATAGTAGGAGTGGTCTAATTTTAATCAAATTTGATACACTCATAGACAAAGACAGAAGAAACAATATTCAGAAGTTTCAAGGTTGCAGTTCTATCCTTGGATGACTTCTTTGACTCTGATTTCGGAAATTGATACCTCGATATCCTACTGGGTCTAATCAAAATCAATTTTTCAGCCCTTTTATTTTAGTTTTTGCTTTGGGTTTGGCTCTAAGTAGGTATAATTGTAGTTCTTAGTCTCAGCCATGATTTCATTTACTCAGAGGAGTCAAACTTCAGTTTACAACAAAAAAACTTATTTGATATCGATAACAGGAAATCAAAATTTGACTTACATCCATTCATTTTTCTTTCAGTCTATGGTTTCACTTTAACTGGAAACAACTATTGCTTTTTAGTCTTTTGTGCCAATGTCCAAAGAGTCTGAGCTCCAGGACCATGGATTAGTTTTAAAGTTTTCATTACACCTGAGCAACGCCGGGCTATACTGCTAGTATCATATAATCGTTCACTTCTGTTTTCTTTGTTTCTAACTTAATTTTCCTGTTTCTTAATACTCTGCCCAGGTTTTGAAAAGCATGTTTAGCTATCCTAAAGTGCCTTCAGATTTTGGTGTCACACATTCCACCCTCTGTTAAATTCCTTTCTAGATATTTAAATTTTTGTACTTTGTAACTTTGGTAACTACCATGAATTCTATTTTCTTACAGATGTTTAGTCCTTTCTTCTCGATTTCCTTCACTACCTACTGTAGAAGTTTTTGTAGTTTTCTTTCCATGTCGGCTATCAATACTGTGACATCTGCATATCTTATTTTGTTTAGATTCTGGCTGTGAATAATGATTCAGAAAAAACAAAATATGATGATTGGTGTTGCATTTGGACTTTTGAAGATTGTGGGTGACAGAGAACCAAGAAATTGGAAGGGAGTTCCACAGGTGAGAACTGTAAAAAAAAAAAACATTAGAATAAAACATGTTTGCATCTTGGTAGTTCACCACTAAAACTGTGATAATTTCAATTTAATAGCAGATTTGAATTCATGCAGTCAAGCCACCAAAGAGGAAAGTTCATCAGAACAATTCCCATAAAAATATTTATAGAAAAAGCATTGGGAAGCTACACCACATTACGCCAGTAAAAATGTGATTGAGTTTGTGATGTCAGGTCAGGATCGATTACATTGCAGACTCTTTAGTCATGTATCTTGCAGCATATAGTAGGAGCACCAGATTAAATATGGCAGCAATATTCCATTCACAAACAAATGGTATATTTATAAATATGCAAGATGGATTTTGACGAGAAAAAATTGTTCGGTATGACACAGTGATCCAACTTGGCTGACAAAAACTGATGGTTGCAATACTTAGTTATTTTTTGTGGCATATTGTCTAAAAAGATTTTATTTAATCTTAAAAATACATTGTCTTTTGTTCTTTGATTTACTAGTAGCTCAATTAAAAGAAGGTTCAATAGAAAAAATGCTGGCTTTAAAGTTGCTTTCTGATGATCTTAGAAAAAACTTCAAAAATCTAAATAATAAAACTATGTTTGTATATGAGATTATCTGGTTGTTCCTTGCTATTATGAATTATTGCATGATTCAAAAATGTTTAATATAAGAAACATGAAACCTTTAATGGAAACTATCAGGCAACATTGAGTTATGAATATTCTAAGGTTTCCACATCCGACTTAAAGAACAGCTATGAATTTCTTTGATAACAAAGTATACATTTCACTTTAAACTTATTGGATAATAGAAACCTTATGCAAAGGGTTTTGTTTCAACACAATATACAGAATTATACTTAGAAAAAAGATTGCTGTTTCCTTGTAAGTACCTGACCTCTCTCACTCTCCTCTACCTTTACAGGAGCCAGCTTGGATTGAAAATGGAGTCAGTCAGTTAAGTGCCATACGTGATACACACTTAGGCGATCATGTCTCAAAAGAGACATGACTGACTGGGCAGAACATTATCCCGCAGTAGGTTGCCATTGCTTTCTGCGGTAGACTGGTTGCCGACCAAGGCTATAGAACCCAGTCTGTCCTGTTATTTAACCCATAACTGGAAGGAAGAGATGGATTAATACTTTTCCTAAGGGTATTTGCGCGTAAGTGAATAAAATGGATTCAGCTGGAATTCGAACTCGGCTCCCTGGTTTCTCGTTCCAAGCCGATATCCACTGTACCACAACGCACATGAGTACTGATACCAAATATGGGTAAGAGCTAGCTGCACAGTCTTCATAGAGGTCAAAAGCATCTCCATGTCCTTGTGGGCTAAGAATTATTTTCCATCCTACAACCCCTTTTCTACAAGCCACTCACTGCTCTGTTCCTGTTTCCATGGAAAATGTTCAGAAAAAACTACATTCCTTTGTTCTAGACTTCATAGCTAAGACCCACTATGCCATCCACATGGTAGTGAACCACTTTCTCCCTTTTGGATTTCATTTGTGAGATTCAAATTCAACTAGAGCAGCTTCTTCCCACAAACTGCTTCTTTGTAGAACCAACTCCCAAAAGGATAGTTTCAAAATCACTACAATCTTAGCCTGCTCAAATCTAGTAACACCCATTATCTTACTCACATATTCTTATAAACCATGTCTTTTACTCTGTAACCCTCTACCTCAAGTAGTTTTTGGATCTGGTACAGGATGAACATTGTAAACAACAAAAAAATGTAATGTATGACACATTACATTTTTTGTAATGTGTCATTATGAATCTTTTGAAAGTTCTTACTGACTTAATCAGATCTTCATAAAAAATATGATTTGTAAATTCCTTGATTGAAAATTTAAACATGTTTGGTGGGATGTTCTCTTATATGCATATATCTTTTGTATAGTCTTTTAAAATAATAAACTTCTGTTATTCTATATTTAATCTTAATGGCATTCAATGAAAGACATAAAACTGTAAAAGAAATGTTGTAACCTTAAAAAGTTACTGCATGAGTAATGATCAAAATGGAGGTTGGGAATAACAGTATATCAACGAGTACAAGACTCACATGAAGTAGATATGCTACTAATAAACTGCTACTCAGTATAATCACTCTCCTCTACTCCTACAATGGTGTCCATGTATTTAAGAGGAAAGGAACATATTATTCCTGTATATTAGTAGGTATACAACAAGACATAATTTAAATTTGATTGAATCTAAAATTGTAACACTATCATCACACTTTTGTGTGTCACTTTCATTAAACATGTTTACTTTCTTTCTACTTTTAGAAAGGGCAAGATTTAAGCTCGATTAAACACACAAGCAACAGTTTGCTTTGACAAAGTAAAATATATAGTAATGAATTTGTATTTGCAAATACTAATACATTGCAATATTTATCTACATGTATAATAGGGTATATTTATCTACATGTATAATAGGGTATATTTATCTACATGTATAATAGGGTATTCAAAACATGCTGTAAATGATAATCCATTGTATTATTTACCTACATGTATGCATGCATAACATTAAGAGAAATAGAAAAATCAAGTATGGCTGACTGTATATGGAGGGAAAAAGGAAATCACTTCCTCTTGTGGAATGAGGTTGAAATAATCTACAAAAAACATCACTGGAAAATATGAAAACTTAAGGAATTGACATATATGAGTGCCCACAAAAATCTCCTAAGCTGGCCAATCATAGACATTAATACAATATCGAAACCAGTTATATAGAGTGCTAGAGAAAAAACAATAACAACAGCAAATTGTAATATGAGCTCTGGTAATAAAAAAATGTTTATTGAGACATTAGATTTATAATCCCCTAAAATTCATCCAATGATGTCCTGAAAAACACAAGGATAAAAGCATTGGTTGAACTAATCTAGTGACTTCACCGAAAGAGTTGTGAGTTCAATATTTATCCACCGTAGACATGAACAAAAACTTGGAAAGTTGAGTTAGTAAGCTGAGATATTCAGAAGATAAATGGCACACAGTACTTGAACAATCTTGCCTGGTGAACAAAATAAAGGGAGAGGCTTCAAATTCCAGTGCATATTACCCAATCACTAAGACATTGTGAATATGACAATAAAAATGAGGACAACAATCCAAACAATGTAAATTGGGTAAATATATAATAAAGTATACAATACATGCAGGGCACGCAAATACTTGCTACAAATACCAATTCATTGCATTATTTACCCACTTGTATAGTAGAGGATTCAATATATGCTGTAAATACTAATTCATTGCATTATTTGCTAACATGCATAATAGGATATTTAATATTTTTTTTTCAACTGGAGTAGATAGATCTATCTATCGCCTGGTTCACACTCCACCCACATCTATTGAACAGGTTAAGAGGCTCATCCCTTGTTCCCTGTTTAGGATGTGGTTTCTGGCTTTCTCGTTTCCAATCTTTTCACTATTACATAGCCCCCTGCACATCAGTGGCGTTACCACCTTGCTCGGGGTGATACGATTAAAAAAAAAAAATATGCTGTAAACATCAATTCAATATAGTATTTTTCGACATGTATAGTAGCATATTCAATACTGCAAATACCAACTGATTGCATTATTTGCCTACAAATATAGTAGAGTATTTAATACATGTTAGACATACTAATTATTTGCATTATTTTCCTATCTGTATAGTTAGTACTTACCTCAAAATTACATCACGTCTTTACATTGATAAATATGAGTAAACAATTCTACTAAGATATTTGCATCAAATCATGAAAAGTGGAGCAAAAAAAGTATTCAATATCTATTCATATAAGGAGTAAAGTAATACATAATAATTCTTGTTAGTTGATTCTCAAAAAGCTTTGGGTTATCCTAGAATGTGTAAAAATAAAAACCAAAACATCAACCTGAAAACCTGAGCCATGTTTTTTAATAGCTTATAAAAAAGAATAGAATACTGCTGTCATATATGGTCAGGTGCCCCTGCTGTTCATCTCAAGGTTCTCAACAGGATCCAAAGGAGAATCTGTAATGTGATAGGTTCGGACTTGGCATCTCAACTCCAGCCACTTTCTCACCGGGGGAATGTGGCTTCCCTTTGTCTAATATTTTCACGGCTTCTGCTTCAACAAACTTAAGTCACAGGTGCCCCTGCCATGAGAATTTACTCATGCAACCAGACTGGCAGCAGGGTCCTACTCATTTAGAGTTAAATCTATCAAATGCAGCTGACAATTCTACTCCAGCAGCTTCTTTTCTTACACTTCCCGCCTGTGGAACTCCCTTCCATATACTTGCTTTCCTGATGGCTACAACCTCCAGGAATTTAAATGCAATGTCAATACACATCTCTTAAACACTTAACTCCAGTTTTTTCTACATCACCCTGTATATTTTGTTCTTTTACTTTCTCTTGCAACTGTCTTCACACCTGTGTTTCCATCCTTCTCTTGCCCTTTCTCTGAAACCAACTGTATCTGGCCTGTCTTTCTCTTCACTCTCCTCTTGTCTAAACTTTTACTCTTATGTAGCGGTACCACCTTGTTTGGGATGAAACTATTTAAAAAAAAAGCTTCATCAGATCAGAACTTTTATTTGGCTGTTATGCATGACTCCAAAACTCTTCAGAAATATCTAAACTGCTTAAGCTGTATACAACTGCTTTCTAAGACCAATGCTCAAAAAGGCTTCGAGCGAGTGAATCCTGTGGGTTTTCACAAACACCTTCCTTCTTTGAACATTGTGAACTGGCACTACAGAATCTCAAAAAAAGAACTGTGCCAAACAATGTGTTTTGTGGTGCAGTGGATATCAACTTGGAATGAGAAATCAGAGAACCGAGTTCAAATTCCAGTCAAATTCGTTGCATTCACTTATGCTCAAATACCTTGGGAAAGATATTAAATCATCACCTCTCCCCCCAGCTATGGGTTAAATCACAGGAGGGCAGATTGGGTTCTTTAGTCTTGGTTGGCAACCAGTCTACTGCAGAAAGTAATGGCAACCTACTGCGGGAAAATATGCCAGTCACTCTTTGGAGGCATGATCACCCAAATGTGTATCATATATGGCACTGACTGACTAAATCATAGAAACCACTTCACTTGAAGACTACTAACAGCAGTAACAACTAAAATGTATAGCATATGCTACTCAAAGAATAATGAATGAATGGATAGAGAAAAAAGAAGTAGGGTGTTTGGCAAAGGAACAAATGTGTTAAGGGATAGGAAGGTGTAGAGAACTATGATCCCCCACATTCTAAAAGGACACGTCACAGAAAAGAAGTAAAAATGAAATCTATATGTGGGTGTAATTTTGAATACTTACTGTATGTATTGGTGAACAATGCAATAGACTGGTTTTTGTGGCATATATTGACTATATATCTTAGTGTGTGCTCATGTATGTGTGCATGCGTACATGCACATTTATTTATAGACATGCCTGCATGTCTGTAATATAGATGCTATAAACCCAGAAAGACATGCCCTTTGATCTCATTTTCTTTTATTCTCCTACCCGCCAGTAAATTATGTGGTATTACAATGCTACAAGCCAGCCGAAACTCTACTTTCCTTCCTTCATCTTTGAAAATAAAAAGATAAAAATGTCTATAGCATCTTCATCCTCATCACCATGCCATCATCTTCATCATCATGTTCATCATAATAAGAAACAGCAAACCTCTGAATGTGATGTACATGGTATTGACGCTGTGCAAATGATGTTTGATTCAGTTTATATTCAATTACAGCAAATAATACAAGCCGAGAGACGGAGGTTCCTTTGTTCAAAAATGTAAAAGTTTACATGTTCACTCTATAATTATATTCTATCAATCATTGCATTGGAAACAGGAAACCCTCTTCTTTTTGTAGCTTTCATTCAAAGCTTTTGCTATACAAAATACAATAACAATAGCAAAAATAATGTCAATAAAGATGATGCTGATAGCAATCATACCAACAATAATAACAGTCAACAGAAAGAAGAATAATTAGTTATAATGACAGGGTAGAACATTATTGGAAAAATGATTGCAGTATCTTTTCAGTATTATATTTGTTCATAAACTGATGATAATAATGATAAAATAATAACAATAGGAATTATAATAATTATGAAAATGAATCAATAGAATAACAAATACTAATATTGATGAAAATATAAAAATAAGTTTTCAGCAGTCTCTTTCTCTTTAACATTTTTATTCTTTTAACTGTTTCATGCGACCATTTTTATTTCTTTAGTTTTCTTTACTTTTTCCATCTTAAGGCGAATATATATATATAATATTTACAGGTATTTGTACTGTTTACCTGCACAATAGTTTAATGTTGTTGTTGATCACATTATATCTAATAGAAGTTTTTCTGGCATGGTAAACTGGCTCATGAGCAAATATGTATGTTTTTCAAGGAGGGGACCTTGGGACTTAGAAATTTTATAGTTGTCATACCCATCTTTACTCTTTATCATGTATCCTTGACCAGCCAGTTCTAATGAAGTTTCATAATAACTGCCAATTACCACCTTGTGTCTGTAACAGGAGAAATTACATTTTAATTCAAAACTCTCTCTCTCTCTCTCTCTCTCTCTCTCTCTCTCTCTCTCTCTCTCTCAAATAGAATAAGTAACATTCCTTTGTATGCTCTCAGCCTAATGACAATGCTTCTGATGCTAGCCCAAACGAGGATAGGAGATGCGCATGCACTCCTGAGTAATGTTTGTTTCAACCACCTTCTAAGAGCTTTCTTAGTTCTCATGTATATGAGCAAGCTTGCCTTGGGACCCTAGGCTGGTACAATGTTTCTGACCTAAGGGGGAGTTCTGTTGCCCTGACCTATAAGTGGACGAGACATGTACACTCAAAGTATCATACCTGAATCTTTCTTGGGTTATTTGTTCCCTCATGAAGGGTGCTGGAGGTAAACATTTTCTGGGTTCTGGTGTTTTTTGCCTGATAGTTAGGGATTTGAAATGTTGAGTAACTTCAAAGGAGGCTATCCTATCAGCAGGTGCATAATATCAGGTCTATTGTACTGTCATTTGGTGAATGGTTTCTGGACTGTACAGTAGTCGGGTACCTTATGCAGTGATGATGGGTACTGTTATGGTAATATTTTTGGGTGAGTCAACCCAGTTTATTTATCCCTACATCTTTAATGGGTGTCTCTTTCACTGCTTACTAGTCATTCACCAAACAAACCAAAACAAACATGAAAGCAGTCAAATTGAAAATGAACAAAACTAGCAAGCCCAACCTCAAAAAAAGAAAAAGGAGACGCCTATACATTTAAAACCAATCTGGTTACATTTCATCACCATTAATCAGACCCACAACTACCACAAATAATGGCTTATGGCCTATCATGTTGAATACACCGGTTCTCGTTTGATCACCGAAGTTAAGCAATGTTGAGCCCGGTGAATACTTAGATGGGTGACCACTTGGGAATACCAGGTGCTGTAAGCGTTTAGTCACGGATATGCATTGTAGTGCAGTAGATATCGGCTCAGAAAGAGAAATTGGTGAGTTGAATTCAAATTCTAGTTAAATACCCTGCATTCACTTAAGCACTGCTACCCTTGGGAAAGGTATTATTTCATTCCTTCCCTCCAGTTATGGGTTAAATAACAAGGGTAGGACTTAGGAACCATGCCCTTAAAAAAAAACAAATCCCAATGAATCTTGATACTCAGAAAGAAAAAAAGTATTACTAGACACAAAAATTGTATAAAAACAACAATAAATTGTTGAAAAAAAAAAGGTATTACCAGCAATAAATAAAAAAAAATTTAGTTGGCAATAAATGACCCACTGAGGTTGATATGCCATAAAAACAAAACAACCAACCAACAACCAACCACAAATAATCATGAATGAATGTGTCCTTGAGGAGGCCCCATGTATTGAGAGGATATAAACTTACACCCAATCTAAAGTGGAATATCTATATACAGTATAACCTGGATATAAGAGACCCTGATATAAGAGAAACCCAAATATAAGATAGATTTTCTTTTAGTGCCTGTGGTAATGTATATAAAACAGACCAAACCCGAATATAAGAGAAACCCCGGATATAAGAGAACTTGTATCCGGTCCCAACAACTCTCTTATATCATGGTTACACTGTATGATCCATCACTAAAGATACAGGTAAAATGATTGGCTCCTTGTATAATGCTCCAGTAAGTACCTGACAAATCACGCTATCCTCTGCCTTTATGAGAGCTGAAAATAGAGTACTGTTGTCATATCTGGACAAGAGCTTCTTAGTCCTAACTTTCCAGTCTTGATAGATATCAAAAGCATCTCAGAGTCCTTGTTGGAGAAGAATCATATTCCACACTTCAACCTTCTCTCTCACAGATGAGATGTGGCAAGTCTGTCCCTGATCTGTCGCTAC
Organism: Ascarosepion bandense; assembly: GCA_037127315.1. NCBI lineage: Eukaryota > Metazoa > Mollusca > Cephalopoda > Sepiida > Sepiidae > Ascarosepion > Ascarosepion bandense. Next base: position 1,941,891 of record JBBBDQ010000596.1, on the reverse strand, counting down.
TACTATGGAAAGTGCTCAAAGAAACTGCGGTAAATTTTTGTTTTGTTCCCCGAAGGCCTTTAAAACTTTCTAAAACATCCTTAATTCTATGCAAATGTATATGCTGAACTCAAATCACCACTAATCAAATCCTGAACTACCACAATCATGATGAATGAACATCCCCTTGAAGAGGCCCCATGCTTTGAGAGGATATTGGGCTTCTGACTCACACCTGACCTCAAATGGAATTCCTGTATATAATCCATTGCTAAAGATGCAGGTAAAATGATTGGCTCTCTATACTACTCCAATGGACTCTGCAGACTATCCTCTACTTTTATAAGATCCAGATCAGACCGAAAACAAACTACTGTTGCCATATCTGGGCTGGAGCTGCCCAGACCTCACTTTCCAGTCTTGATAGAGTTTAAAAGCATCTCCAAGATCTTGTTGGAGAATAATCATATTCCACATTTCAACCTTCTACTTCTTGATCACCGAAGTTAAGCAATGTTGAGCCTGGTGAGTACTTAGATGGGTGACCACTTGGGAATACCAGGTGCTGTAAGCGTTTAGTCACGGATGTGCATTGTGGTGTAGTGGATATCAGCTCAGAAAGAGAAATCGGTGAGTTGAGTTCAAATTCCAGTTAAATACCCTGCATTCACTTAAGCACTGCTACCCTTGGGAAAGGTATTATTCCGTTCCTTCCCTCCAGTTATGGGCTAAATAACAAGGGTAGGACTTGGGAACCCTGACCTCAAATGGAATTCCTGTATATAATCCATTGCTAAAGATGCAGGTAAAATGATTGGCTCCTTATACTACTCCACTAGGTACCTGGACACTGCAAGTTATCCCCTACTTTTATAAGATCCAGATCAGACTGAAAACAAACTACTGTTGCCATATCTGGGCTGGAGCTGCTTAGTCCTAACTTTCCAGTCTTGATAGATATCAAAAGCATCTCAGAGTCCTTGTTGGAGAAGAATCATATTCCACACTTCAACCTTCTCTCTCACAGATGAGACGTGGCAAGTCTGTCCCTGATCTGTTGCTACTATAATGCAAAGTGCTTAGATGAACTGCATCTCCTGGTTCCACTATGTATGGCCTTTAAGGCTAGAACCTGTCATTCCATTTACATAGCAGCAAATCATCCACACTTCCTCTCTATTCCATTGACAAGAAGTCTATTTCACTCAAACAACTTCTTCCTGTGAACCATGGAACCTATAGAACAGACTCCCAAGATGATGTTATTCTGATCTTAATCTGTTCAAGTTTAGAATCAACTGTCAACTTCCCCCTCCTTTCCATATAAACTACTCCTTAATGTAAATCTCTATCTTGAGTGGCCCACGGGCCTTGTATAGAGTGAACAATTAAAGATTGGCTGTCTTAAGTCAGTTAGGATCACAACTTCATTTTAAAAATGTGAATTATTAGAAAGAAAAAAAGATGGAATCAATCATTTATCACTGTTATTATTCTCTCAGAATGTTCTTATTGTTCTTACTGTAAGAAAAACAAATATGTAAAATAAACTATTATGTTAGGAAGTTGGCTGAGCTAAAAAAATTCAGTACACCCCTAAAACATGTGTGCATAATTGAACACTCTGGAAGAATGGTAGACTTTGAAAAACAGTAGCTACTCTGGCATCTACGCAGCATTCATTCAGCAATGAATTAGAACACTTTCGGCTATTGGGCGTGTATAATGATAATATACATGCTAAAAAGTCTGCCTCCTTTCACCAAGTGCCCATAGCTGAGAGGTAGAACTGCCAACTGATGCCAATTCGGTCGGGTTTCAATCCTGGGTAAAAAGCAATCAGCTGTCTAACCATACTGATGAGCTGTGATACAGCAAAACAGATCTGTCTGCGGATGACTATTTACACTCTCACACCCTGATTGAGCACTCTGGAAGAATGGTAGACTTTGAAAAACAGTAGCTACTCTGGCATCTACGCATCATTCATTCAGCAATGAATTAGAACACTCTCAGCTATTCAATCGGGTTTCAATCCTGGGTAAAAAGCAATCAGCTGTCTAACCGTACTGATGAGCTGTGATACAGTGAAACAAATCTGTCTGTGGATGACTATATATATATATATATATATATATTTATATATATTTAAATGGAATGTCAGTTGTTATCTTATGTCTTCTTAATTCTTGTTGTTTAATTGATGCATGAGGTTACTAGGGGTAATGAGAATTTAGTGAGGATAAATGTCAATAAAAGAATAAGATTCTGGAAGACAGTATATGATGATGACATTTATTTAAATATCTATGCATGTGTAGACAAACACACACACACACACACACACACACACACACACACACACACACTTATATTTCTCTGGTTAAAATGGCTTTAAGTGTGTGAAACATGTTGGTCTATAGTGGGTTATCTGTTATAGTGAAGTGTATGTGTGTTGGAACAGATTAGTTTGATTTGGCCTTGTTAGATAGCTCACCATAAGAAAGGTATAAAACAAGGAAATCAAATTGTAATTTGAAACAACATATTTATATACTTATAAATCAATTAAGGTTTTTACAAATAAAATGAATGTATTTTAGTTGATACAAGGTCGTTAAAATATTCGTAGTAGTCCTTGCAGGAATGTGTTTATGTGTATGTCGGCAGGAACGTATTAATTATGCTCATCTTCTTCTCTCTGGCAATCGGCAAATTTGCCTATCTTTTATTTCATTTGTGAGGTTAAAAAAAGGTCATTTGGGAATTCACTTCCAGATGTGATTCTGGCCTTTCCATTGGACGACAAACAAACTTCACTCCGGCTCACAAAAAGAGTCCATGAACAAATTTATTTCTGATAATTGAAGATTATTTGAATTTTGTTTTTAGATGTTTCCTAGTTTTCTATTGGCCGAAAAACATTTCACATCAAAGTGTGAAATTTCACAAGTTTTGTTTTGGATTCGCTTTTGCGTGTGTACTAAGCAAGGTTTTGTAAATTCGAGTAAATTTGTTTTAAATCTAGATCTTGTTTTGTTCACTACAGGTCTAGGCAAGGACCATCCTTCTTTGAACTGCATGGATTGATGCAATGATGATACTTTTTTGAAACTGGTGCAACAGAACCACAAAGAACTGTACCAAATAACAGAAACTACATCCTTTGAGGACTTTTAAGAGGCAGCAGCAACAACTTAAATGGACATCACATGGAGCATAAAGAGAAAATAAGGACATAATCAAGATTTTGATATTCTATACTACATAAGATAAATGGTTAAGAAGGAAAATCCTATTAATATTGGAAAGAGTGATAAAAGCTACTGGACTAAAAAAACTATTTTCTCAATAAATTGTTTAAAGAGAAAGATTTTATAAATTTTGAAGTAGTGCTGCTTTCACTGTAAATGAATGCCAAATGCTTCATTGTAGTTTTACCAAAAAATGGTTAACAAGGGAATTTCTGGGATATAATAGTTTGTAAGGCAAGCAGTCTTTGTAATTACAGTGTTCAATATTTAATTCTGGAGAATGAATATTAATAATAATAATAATAATAATAATAATAATAATAATAATAATAAATGTTTACTGATTTTTTTCTTGGAGTGTCACCACGATATATTTTTTTATATTTTATATATGATGAACTCTCCTGTCATCTACGACATATCAGAGTCCAAAAATTCAGCCCAGAGAAATGAACAAGCAGACTATCCACATATTTGATTACAGTGGTGAGGTTTGTGCAGAACCACCCAAACTTTTTCAAAGAACTGAACACAAAGAACTGCCCTCTTCGGGTTTTCAATTCACAGTGGCTGTTCTTCTAAAATGGTTGCCAACCAAGGCTAAAGAGCTCAATCTGTGTAACTATTTAATCAACTTCTAAGAAAAGAAGAAATGAATTCATATTTTTACCAAGAAAATTTGCACATAAGTGAATGTAACAAAGTTGACTGGAATCTGATTCCTGCAAATTCTTCAAATTCCAATTCCAAGCTTTTCTCTCTCTCTCTCTCTCTCTCTCTCTCTCTATCTATCTATCTATCTATATACACATACGCACAAACACACAAATAGATGTAGTTAAATGTTTACTTACCCTGAGCCAAATACATTTAAACTCAATCTTTCACATTTCTTCATATGCAATCCCAGTAAATATTACTTGTCTAATGTGAGTTAGATCCCTATTTTAAGAAGGTGAAATGACAGAATAAAAACAGTGATAATTGATTAATTTCATCTTTTTTTCTTTCTAATAATTCCCATTCTTAAAATAAAGAGTTGTGATCCTAACTGACCTAAGACATTTGGCTAAAGTATATAACATCTGATTTCAACTGTATATGCATTTTTTTGTATATATATATATATATATATATATAATATCACAATTATTCCACTAAAATTAAAAATGCAAAAGTACTTTCACAAAGATGTGAACTGACAAAAGTAATTTTCTATAATTTTCTGAAAATTGACACTATGAATAGTACTGTATCCCCCGCCCCCTTTCTCTCTGTATATATATATATATGCAATGCCATCTCAGTCCATTGTCTTTGTATAAAAAGAAAAATGTCTTGACTTGGATGAAGGTGAAATATTGAGTCAAGTCAAAGTAATAGTCTATGATAACTTTTTTATTTTAAAAAATTTGTTAATGAATTTTTCAAAATTAGCATAATTTTGGAACATACTGAGAATTTATTGAAGTGCCTCCCTGCCAATTATTCTAATGTTTGCTTAGAGTTTGGGAAGATTCACTTACTCAGTTAATTATTATGCATGATACATGCTTGGGTGATCATGTCTTTTTTGAGATATGACTGACTAAACAGAGTATTTTCCCACAGTAGGTTGCTATTAGTTTTTTGAGTAGACTGATTGCCAATCAACACTATAGAATCCAATCTTTTCTGCTATTTAACCCATAGCTGGAGGGAGAAGAGATTGTTTAATACTATTCCCAAAGGTATTTTTGTGTAAGTGAATGAAACAAATTAAACTGGAATTCGAAATTGGCTCTCCAATTTCTTGTTCTGGGTCAGTGTCCATTATACTCCAATGCACATGGGAAGACTATTGAGCTAAAAACCATTCAGCAACTTTTGTCAGTATTACAGGTAAAAAATTATACTTCACCAATAAAAGGATAAAACAAGAGAAATAAAATCACTTTGTGGACACAATGCAATGATTTGCACACAGGTACTCAGACATATATATATATATATATATATAAACTTATTTATAAATGGAACTTTGTCTTTGTGTGTGTGTGTGTGTGTGTGTGTATGTGTGTGTCTGTGTGTGTCTGTGTGTGTGTGTGTCCATTACCTATAGACACAGCTAGAAACGGCTGAACCGATTTTCTTGAAAATTTACACAGTTGTACTATAAGCATCTGTGAGTGTTCTTAGCTAGGTTAGGTGTCGAGGTACCTCCAATAAATATCGAAAATCAATAATCGAAAAAATCGGGTTATAGAAGGAGTGGCCCGATTTTAATCAAATTTGATACACTCATAGACAAAGACATAAGAAATGATATTCAGAGGTTTCAAGGTTGCAGTTCTTACAATAGTGCAGAAAATCGATAATATATATATATATATATATATATATAAAAGGCAAGATGTTTGTGTGTGTGTCTGTTTATCTGCCTGTATGTCTGTATTTTTTCAGCCCTTTTATTTTAGTTTTTGCTTCGGATTTGGCTCTAAGTAGGTATAATTGTAGTTCTTAGTCTCAGCCATGATACCATTTACTCAGAGGACTTATTTAGCCTTCAAAATTCAGTTTACAACAAAAAAACTTATTTGATATCAATACCAGGAAATGAAAATTTGACTTACATTCATTCATTTTTCTTTCAGTCTACAGTTTTGCTTTAACTGAAAACAACTATTGTATTTTAGTCTTTCATGCCAACGTCCAAAGAGCCTGAGCTCCAGGATCATGGATTAGTTTTAAAGCTTTCATTACACCCAAGCAACGCCAGGCTATACTGCTAGTATATATATATATATATATATATATATATATATATATATGTATGTTAGTCTGTTTTATACATAAATAATCTCATATAAAAAACACACACATAGTAACAACTACCTCAAAAACTATTATGGATATTATCAGATCTAAAAATAACCGAAATCAAAATGATGAACAAGCAGGTGTATACAGAATAAATTGCTGGGATTGTTTCTCCATGTACATTGATGAAACAAGTAGAAATCTAAAAAACTTATATATGAACACAAAAGAGACATCACTAACAAATGCATTAGTGATTCACATAAATATATTCAACCACAATTTCGATTTTAAAAATGCCACATTAATAAAAAGAGTAAACAATTTATTCAGATCAAAAGTTCTCGAGAGCACCACCAACCAGTGGGACCAAAAAAAAAAAAAAAAAAAAAATTACAATTATTATATATACATATCAATAGAAGTACACACACATATATATATATATATATATATATATATATATACACACACCATTTAACGAATAAGAATACATATATACATACACATACACACACATACATTCAATTTATTACACACTAATATACATATACATGCGCATACACACATATATATATATGTGTGTGTACACACCTATATACAAAAAATTCATATAGACATAATATACATGTGTACACATACATGCACACATATACACACACACGCACACACATAGACATAATATACATGTGTACACATACATGCACACATATACACACACACGCACACACACACACATATATATATATATATATATATATATATATATATATATATATTCCTTATGCACTCACACATACATATTAATGAATATTATGAAAAGGAGCATTTACATAGCTAAAAATTTTTTTTCCAAAATAACATATAGCCCACATACATAAATACATATATACAAATATGCACATCCACACACAAACATACACATATAAAAAAAAAAATTAAAATTAAAATTAAAAATTTTTTTTAAAATAATAAAAAATTATAGAAAAATATAGAATTTAAAAATTAAAAATTAGAAGTTAAATTTTAAAATCCGCCCTATGGCGGCACTTGTTTATAAATTCCCTTCTAAAGTTCAAAAGTAAGTCCTGATGAGGATACTTCAAAATCAGAATCTTCTCCAATAAACACAGACGACACCTATCACGAAAACTTTTAGGAGTACAAGCTGAGCCTATTAATTTCCAGCTGATTATGGGGTCCTGCCCCTCCTCCTTCATTTCCCAGAACCTACGTGACAGTGCCGTCTGGAATCTCTGTTTAGGGTTCGAAAACGAGTACCTGTGATTATAAAGCCTCTGTTTGAAAGAGCCCGCGGACATGCCAATATAGCTCCGGTAACTGTCCTTGTTATTAGATGGAGAAATGCGGGCTTCATAAATTACATGGGTGGATTTACATTTGCCTTGCACCGGGCAGGCATCCACAGAATAACAATTGCATTTGTCGACAATTCCGGATTTAGCTTCCGTATTATTTAGGTTCGTTAAAACTTGTTTATTGTGGGAATTAATTATATTATCTATATTAGAGGTGCAAGAATAACTAATTTTTAGGGTGAATCTATTAAAAATTTTATTTAAGGGATTGTTATTATTATTAAAATGTTTATCAATTAATTTGAGAAAATACTTACCAATATTTATATTAGTTAGCTTACAATAAGGAGGGTTAAACCAAATTATCTTCCTTTTTCTACATTTTCGGGTGTTTTTAGTTTTTGAAGATTCAGGGTTTATAGCAGGCTTATCATACTTTAACTTTTTTTTTTTTTTTTTTTTTTTACCTAGTATTGTCTTTATTTAGTTTAATTTCAAATGACCTAATTTTTTTAAAAAAATAATTTTATTTCAAATCCTATATCTTTTTATTCCCTTTTATCAATAATTATGCCTTTTTAAGTAAAGGCTTTTTTTAATACTTCAACGTTTTGGGGAAATTAGATTTTTGAATTTGTCCAGCGTCTGTAATATTTAAAAAAAATTTTTTCTTTAGTTTCTTTCTTTTTCCCTCCCTTCCTTCTTTTATCTCTCTTACCACCTTTTTTCCGTGTTGCTTTAAATGATTCAACACGGCTGTCTGTTAATTTTTAGTTACATTCTCCCCTTTTTTTTGCAAACCCAGACGATGTCAGTTTTTTTCTTTTCTTATTTATTTGATTTTATTCTATCCTTTTCTTTTTCTTTTTCCTTTTCTTTTTCTTTCCCTTTATTTTTATTTTTATTTTATTTTATTTTATTTTATTATTATTTATTTTTTAATTTCTTTGCAATCTATTTAAAAAGGAAAAGTAGACTAATTTTTCTCCAGTTTCTGAAAGGTTTTTTTCTGTTGCTGAGGTGATGTGTCGCTCCCCGTGGGGATCGTCATATCGAAATGGCCATTCAACATCTTTGAATTAATCCTTTTTTAATATATATATATATATATATATATTCACACTTTTACATGTAGACCTTTATGAATAGAATTACATATATATTATGCCAGAATTTATTATGCAGGTGGATGTTTTCACAAAAAGATGCTGTTTTTAGATTTTTGAGTTATAATTCTATTTATCTGATGAATTTAACAGGTGAAATTCTGCTTATAATGTGTTTTATAAGAAATATTTATAATAAATAATATGGCGAGGTAAAATTTTATTATATAAGTTATGTGAGTTGTCCATCATATTTTAAATATATATATATATATCTAATACTATAGTAATTGATATATATGTATATATTTTTATAAAATAAAGGTTAGCATGGTTTAATAAGAAAAATATAACATCAAAAGTTAAGTATGCTACCGAGCAATGGGGATACAGCATAGGAAATTTTGAAAAGAAATTTTATTTAGATCATAGAAAAATCAAATATATTGGTAAGATAAGGAGAAAACAAATCTTATATAAAAGAGATCTGAAGAAAATTAAAAGGACAATAAGCAAGAAAAGTAGGATAACTGTCAATGTTTGAAGAAACTGGTGTGGTGAATGTAAACAGTCTAAAAAGATGCTGATTATTTAGAACATTAGTTAAAAATATGAAAGCAACCAAACTTCTGCCTTTGAGTAAATATTATAAAGCAAAACATAGTAGATAAAGAAGTACATGGAAACTTATTTCCCAATGGTAATTTTTATTGAAGCTTGTAGAGCTACACTGGACAAACCTGATGGCTGGGCTTAAGGCAGGTTCCTTTATAGAAATAATTAACAAACACTATTTTGAAAAAAAAAACGGTGGTTAGATGAAGTAATATTTTGGTTTGGTATCATCAGTAGTAAAATAATGGGTCCTTCCTAATTTATTTCCAGGCTTCAAGCTAAATGCAATGAAATATTGTAATTCCTTGGAAAGAATGCTTTATCAGTAGTACAGGTCACAACCAAGAACTGTTAAGCTAAAGATTGTATTTATGCATGACAATTCTCCAATGCATTCAAAGGTGACTATTGCCCACCTTGCCAAAAATAGTTTTTGAAAACACCAAATTAATAGAAAGGTCCTCAGTTTCTTCATATATTAATCCAATAGAATATTTGTGAACTGTTATTAAATAAGTTGTATATGAGAATAAAAACATAATTCAAGTAATGAAGGTCTCTGGGAAGGAATTAAAAACTACTGCAATGCAAATAATGTTAAAATTAAAACAGGAGAGAAATCAATAAATTCAATGAATGAAAGATTGATGAACATTTTAGAATGTCAAGAAGTCTATATAAACATGTAAAATAAGATAATATTAATTTATTCATGTACATTATATATATATATATATATATATATATATATATATGTGTGTGTGTGTGTGTGTGTGTTATATATGTGTGTGTGTAATAATGTTTATATCTGTTGGATTTATCCATAAATAGAATTCCCTGAGTATTTCATTTGTCAGTAGTAAGTTCTATTCTGACAGCTTTTTCTCCAAGATTTGCTGCTTTGTGAAACATTCTTGCCTGGATGCTTTCCTGAATGGTACAAACTTAACAAATTAAAAGGAAGTGTCATTAACTATGCACTATTCTCATCATAATACTCACTTTCTACTTATAAACCCTTACATTCATATCAAACAATGTCTGCCTGGTGTAGCTTCTGAGTTTTGTATTCGGTGAACTTTAATAAAACAAGACAAAATATTCATACTTAATTTTAGAATTGCCTGTTTAGCAGAGACTATCCTGTCTGTCTTTGTGCTATTAGCCAGAAGTCAATGGTGTCTTTGTGCTCTTAGCCAGAAGTCAACGGTGTTGGCTTATGAAAACAGTCAATTATATAAGGACTCTAAATCTAAAGTAAAAAATTTAAAAACTGTCCAGATTTGAGGCTTGAAAACTATGGTAAGATTCAGTCAGTTAAATTTCATATGTGATACACGTTTTGGGTGATCATGTCTCAAAAGTGACATGACTGACTGGGCAGAAGATTATTTCGCAGTAGGTTGCCATTGCTTTCTGTGCTAGACTGGTTGCCAAGGCTATAGAACCCAGTCTGTCCTGTTATTTAACCCATAACTGGAGGGAAGAGATGGATTAATATCTTTCCCAACAGTATTTGTGCATAAGGGAATGCGAGGAATTAAACTGAAATTTAAACTCGGCTCCCGATTTGTCATTCCAAGTTGATATCCACAGGACTACAATGCACAAGGTATGATTACTAATATGTTTTTGTGATAAAAGCTGATAAACCCAAGATCCAAGTATTATAAACTGAAACTTATACAATATATGTGTGAAGTATAGACTATGCTGAGTTGGTTATGTTGAGTGCAGTGTAGTACTCATCAAACTGATCCATGAAGTGACGGTTGAGGATTGGCCCAAGATGATGTGGGAGGATTTTCTTCAGAAGTACAGGGAAAAATTGGACTTAAAACTAGCTGATGCTAGTGACAGGTTTATGTGGAGAGGTAAAATGAGATGCTCTGTCAGGCAGAAACCACCTTACTTTGTGCAAAATTAATCCTGGTCCTGGTTCAAAACAAAAATAATATTACAGCAGCCACTAAAAACTTAGCCAGTATTTACTGGTTAATATCAGTTTTATTGTGAAAAAATTAATTTGCATAATAAAATCTGCCATTTCATATAATGACATATCTTCTTTTTTTATGTGTGTTGTCCGTTCAAGGTGTAGATGATCATAGACTTCCACTTGCCCCTATCTCTTGTCACTCTTAACACTTTTTCTTCTTGGTATGTCTCCAAAACTCTGCTCCACCATTCACTTGCTCAAGCCTATCAAGCATGTTTCACACTTCTTTCCCTTGTCTCTCTTTCTCTCTATCCATCCTGTGAGTATTAGATTCTCCAAAACCTTTCTTCCTCATTATGTGCCCCAGAAGCCTCAGCTGTCTCTTCCTGATGCTAAGTATAAGTTTCTTTTTTGTTTCCATTCTCTCTAAAATCTTTTCATTGCTCACATGGTTAGTCGATTATATCCCCAGCATCCATTTTAGTTTGTTTCAAGTCTCTCCTTCATCTCCAAGGAGATTGTCCTGAATTTGCTTCCATATAGGATGATAGATATCATATATACATATTCCAAATATAAAAAAGTGTCTTCTGGAGGAGGATAAATTTGTATCCCCCTCTTTATAGAAGAAACCAACACCTAGCCCTTAACATGGGACGCTTTCATAGTCCAACAGAGTTCAATTCCATTTTTTTGTAAGAAATGGGAATCTCTTTTTAGATCCCACAAATCCCAAATCTACTAACTCTATTTTCACATTCAAAACAAAAGCAAAATAATTTCTAAGCAATTAATAGATTTTATGATAACCCTAAATTATTTCTTACCACATTTAATATTATATTTAATAGATATACATGCTTGAATAGACATTGCTGTTTTTAAACAATGTAAAATTATGTCTACTGGCTTGTGCATTTGAGAATCTTAATATATGTATATTCATATATTGTGGTGTAATGGATAGTAGCTTCGAAGAAGAAATTGGTAGAGCCAAGCTCAAAATTCAATTGAATTCGTTGCATTCACTTACACACAAATACCCTTGGGAAAGGTATTAATCCATCTCTTTTCCCTCCAGCTATGGGTTGAATATCAGGAGAGACTGGTTTCTATAGCCTTAGTTGGCAACCAGTCTGTCATGAAATGTAATGATAACCTACTGTGGGAAAATCTGCCCAGTCATTTATGGATCAAAAGAGATATGGTCGCCGAAGTGTGTATCAAGTATAGTACTTAACTGACTGATATTCATATATACATGTTGGTTTAATATATGTATATTCATATATATGTGCTTGTTTATTTTTGAAAAAAAATGACTGGAGTATGTAAGTTATTTTGCAGTTGCATCATTAATATTTTCTTTCATGAGTAATCTAGGAATTTTTATCTGTTGATTAGTAGTATTAAATCTTTTATATGCATTAGTAGTAACTAATTCATGTAAACGATTTAATACTACTAATGCATGTGATACTACTAATGCATGTAAAAGATATCGTATTTTTCAATCATTGAAAATAAAAATATTCAAATAATGTAAAAGAGTAGCAACTTGTCATCTGTATATTAATGTGATATTCCATTGTTACATTTTTAACAATAAGCATGTTCATTTAATGGCAATGAGTAATGATTTCTATAACAGCAGAAAATGTCATTAACTTTTTTTTTTTTAATCATTTCACCCCATGCAAGGCATTCCACTGCCACTATTGTGCAGGGGGTTATGTAATATAATAATCTGGCCCCACCCGAGGAAGGGATGCAAGCGGGGGCGTTTTCTGGTCGTTGAAAGGAACGGATGTTTGTTTGACCTTATTTCCGGCAGTAGCGGAAATGGCTACAAGAGGCAAACAGAACAGGTGTCTCTGAGAATTACGTGGGGGTGCGTGGGCGAGGCAAAAAACCGGAAGAAAAAATCCCGGTTTGGAGATTATAAAAAGACCTCGGCGCACGAATTCACCAGATAGTCCGGACAGACCAGAACAGAGTAGCAGCGACAGAGATCGGCCGGTGAAGAGAGACACTTCCCGTCAACCCTTAGAAGCGCGCTCCCTCAACTCTCTGTACCCTAGGCTACACGGTTCATTGTCATCAATAAAAATATAACTCATATTTTTATATATATTGCATGTTTGTTGTTTGTCGCTATATAACAGTTATATAGGGGAAAGTGATGAGAAAGAGTGGTTAGGAGAGATGAGTATGCATGAATGATTAATATAAATGTCATATGCATTATTTTGTTGAGTAGAAATTTATATTTGTCTTTATGTGTGTGCATGATTGCATAGCCATAGTTAGAATGTTCACTTTTATGACCATGAGAAGTAGGTTTGAATCTCACCAAGGTAGAGTAATGTCTTGAGATATGAGCATACTGACATACAATATTTTTTAAATACAAGTCAAAGTTTGGACAATTTGTTTTTGCCTTGAGATACAAGATGAATTTTGAGATATGAGCAAGTTTTAGTTAAGCCTCTGCTATTTGGCCCAGTGAGTATCAAGCTTGAGAGTACTTTTACTCACAGTACATGTGTTCACCTCACTCTGGAAGGATCTCTGTTGTGTTGTCTTTTTTGCTGTTATTTTACATTGAACAGATGGAAGTACTACCATTAATTTCAATGGGGAAAATTGATATGAGATATTAGTCTTTTGAGTTATGAGCTCAGTTTTTGAATGAATTAAGCTTGTATATCAAGGCATTACTGTATATTTATCAGGTAAATGATTCCGACATTCAGTAATATTGTAAAGTGCCTGAAAATTATTCCATCAGCTGACTCAAGTCTTGTGAGTGAAATTGGATAGACAGAATTGTTCATCGATGGTTGGGTGCTTGAATGAAGTCAAAAGTCATTGTGACAGTGTTTGAGAGTATGGCCTTGTTAAAAAATTGATCATGTCAGACTATGAATTCTCTCCCTGAAACTATAAATAAGCTTTGCACAGCATTAGTTGCAGTATAAACCACAGGTATGCTGTGGTGAGTGTTGACTAAACACAAGTGTGTTTGAGAAAGTATCTGCAACAGGAATTGGTTAGTGTACTCAGTTGCTGGCTATTATATGTACACTACCAGCCATAATTATTAGGCCACCCCAGTTTTAAAAAAAAGATTATGTATTTCATATTATTTTTTGTATTTATTGCCAAGTGGATAATTCTAAATGAAAATAGAATGCTTCTTTTGTTATTATTACTTTGCAAAATTTTACAAGGCAGCCAAGAAGCTTTGTTCCAGGCAGCCAATAAGAATAAGAGACTAGCATGGGGAAGAGAGCACAAAAACTTGACACCAGAACAGTTCATTTGATGCACATGTTATTGTGCAGTATTAACAAAAGAACCATTCTATTTTCATTTAGAATTATTCACTTAGCAATAAATACTAAAAATAGTATGAAATACATCATTTCTTTTAAAAAACTGGGGTGGCCTAATAATTATGGCCGGTAGTCTATGTACATATGAATATCTGCACTTATGCAAATATATTTTCCTACTTATTCTAATTTTGAAATACAGTGATATCAAATAATATTGTTGTTCAGGTTAAGATTTTCATTATATTTACACATATATGCATGTCTTTGTTTTCAGCTGAAAACCTGGCAGTAAAATAAATGGATATTTGTTCATTTTGAAGCTTAGGTTTGCTTTCGCGCAATCTAAACAAAATTATCTATTATCCTTTATTACAAAAAATGTTTCAGCCATCATCTTCAATATAAATTGCAATGCAAAAAGCCTCAGTCCCCCTAAAAAAAAGATTTTATTATTAAGATGTAAATGCCGTCCATCATGTCAGAACAATAGAATTCAACATCCTTCCTTTTTAATATTTAGGTTTCTTTTTTTCCTTTCTTACATGCATGCAATGCCAATACAATAGGACATTGCATTTTCATTGACACAAGAAAGAAAAAAATAAATAAACAGGAAGTGGGATTAAAAAAAAAGAAACCAAAAAAAACTGATATTGTTGTTTTATTAAGGAATAATCATATATAAATACAAAAGAAAAAGATGAAACAGAAATAAAATAAGATTCAGATGTAATTCTTGCTGAAAAACAATCATAAAGAAACCGAAAAAAAAAGTACAAAAAATCTCAGATGATCAGTCAGCATTAGCAGCCCCGAGGCCCAGGAAACATGAAGCAAAGTGAGATAGTGAGAAAGAATTAAGATTATTATTCCCAAACAAAAGTCAATTGAAATATCTTGATTTTGCCTGGATCTTCTTTCTATAATTTCTGAATGATCTACCCACACCTCCCGCCAAGTGTGACGTCTTTGGAAAAAGTATATGAGATGAATTACTGTTTGCTCAGATGTTTCTGAATTTACTTAAAACTCATTGTTTGCAGACATTTGTAGAGTATTATTAATATGAAAAATTCTCTGTGGAATAAGGTGAATAATCTTATACATAAGAAAAAATTCACTTTAAAATATTTCTGTTGGTTCAAAAACGGAAGTATTATAATTATTGCAAAGAAATGATATTTGATGATAATAATAATGTTATAATAAGACTTTTTATAACCAGTGGTAAAAACAGATGTTTCATTTTGATCAAGAAACCTCCTCCTAAATTTAGATGATCAAAACCTGGCAGCTGATCTCTCCTTTGACCAATCCCTAACAGATCAATGGGGAAAGAATGGCTTATATCATTCTTCTTCTATTATGTACCATGTTTCTTCAGGACATAGGCGATCATAGCTCTCCTAATCTTCCTTGTCCCTTCTAGCTCTTAATGTTTTGCCTTTTCATTGTTTCTCCCAAATCCTGTTCTGCAATTCTATGAGTTTGTGAATTTGTGACATGTTAATTAAGAGTTCATTCCCTGGGACAAGCAGTGTATACTTGGACTCAGTGGAAATAGGCAGGCAATGACTGAGCACTACAAAAAGAAGAACTAGACAATATTACTTACTGTAGATAATGGAATGAGAACAGTCTAGAAGTGTAGATTAAATAAAGGGTTCAGAATTCCCTGTAGGTTTCCAGATCAATATAAACCTGATGAAGGCCAGAGGCCACAATGACCAAAACATTGTGATAATAAAAACAAAGATGAGGACAATAGTCTGAATATGGATAATGTAAACAATGAAAACACCTCATTTTAAAAATTAAGACAGAAATTAGTATTTTGTTTGTTTATTTCCTGGGTTATTTGCTCATAAGTGAATGCAACAAATTCAATACAATTATAATTCTATACCTTTTCCTGAGGTATTTGCTCATGAGTGAATGCAACAAATTCAACTGGAATTCAAACTAGGCTCTCCAATTTCTCATTCCAAGTTGATATCTACTGCATCACAGTGCACATCAAACTCACTACTACTTATCTAGTAAGATAAGCTTGCTAGTCTTACCCTATGCTGAGCCACACAAAATATCAAATATGATATCAGTAAGAAGGCAGCAGTAACTGATTTTATTGATATATGCACCGATCACAAAGTGTGTTCCACTGTATTATGATTGCAATCATTGTTTGGTTATTATAAAACATCTCCTGATGTGCATATTCAATTTTAGATTGAACACTGAGAACAATACTTGGTTATGAAGATCTGTTTCACTGGAATAAGTTTAATTTGGTCAATCTATATTTTAGAAAACATGAAAAGAATCTTTGTTTCAATCAGGCTTGCCTTGTGCACTGTCAAACAATTAATCATTCAAGAGGAGAATTTCAAGAACTGCTTCTTTAAGGAATCAGTATGGCCTTTTTAAAGGGAGTAAAGAAAAACTGTGAACTGGTAAATTGTCAATAGTTTTATAAATTATGAGTGTGTGTGCAACTATAGATTTATATTTGTGAAAATAAATATTTGGCACAAACCGAAAAGCAAAAAAAGAAAAACAACAGTTTATTGAAATATTTATTTATTGTATAGAAAGTATTTATTTCAAAATTCTACCATATATCAGATTTCAATTTTGCAAGATTAATAGAAATTGAACATTTCATCAAATATATTTATATAAACTCATAAAATATATATTTAAAATAAGATAGAGCAAAATGGTATACAATATCCTACACAGAATCCTAAACAGAGCCTTTGGGGAATAGCTTTTGTTTGTAATAACACCCTTAGTTGTTTCTGTGGGTATTGAAGAAACATAAACTTTTCTGAGTAGATATCTGCGACAGAGATTACCTAGAAGCCCTAGCATATAGCTGCACTTGGAAACCAACAACCAACCTGCCATTAAGTATATATATATATATATATATATATATATATATTATATAAAATTTTCATGGTTAGACCCACAATCTAACCACGTGATCTGAATTATTTGGGAAACAATTTTTATTTGTTCTAAAGATTTTTCACTACTCCTTAGTGTGTGCATGTATATATATATTTGTTTATACTTCTGAGGTGAGGTATTATTTACATTGTTCAGACTGTTGTCCTTACATTTATTGCCATATTCATATTGACAAAATTTTGCCTCTTGTACGCTACTACTTTTTTAGGTAATTGGAATTTCAAACTGAACCCTTTATTTTGATCATTGAGGGTATAATGTTCTCATTCCATAAGCCAAGACACTTCCAGATGTCTCAGTTATCTCCCTTTAACTTAACTAAGTTATTTGTTCACCATTTCTGTAGCCAGATTTTCAACTCACAACTCTTTGGGTCAAGTCACTAATCAATGCTTTTATCCCCTGGTCAATATATATATATATATTAGCAATATATATATATATATATATATATATATATATATATATATATATATATATATATATATATATATTCTTCATTTGTACACAAGTTATTATGCGACTTAGGTTTCTACCACGTGGTGTCTTCAGGTGATTTGCAATAACTGCAAATAACTGCAATAACTGTAAATAATTGCAAATCGCCTGAAGAAACCACATGGTAGAAACCTAGGTTGGGTAAAAACTTGTTTACAAATGAAGAACATTCAAAAGTTCTACAATATAATTGTATTGAACACTTAATACAACTATGTACTGGTCTAATTTTATTATGACCAAAAACTAAGTAATGAAACAATCATTATATATATATATATATATATATATATGTTGGGGTTTTTTTTCTTTCAAACAAGCACTAGACGTATTGTTCTTGTGTGCTGTTTGTTTCTTTTTTTTCTCCCCCTTTATTTAACCCACGAGGTAGTCCTTGCTGGATTAGAAGACGGTTTATATTACTGTTAGCATTATTTTGGGATATTTAGTTTGTTATTATTAGTGTTGTGCTTACTGTGATTAAGTTCATTGCTATATATATATATATATATATATATATATATAAAGGATAAGAACAAATAGAAAATAATGTTTATCAATCTAACATGTTTCACTTTTATTAAACCCATATCTCATTCTCTAATGAAACTTTCATAAAAATTAAAGGTGTTAGTTTTGATAAATACCTAAAAGAAGGAAGACAGTGGAAAAGTAAATGAGAAACAGCCTCACAGCAACCCATAGATAATAAAATAACAGTATTTGTGGAGTATTTGAGTGAAACAGAATTTTTAAAGGAACACTAAGAATTAAAAGTTAGTTCTTATTACCCTTGACTTGGCCTGAAAATTGTCACTTAGCATACAATGCAACAAAGTTGTATCCTAAAGAGTATGACAATAGCCATAGATTGATTGTTGAAACAGGAACTAAAGCTTACAGCCTTCCATGGATACACTTTAGACACTGACAGTTCATAGCTTGAATAAATTTAGATTATTGTTTGATATTTCCAATGCAATCAGTCCTACCCAGCGGTGGACTGGCCAATGGTATCAGCTTGCTTAACAAGTGGGACCTCTGATAGAGTAGGCCCCCTATATCAAATAAAAACACAACAGAGAAACCAGTACAGATAACTGTTTTTGCAATAAAAAGTAATAAGAACTTTATAAATCATCTGCGCACTATAAGTTAATCAAATCTAATGTGAGAGGAGATTTTCAAAGCTAAAGTTCATAAAGACAAGTTTAAAAAATTTAATGTCTGGCAAGAATTTGGAATCATACATGTTATGTAGGAATTGTTAGATAAATTGGTTGCAGAAGTAATTACTGACAGATTCTAGTAAACACAGATCAGGCAGTAAACTATTTAAAAATATAAACCAGTTACTTAAAATTTAAAAAAAATAGTAAATTCAAGGATAAGATTTTATATTTACATTTGGTATCTACTGCCAGTAATATGTACTGTACAGGTATATTATAATTTGCTAAGAACTACACATTCTTATACAAATCTTTTAATGGTTACTGTTTTTTCCATATGTATTTTTAAAATTTTTTACTTACTTGTTCTGAAACTTAAATGATAGCATTGTAGTTGTAAGTATGCCTCCATTGTCTCCTAGTAATCAATGTTTTTACACCCAGTTTGCTACTGGTTCTACCAGTCATTTAAATATCTTAGTTCCCTCTTTACCCTGTTAGTGTCAAATTCTCCAAGCCCTCTTTCTTCATTATCTGTCCAAGAAATTTCAGCTGTTCTTTTTGTTTCTATTTTCTTTAAAACTTTCTTGTTTCTCCCATGTTCTGAAAATAATAGATCAAATAAGCAGAAAATCAGTCAGTCAATTGCCATACATACTTGGGCAATCAAGTTTCTTTTCAAAACATGACTGACTGGGAAAAAGATTCTTCCACAGTAGGTTGGCATTACTTTCTGCAGTAGACTGGTTACCAACCAAGGCATACAGGATCTAATTTGTCCTGCTATTTAACCCATAACTGGTCAGGAATTCACAATAATGATAACGGTTCCATGAAAGAAATCTAAAGACTTAGTTATCTGATATTTCTAGTTTAAAAGAAACTGCTCCTTTTGCAAACTATAAATATAATAATGTTTTTTGTAAATATAAAGATATAAAGATGGGATTCTATGTTTTCCCTTCATGCACAAAATAACTTTCTCTACAATAGTCTTAAAAATTTGATGTTTCCACAATATGGTATAAACCAAATGCTGATGGTGAATAAAGTTTACATATGCTAATAGAAATCAGTGAAAACTCTGTTTTCATATCTGACCTGAAAGAAGAAAACTGCTGAATCAGCACAAAAAATATAAATCAACATTTTCTTTGTTCAAACAAAAGTCTGTTGGAAAAAATGTTTTTAAAAGCAAATTAAATTTGAAAGGAATTTAATTACTGTTAGCAGTCAACAAACAGCAACCAAACCATTTTTCTGATCATGTGATACCCTTGAGGAAAAAAAAAACAAAAACGATCAAACCAAAGAATTCTTCTTTTTGTTAATTTCAAGAGTCTAAAACATTTACATAATTCTTCATTATTAAATATTTTCCAATCTCTATATTTATCGTCATAACATTTTTGCCATTTCCTTAACATTGCACTTGTGAAATCTTGAAAAAGAAGACGGATTGTTACAATGTCTGATATTTTCTTCTGAATTCTGGGTTGATGTAGTATGTAGCTACAAACTAAAGTTAGAAAAAAAAATTAGTTTCAGTTCATTGTTATGAATCAAAGTCTTCTAAAAAACTGTTAGTCGAAAAATGATAGAATCAATAAATTTATTGGAAATATAAATTGGAACAATCCAAATCCATTTGCCTGCCTTTCTAACTACACACCATTTTTAAGGGTTTTTCTTTTTTAACCATGTTTTTCCTTTTTTGAAGGATGAAGCAAGTGCAGAAAATTTAATTACCTGGGAGGAGTTTTAACAGACAACAAAAAATGTGGCACAGAAATCCGAAGACATATTGGAATAACATAAGATAGCTTCCAAAAGCTAAGGAACAGGCAAATTTTGTTAGAAACAAAGAAAACAATGATATGTAATATCAGTCAGTCAGTTAAGTGTCATACATGATACACGCTTGGGCGATCATGTCTAGAAAGAGACATGACTGATTGGGTAGAAGATTATCTCGCAGTAGGTTGATATTACTTTCTACGGTAGACTGGTTGTCAACCAAGGCTACAGGACCCAATCTGTCCTGTTATTTAACCCATAACTGGAGGGAAGATACAAAGTAATACCTTTCCCAAGGATATTTGCACATAAGTGTATGCAAGGAATTCAGCTGGATTTCTAACTTGAGATACTTTCTTAAAAGGTGAAGAGTTGACTTGAGACTACAAAATCTTGTTCTGCAGAAGGATGTTGAGAATATCATGGACAAAGAATGTTAGCACTGAGAAAGTTTTGAAGAAAAATGGAAGCAAAAAAGGAAACATAGTAGGAATCAAAGAAAAAAACGAGAATGGGATAAATAATGAAGAAAGAAGACTTGGAAAACTTGACACTCACATGACATACTGAAAGCAAGAGAAGCAGAGGGAGTCAGTGAGTAAGCAACATAATGAGATTGTCTAAATTGATGTACAGAGAATAGAAATTTGTGGACAGCCATAATAGTTCATCACCTGAAGGGAAACAAGACATAAAAGAAAGAGGCAGCTTATTTTTCTAGCGGATTTGTTGTATAGGGTGATTGTAGTAACTTTACTGAAATAGAAATTAATTTCCCAGGGCAAGATTGCATATATATATACACACACAGTGTTTTAGCACAATTAGAGTAACAATTATGTTGAGGAATCACTTTGATATTACTTATCCAGCAAATTGTTCTTCAGTTATACAAAGTAACCTGATCTTCCATTTGAAGGATGAGAATGGCAGACAGAACTCTGTACCATATACTCTAAAATTTTCACATTCTGAACTTTTTTTCAATAACCAGTAAAGGAATTTGTTGCATTCACTTATGCACAAATATTCCTGGAAAAGATATGAGTCCATATTTTCTCTCTTCAGCTATGGGTTAAATAGCAGGACAAATTAGGTTCTGTAGTCTTAAATGGCAACCAGTCTACCATAGAAAGTAATGGAAACCTGCTGTGGAAAATCTTATGCCCAGTCAGTTATGTTGCTTTTGAGACATGATCGCCCAAGCGTGTATCATGTATGGCACTTAAGTGACTGATGGAGTAAAGGATGTTTTTTAACAGAGGACAGAAAATGCAATACCAAAATCCAAATGTGCATGCAGTTAGTAAAACATGCTTTCAAAAAGCAAAGCAAATTATTAAACAAAAGAAAATCGAAAGAAAGAAAAGATTACTGATGTAATATCAGTCCTATTTGGCAGTGAATGCTGTACAATCTCCTCTTAGATGAAAAAGAGACTTGAGGCAATTGAAATTAGTTCTATAGTACAATGATGAGAATAATATGCACTGAATATATGAGCAATGATTAAATTTGAGATGTAAACAAAAAGAACACTTAGACTTAGCATCATAAAGAGTTAGTTGAAATTTCTGTGGCACATAATGAGGAAAGCAGACTTAGAAATTTTGACACTCATGAGACATACTGAAGGCATGAGGTACAGTGGAATGCAGTGCATAACCTACTTAATGAGCTTGTGCAAATGGTTGCTAGAACAGAGATTAGGTAAGATAGCAAAAAAAAAAAAAACTTTATTAAGAATTACAAAGGACAGAAAATTGTGGAAAGCCATGATCGCCCAAAGAAGTAAAAAGTAATGTAGTTGGAAGCAAGTTTCTAAAGTTAGGAGAATTCTCTAGAAATGGAACAATTTTAGTTTGTCTAGAAATTATTATTAATTCTTTTCTTCACTGACAAATATTTAGACCCTGAAAATACAGGGTGCAATAGATAAATGATCCCTGTTTGATATTTTAAAATTTGCAAATGGGGATAATATTGCACCCTGTTTTTTCAGGGTCTAAATACTTGTCATTTTATTTTTTGCCAACTGCACAGCATAGTAGGGACAGTTGGGCACCATCTGAGAGAAAGAACACCGTGATACAATTCCCTTGACCAGAAATTTGGAAATGGCATGCTGTTCTGCTTGGTATTTGTGCCAAAAGTTCCAATATGAACATTTCAAAGTGTTTTGGCATCAGTCTGAGAACAGTTCAAAAGATTCAGAAAGAGTCTGATGAGTCTAATGGTGATTACAAAGATGCTTGGAATGATCACTAATAATGGCGACCATATGCCTCCATTCATTTTCACACAGAGCCTCAGACTCAACACGGAGGCCTACATCAAGTGATTTGGAGAGATAATGCTGCCCTGTGTCCACAGAATGGTTGCTGGAAGACCCTGTATCTGGCAACAGGACTCTGAACCATGCCACACAAGTAGAAGAACTTAAACCATGGCTTTCAGACGATTTTTTTGATCACACCACTCCTTATATCTGGCCATCTAATTCCTCAGACTGCAACCCCCTTGATTATTATGTGTGGGGCACAGTTGAACAAGAGAGTAAAAAAAACAATAATAACAAAGATCAACTGAAGGCAAGGATTATGGCACCATTCACCAACTTAAAACAAGGAGAGATGCAGGAGATTCTGAAGTCATCTGAAGGTTGTGGTTGTAGCCAATTATGAATTTATTGAATAAATTTACTCTTTAGTATTTCAAGATATTTTGTGGAATTTTAGTAAATATATCTGTTAAAATGAAATGTCAGTGTTATATTTATTTATGTGTAATTTAGATCGCAGTTCATCCATCTCACCCATCATCATACCCAGATGGTGCATAGGGCAGCAACTTTTTGTTGCTGTTTCTGTAACAAACTGTTTTTTATGGGGCAGGGTTGTTAGCCCTGCGCCCAACCTCCCAAACTTGGAGGACCGGCAGACCTTTCTTGGTCCTTACATTTACAGCACCTGGTATTCCCAAATGGTCACCCATTTAAGTACTGACCAGGCTCAATGTTGCTTAACTTCGGTGATCAGATGGGAACCAGTGTATTCAACACGATATAGCCATAGACATCTCACCCTGTATATGTTAAATAATAATAAAAAAAAGTGTTGGTAACTCCATTCCAGACTACAAGTTTGCTTGATAAAGTCTATAAGTCAGAAATGATTATATGTAAGAACAGAATCAAGAAATTACATGAGATTATAGTCGTTAAAGCTACACTGGGTAATAATGTAATAATAAAATGAGAGAAATAATAAAAAAATCTGATTCGGACCAGTCTTTAAAAGACCTCAGGACTTCTCTTGCAGATATTTTTAGATAGCTCAGTAGTAAGTAGTAAGGGTCACAGGTCACAAGATGTGTTGTACAGATAAATGACATTCCTTAGATACACCAGTTCAAACCTTCATGGCTAAGAAACACTATAGTATGAACATTGTTGTGAACTATCCTCATTCTCTTCATGTTCCATTGGCGATATATGTTCAACTTGAGCAGCTTCTTCTCATGTGGAACCAACTCCCAACAAGATTTTTTCCTTGATTACTATAATTTTTGCCTGTTCAAGTCTAGGGTTAACTATTATCTTCCACATATATGCATATCTAAACTTATTTAATAATGGAACTTTTTCTCTGTGTGTGTGTGTGTATGCATGTGTGTATGTCTGTGTACATGTGTGTCCATTACCTATAGACTCCGAAACGGCCAGACCGATTTTCTTGAAAATTTACACAGTTGTACTATAAGCATCTGCAAGTGTTCTTAGCTAGGTTTTGTGTCGAGGTACCCCCGATGAATATCGAAAATTGATAATCGAAAAAATCAGGTTATAGAAAGAGTAGTCTGATTTTAATCAAATTTGATACACTCATAGACAAAGACATAAGAAACGATATTCAGAAGTTTCAAGGTTGCAGTTCTTACAATAGTGCAGAAAATCGATAATATATATATATATAAAAGGCAAGATGTTTGTGTGTGTGTCTGTTTATCTGTCTGTATGTCCTTTATACAAATCCACAATTTTTATCCAATTCTCACCAAACTTCACACAAATATTCTTTAGGCTGAGTCTGAGCTCCAGGACCATGGATTAGTTTTAAAGCTTTCATTACACCCGAGCAACACCAGGCTATACTGCTAGCATTTACATAAACTGAACCACTTATTTTGTAACCTCCTACCTCGAGGAGCTCTTGTGCCTTGTACATTGTGACCATCACTGTAAAAAAAAAAAAATCAATTTATATTTAGAGCTAACTCATTTTGTTCTTTTTAATACTGCTAAGTTATTGCTCACCCTGTCTCCACTAAGTCTGAGTCTGTACTACTTGGCCCAGGAACTGAAATTACAATTACAATACCAGTAAATGAATTTGATAGTTCAATCCCTAGTCAGGGCAGTGCAGACTCAAGACTCATCCTTGGTCAAAACAGAACTAATGATAATTGAGCAGTGTTAAAATAAGAACAAGGTATCCCTAAACATGGACAGTGAAATGAGAACAATCAAGACTTCTGGCCACATCACGTGAAAACACCAGTTCTTGTACGACCACTGAAATTCAGCAACATCAAGCCTGATCAGTATCTAGATGGATGACCATTTGGGAATACTAGGTGCTGTGAGCTTGGATGTGCAAGTGATGCAATGGGTAATAGCTCAGAATTGCCAATTGGAGGTCTGAGTTTCAATTCCCATAGGGTTCGTTTATTCATTTACACCCAAATACACTTTGCAATCTACCTCTTCTCCTCTCATTAATGGGTTAAAAGATTTGTATCACTAAACCATTATTATTTCCCTCCAAAAACTATTAGAATGTTTTCTGGCCTTGAATAACCTGCAAAGGGTTGATAAACTGTAAAAACAAGCCAAGCAATTAAGAACAATCCAGATTGAATAAATAATTCAGTTCCAAATACCCTGAAGGTTACCTAGATTAACAGACATTTGAAAAGGACTGGAGTGTACAACACCCAAAATGATCATAACAAGCAAGATGAGGACATTAGCCAAACTGTGAATAATGTAATTTCCTCATTCTACAAATTGAGACTAATTATATAATCAAATTTAATCTGAAGTATATATATATGCAGCACGCACACACATCTATTTATCTATCTATATGCCCTTATTTGCATAGATAAGTATATTTGCTTATATGCACAAACACTTCAAACAGTATATACAAACCAAATGAAATGGGTTTTGTTGCTACTCCTTATGTGGTACTATATTTTCATGATACCTGTGTAATTACTACGGCGGATCTTGTTGCATCAGTGCCTCAGAATCCAGTGTCGACCCTGAATATGTTGATGCTTAAAAACACAGGATTGACACTCAACTTATTTAACCGGCACAATAACATCTCACCCTGGAAGCCATCAGCTCATTTTACAGCAATACAGTCACTCAAGAAAAAGTATCACCAGAAACATCCACAGAGTCGAATCGGTTCATTCTTCGCTGCCCAGAACCAAATCTGTTGCCACTGCATACTCCATCATCGACACTGCCTAATTGCAGTTAAAATTTCTTCAAGTTAAGGAAACTTTTTCCGCTAGTCAACTACATTCACCCCTCACTTCATGGTGTTTGTTTTACCTTGATAACAATTATTGTATACCTGTGTAAATAAACGTTTGTTACTGTTTATAACAAATGCTTTTCATCATTTCTTTGATGGTGTGGCAACTATTCTTCTTCTCTGACACCAAATTCAACGCTCCATTGACTGAATTTCATCCATCCCCCTTTTTGCGGATCTTAAAAAGCAACGTGGGCGTGAAAGGAATCAGAGAACAACCAGTCTGGAACATGTGGTAATCATGAAACCATCAGTATCGTGAAAACATAGTACCACACTTATAGAATCTCTGTTAACATGTCTAAGTAGCTAATGGAAATGGGATGTGAGTGTAAGAATTTTCAGTGGTCAAAGATTTTCTAAAACTTTTGGTGAAAGTAACCTCATCCAAAGAACACATCTTCTTTGTTAATACTCTCGAAAAACGTAAACTGGTACATGACATTCAATCAGTTAGGTGTCATATGTGATACACACTTGGGTGATCATGTCTTGAAAGAGACATGACGGACTGGGCAGAAGATTATCTCACAATAGTTTGCCATTACTTTCTGCAGTAGACTGGTTTGTCAGCCAAGGCTATATAACCCAATCTGTCCTCTTATTTAACCCATAACTGGAGGGAAGAGACAGATTATTACTTTTCCCAAGGGTATTTGCGTATAAGTGAATGCAAGGAATTCAACTGGAATTTGAACTCGGCTCCCCGATTTCTTGTTCTGAGTAGATATCCACTGCACCACAACAACCATGTCATTCACACTGTTTAAAAAACAGATTGTTAGACATCAGTATCCACTAAAATAGGTCTAGGGAACAAGCTTTTTTCCCTGGTGCTTCAACTACATGAATTTAAGTGTGATAATAGATTGGCATCTCCATCCTACTCTTTTACTTATTGTTGAAATAGTTAAATGTAACCATAAGTTCTACTCTAACAGTTTCTTTTCTTGCATTTCCTGCCTGTGAATCTCCCTTCTGTTTACTTGCTTCCCTGATAGCTACAATCTCCAAACATTTAAATGCAAAAGCAATTGCCATCTTCCATCTTCTTGAATCACATTCATCTTTTATCCTTTTTCAATATCCCCTGTACCCAGTCTTTTCCCTGACTGTTACACACACCCTGTACACAATTGGCAGTCATGCTCTTTGCTTAGGTGAAATAATTATGTATATAGTTTGTGTGTATAAAAAGAGAGGTCATTTATATGTGTATATAGGTATCTTCATACATTGCATTCAGATATATATATATAGGAAAAACTACTAAAAAGTTGTAAGTTTAAAAATGTATTTTTTTTTGACAGTATTTATTTATTTCTATTATTATATATATATATATATATCTGATATTTCAGACCGGCCTTGGCCTTTCATCAGAAACAAATGATTTTAAATTTTAAACTAGAAGTGTTCATCATGAGAAGCATCTGTTGCGAGATGCTTACATCACGTGATATATATATATATATATATATATATATATATATATATATATATATATATATTCTGTACTTGGGCAGTAACTCTTTTTATGCAGGTATCATTGAAAATGACAGACAAAGGTATTATCATTCATTTTTTTTTCTTTATAATTTTTTGTGTGTTCTGATGTTTTTTTTTCTTTTCAGCACTCAAATTATATAAGAATTGTGGATGTATTTTGACAATGAATTACAGAAGTTTAAAAATAAGGGTGGCATTGTTAAAAATGAAAAATCCTACACTTAATAATATCAATAATTATCCTAAATACATTGCATATGTATTCATATATATACAAGGTTTGATCAGTAAATTGTCACCATTTTATATATTTAGTTTCAGGCATGTGTGCTGTGAAAACTCCACCATAAATTTGGAAATGACATGCAGTACTGCTTGGAATTTGTACTGGAAGTTCCAATATAAATATTTCAGAGTGTTTGGTAATCAGTGTGAGGACAGTGCAGAGAATTCTGAAAGAGTTGGATGAGGCTAATGGTGATTATGAAGGTGTTTAAAGTGATCACTAGTGATGCCTCTATTCATTATCTTGCAAGACTTCAGACTCAATACTGAGGACGACATCATGTGCGTTGAGGAGGTAGTGCTGCCCTGGTTTGAGAAGGTGGCTGCTGAAAGACCCTATATCTGGCAACAGGATTCGGCACCAGGCCACACAAGCAGGAGAACCCAGATATGTCTATCAGACAATTTCTGTGACCACATCACTCCTCATATCTGGCCACCTAACTCCTGAGACTGCAACCCCTTTCATTATTTTGTGTGGGCATAGTTGAGTGACAAACCAACAAAACTTGTAATACCAAATATGAACATACTTAAAGAAGGAGACCATCCAGATGGGATGCAGGAGATTTCAATGTCATCTAGAGATCATGGTTAAAGCAAATAGCCATTTTATTTGATAAATTTAATCTTTAGTGTTTCAAGATATTTATGCATAATTTTGGGAAATATATCTATTGAAATGAGATGTCGGTATTATTTTCATTTTTACGTAATTTAGATGACAATTTATTAATCTCACTCTACATATGTGTATTTTTTTCTGTGCATGTGCGTGTGTATGCATGTGTGTTTGCATGCATGTGAACCTATATTCAGGAGGTGGTCTTTGTCACTTTAAGCAGTGTTTCTCCTTTTCCTATTCCTTCAATTCCTTAACAAAATTAAAATTAAAAATTAAATCCTTTGTGATTTTATTTGGTTGGTTTGTTGACAACTAAATCATCTCTACCCAGCCCTCTCCATAGGGTGCAAGGAGGTCTGTTGGTAACCTCGGAGGTTGAAAAATATGACCTATCAATGATGAGAAAAACTAAAATGAGTCAACTGTCAGCTAACTTGAGGTGGTGTTTCGATTGACTCACCGTAGAGAAGATATTGGTAAATAACTTGACTCTCATTCCCAAGACAAATCATAGTTGTACATCAACAAGCATAAAAGATGATAAATATTTATGACTAGCATCAGTTTTATTAAAAAAACAAACATATCATTTTTTTGTACCTAGGGTGTCCATTTCTTTTTGTATTTTATATATATTTGGCTATATACAAGCGCATACACGTAAGCACAATCATATGAGTATTTGTGTATATGCATGTGTGTGTAAATAGACAAATATAATTTTTAATATTAATGACATTTTAATATTAACAACTTAATTTTAATTAAGATAATTAAACGTTTTGGATGTATACATTTGATTTGGTGCATTCATACAGACACACACAAAGTTCAGTGTATTTAGGCAACAAATGTTATTGAAGACAACAAACATTGTCAATTAATTTTATTAATCGAATTTTTCCAAATTACGCATAATCCTTTGATAAGAAGGAAATGTGGACAGAAATCGTTTAAAGTTAATTTCAGATGAAATATGGCTCAAGCTTTTGACTTTGTCATCATCAGGGTAGTTAGAGATAAAAGGTGAGTTTCATAGAATAAGTGAGCTTAATGCTTTATGTATATATAGATAGGATGTGCGTTGTGGTGCAGTGAATATCGGCTCGGAACGAGAAATCGGAGAGCCGAGTTCGAATTCCAGTTGAACTCCTTGCATTCACTTACGTGCAAATACCCTTGGGAAAGGTATTAATCCGTCTATTCCTTCCAGTTATGGGTTAAATAACAGGACAGATTGGGTTCTATAGCCTTGGCTGGCAACCAGTCTACTGCAGAAAGCAATGGCAACCTACTGCGGGTTAATCTTTGCCCAGTCAGTCATGTCTCTTTTGAGATATGATTGCCCAAGTGTGTTTCACGTATGGCACTTAACTGACTGATATATAGATAGATAGATAGATAAGCACACATAAATAAAACTAAGGAGAAGTTTTGTAAATATACTGAATAAAGGATCATATTGGGAAGTTACTTTGCCTTTTCCACTGATTTTTTGGAAAAAAAGGACAAGACACAAACATTTGGATGTATAAATCTTTATGTACTGAAGAAGATGAATCTATCATATTTATTAATAGCATTTATAGTGCCAAGTGTCTAGAAGATATACAAAGTTCTACTTGATTATAAAATATGTTCTGTTCTTATATAACCAACAACTGATAGCCTATATAAAATCATTTGATATACCCCACTATCTTTTATATGGTTGAGCTGGTTCTGAAGATCTAATAAATATCATAGGTTCATTACTACCATGAATGTTGAAAGTCTTTGAATAGGAAAAGTTTTAAGATTATAAAATGTTATTGTGCAATGGACTTTGTTGACAAGTAATTTTGTATTTCCCTTTGTTATACACTGATTTAAAATAGATCTCTTTCTGGTTAACTTTACATGTCAGCTTGAGGTGAGTGCTAAGAAAGCAAATCCCAAAAATAGAAAAGTTAGCTTCTACACATGGAATTTAATCACCACATCTGGCCTACAAAACAAATCCTTCAAAAAGACAAAATTATATACAACATAAGAAAAAGCCAATCACAAATGTTGCCAAGAAAGAAAAAAAACATGAGTTTAGAAGATACAATATTTGCTTTCAAGACAGCCACCTAGAAACAATTGATGCAGATAGTGGTAAACAGGCAAGCTTTAACTAATCCACAACTAGCCTCTCTCTACATCTCCATTGTGACCATAGTCAACAGACCCAAAAAGACCCTAGCAAATCTATCTTTCTTCAAAGTTGCTTCCTTTGACTTTGAAGAGACATTTGCTCTCATTCCTTTGTTTGCCAATACAAAGAATTTTATATTAAAATTCATTTTCCTTTTTTTTGATGCCTCACTGTAGGTACTTATTGTTTTGTTTATTCTCTTAATAACAAATTTTTATGTACATTTGTTATATCATGAAATCTGAAGCTTTTTCTCTTTTTTTTAATAATTAAAGTAAAAAAAAACAAAACAAAAATATTGCTCAGAGCAACAAAGGATTGAACATTGTGGAGAGTCTCTTCAGGACATGGCACATAAAAGAAATGAAAGTAATAACTGAAAATACAGCTTTATTTTTAAATCATTATAAATTTGCAAACACATGCATGCATTGTGAAAATGTTTTTTTGATGTGCTCTGAAATGTGGTTCTACAGAAGGATGCTGCGAATACCATAGATTGAGCATGTGTGCAATGATAAGGTTTTAAAAAGTATGGAAATGGAAATAAAAGTAATACTGAGCATCAGGAAAAGACATCTGAAGTTCTTGGGACATGTGATGAGGAGGGAAGGCTTGGGGAATATGATACTCACAGGTCAGATAGAAGGAAAGAGCGGTATGGAAAAGCAGTGGATAACATATCTGAAGGGCCCAAGCAGGTGAATAGCAGAGTGAGGTTTGGGTGGGGTAACAGGAGAAAGTGTGCTAAGAGCTGCCAGGGATGGGGAAATGTGGAAAGATATAGTCGCCTACGTCCGAAGGGACATGGCACATAGAAGAAGAAAAGGGCAATGTTTTTTTATAAATGGGATTACCAGTTTTCCAGGTTTTTCAACATCATACATCTTTAACTCAGATAGACTTCCTACACTAATGTCTTACATCTCAAACTCATATATTCTTATGTGTGCCCACCAATATAATAATGTCCTCATTTAATGTTGCTTAACTTAAAGTTAGAACAGATGAAGTCACTATACTTAAGTGGGAACAATACATGGTTATGTATGTTTAGATATAGGTTTCTTTACCCACTTACCCACTTACATGAACATCTAAATGCATAAGTTGTTGTTCAATCAAATTATATCTAATCTAAATCTAAACCTAAACTTATTTATAAATGGAACTTTTTCTCTGTGTGTGTCTGTGTGTGTCCATTATCTATAGACTCCGAAATGGCTGAACCAATTTTCTTGAAAATTTACACAGTTGTACTATAAGTGTCTGTGAGTGTTCTTAGCTAGGTTTTGTGTTGAGGTACCCCCGATAAATATCAAAAATCGATAATCAAAAAAATCGGGTTATAGAAGGAGTGGTCTGATTTTAATCAAATTTGATACACTCATAGACAAAGCCATAAGAAATGATATTCAGAAGTTTCAAGGTTGCAGTTCTTACAATAGTGCAGAAAATTGATAATATATATATATATATATATATATATATATATATATATATATATATATAGGCAAGATGTTTGTGTGTGTGTCTGTTTATCTGCCTGTATGTCTGTAAATATTTCAGCCCTGTTATTTTAGTTTTTGCTTCAGGTTTGGCTCTAAGTAGGTATGATAGTAGTTCTTAATCTCAGCCATGATACCATTTACTCAGAGGACTTATTTAGCCTTCAAAATTCAGTTTACAATTGAAAAACTTATTTGATATCAATACGAGGAAATCAAAATATGACGTACATCCATTCATTTTTCTTTCAGTCTATGGTTTCACTTTAACTGTAAACAACTATTGCTTTTTAGTCTTTCGTGCCAACGTCCAAAGAGTCTGAGCTCCAGGACTATGGGTTAGTTTTAAAGCTTTCATTACACCTGAGCAATGCCGGGCTATACTGCTAGTATGATATATATGTGTGTCTGTGTAAATATATGTGTGTATATATATATATATATATATATATACATGTATATATAATATGTATTTAGAATTTATAACATAAATATGTTATAATATCACTACAAAAGTATCTATTTTGCTTCAACACTACTTGCTGATTTTGAGTTGAAGAGTTTTAAAAGTTTCAAAAACCAGCCAAACCCCGCAATAAGGGAGATATTGCTACATAGTCACCACAGACTATGCAACAATGTTTCCCTGAAACATTTTGGAGCTTCCAACATGAGTGCCAAGCAGTGTTTTCAAATTTTTGGTGGTGTGAATTGAATCATGGTGCTCTTTTTGTTCAAAGATAGTGTATAACTGACTCCATTTTACTGTACAGTCAACAAAATCAAAAACAATGTGCATGCATGAAAATAAAAATATAATACAGAGCAATTTACCTATCACACCGTCTGTGTGTGTGTGTGTGTGTGTATATGTGTGTGTCTGTGTGTATCTCTCTCTCTCTCTATATATATATATATATATATGTGTGTGTGTGTGTGTGTGTGTGTGTGTGTGTGTGTGCTTGTGCATCTGTCTTATATAATATTTAAATCCAAAAGGAAGTGGCTTGATGGTAAAATCAGAAAGAAGATCCTATTAATAAAACAGATCCAGCTAGAGGTCTCAATGTAAATAAAATTATTTACTTTCAGAGCCAATACATATATGTGTGTGTGTGTGTTTGTGTGTGTGTGTGTGTGTGTGTGTGTGTGTGGGTGTGTGTGTGGGTGTGTGTGTGTATGTGGGTGTGTGCATGTGTGTATCACTCTCTAATATACACACGCACATAGACACACATGCATATATATATATATATATATATATATATATATATAGAAAGAGAGAGAGAGAGAGAGAAAGAGTGAGAGACAGGGAGGTAGTTGTCTGTCAAGAAATGTACATATATTACAATATAACTTTAAAGTTTGTTACATGCATCACATGTTCAAACAGACATGTATATCTTCACATAAAGTATGCGGTACATTTTCTAGTGAAAAGCAACATACATATTGGTAGTTATAACTACATGGACACACATACATGCACGTTCAAAATTCTTCAGTGACATTGTTATGAAATTGTGTTGATTATATATAATTTGATTACACTAAGTAAATAAACTTCTTTAAATAGATTTCCAACTTAATTTATTCAAAGAATACTTTTAAAGTTAAACATAAGTTACAAAAAAAAAAAAAAGGAAGAAGAATGTAAGGATTGTGAAGAATAAAAAGTGTGAAGAATTAGTTTGCACTTTGAATGTTTTCATTTTCTTAGATATGAAAAGATTGCACAAATGAAAACTGTCAACCAAAATCAAGAAAAGTTTTTTTGTTTCTACTTACCACACCTGACGAATCCTCTGTTGGAAATTGATGTAAACACCTGTTTCCTTTTGCCTCATATATTTAAGGATCTCTGGAGTTGCATGTATGTGTATGTGTGTGTTTGTGTGCATATATATATATATATATATATATAAAATTGGATATGTTTGTATATATTTATAAAAAGCAAGAGATGGGTCCACAGTCCTACAAAGTGTAGAGTTTGTATAATGCTTGTCCCAGTGGCTGTTATTGGCATGTAATGAATGCTAGAGGGCTGCAACCAGATTTTGATTCCTTTTCCTAAATGAATATAAAATATGTGCAATTACCTTAACTCATTCATAAATAAGGATCTATCCACTGATTTGAAGGTACTAGTTGAGAAAATACACTCCCTCCTCCCACAATGCATATAAATTCTGCTTCCTTCTTTCCATCTGTCCAGGCTTAAACCATACCAGTTTTGTCCTTTCAAAAATTATAACTTATTACACATAGATATTTTATGTTTAATAATAATGCATATGAAAAAAGGGGGAGGGAATTACTTTTATCTTGAGAAACCATAACAATATTTTTATTTTTAAGTGATGAGTATAGTTTCTTTTTTCTTTGCATTGTTTTTTAATTATCAGTTTGAAAATAGCCTATGAGAAAAATAAAACATGAACTCCAATTTCTGTTTAGAAGGAGGAGGAATTTCCTTTTGATTAAAATTTGTGCACTGTTTGTGACGGCCTGTCATTTTGCAGGCTCCACCAATCAATTAAATGTTTAGTATTGATGCAGAGTTTCAAGTACAACTTGAAAATGTGTTGAATCTAGGTCACTGCTTATCTTCTCAAGAAATCAATATTTTGTATGCTTATTCATGAATGCAGAATTTTCAAGTACAATTTCTTCAATAAGAAAAGTGTAGGCTAATAGTTATCTTCTCAAACAATCAATAATTCATACAGAACTCATACAATTTCTCCACTTACCTCCCTTTATTCAATTCCTTCATTCCTTTGTAATCACAGTATTATATTATGCATATTGTATTTGATTATATTGTATCCTGTTGTGTTATTCTCTGCATATTTTAAATTTTCAATAAAAGTGTAATGTTAATAATAAATTTGGAACTTTGTGAATGTGTTCCTTCAAAATATTTCATTTAAAGCCATTGTCATTTTGGCCTTAATGCCTCCTGAAATAGAATAACAAAATTTATTTTTGATTTAATAATTTTGAAATCTTTCTGTTGGGTATGCACACAATATGAAGGTGTTTATTTATTTTTCCCGTTTGTACTTATCTTTATGTAGATAATGTGCTTTATATAAAAGTTAGTAACAAGTTATAAATTATGAGAATGATGGACTTAGTTGTTGAACTTAATGCAATATTTGAAAATTGGTCAATATTATGTAATTAAATATAGTATGGATATGTTTGTAGTATAACGGTTATCAGCTCAGATAGTGGAATTGACAAGCTGTGCTCTAATTTTCAAATCTAGGGCCAATCTGTTTTGTTTATTTTCACACTTAGGAGAAAACATATTCAGAGCCACCAGGGAAAGGTATGGAACTCTCATCCCAGCTATGGGTTAAATAATAGGGTAGAATGAACTCTCTAGCCTTGTGTTGTAACTAATCTAAGAGAAGGAAAACATGGCAGTTCACAGATAATGATAATGATGAAATGAGTCTATGTCGAGTCATGATGGTTTTCATTTTGAAGTGACATATTATTTTAACACACACATGCATATGAATAAAGACAAAAGTTAGCTGAGACAGATTTTGGTTAAGATAAGTCTTTCTTTTGTTTTTATCCATAGTGTCTATTTACAGATATATATTTTAGTTATATCTGAAATTTTACACTCATAAACACACAAGCATGCACTTCAGTCAGTCAGTTAACTATCATACATGATACATGCTTGAGTGATCATATCTCTTTCAGTCCATGACTGACTAGGCAGAAGATTTTACATGATAGGTTGTCATTTCCTTCTGCAGTAAACTTGGTTGATAATCAAGGCTATAGAACCCAATCTGTTCTGCTATTCAACCCATAGCTAGAGGGACAAGAAATGAATTAATACCTTTCTCAAGGGTATTTGTGCATAAGTGAATGAAACAAATTCAATTGGAATTCGAACTCAGCTCTTCAATCTTTCATTCTGAACTGATATCCATTATACCACAATGCACATCAATATGTATTTTGATACATTAATTTTTGAAAATATTTTTTATGCAACATTATTTCTTATTGCTAGACACATTATTTTTAGTTGATATACGTGTTTGAGTTGCTACCCCTGCATTTTTTATACTGTCAGTGAAATTAATAACTGGCCTAAAATTGAGAAGTCTTACTAAAGCAAAATTTTACCACCCACAGGAATCAAACATGCAACCCTTTTTTACCATCAGGTAGTAACTCATACACATGTATCCACTAAAAGTAATATTCGTAGTAATAAGGAATATACATACATGCATATATATAAGATATCACACATTGAGTGCTGATGTTAATAATAATAATAATAATAATAATAATAATAATGAAATATATATATATATATATATATATATATATTATTATTATATATATATATATATTATTATTATTGTTAGAACATGTGCAAACTACAAACTACTACAGTGAAAGAACGATGTATCATCAGATAGCTACCATAGTTGTTAACTAACTGATGAGACATTGTTCTTTCAATGATGAAACAAAATGTATAATTTTGTTGTAGTTTGTAGTTTTCACATGTTCTAACATAACAATTAATAATCAATATTCATTGCTCTATTTTTATATTGAGGACTGTTTTAAATTAATGTTTTGAATGTTGCAATTATTTTTTCGTTCTTTTTCATTTGTATATATATATATATATATATATATATATAGTGTATCAAGTCAACAAATAATTTTCTAAACATATACTGTTAAATATAAGAGACAATGAATGTCTATTATGTTTAATCATGAGCCGTTCTAAATGCTGTATTTTGGCTGAAATTGAAACTGAAACTGAAATTAAAGCCAAAATATGACGTTTAGAATGGCTCATGATTAAATATAACAGACATTCATCGTCTCTTATATTTAACAGTATATGTTTAGAATATATATATATATATATATATATATATATATATATATAGTAATGAACCAAACCACAATCAGGGACTCATATCTAATTTGTTAATTTGAGTACCACTAAATTTATTTTTTGTTTAATGATTATGAACTATTTCTGCTGGAAATATGAAAGTTATCTTAGATACAATGGCATAAAAAAAATGACCAAAGAATTATGACAATAAAAATGAAATTATTCTTACTATTGTTATAAAAATAATAACAGTAGTGACAAGAATAAGGAATAAAGGAAGACACAGCAAATGGATTATAAATGGGAATTTTATTCTGAAGCCAAGATCTTCAGAAATATATACAAAGCAGGTCTTAGCCACCGTAGAACAATATTTTACCTACCCCTTCCCAAAAAAGTTAACAATAGAAAAACAGTAGGAGAGAGAGAGAGAGAGAGAGAGAGAGAGTTCTTATATTACTTATTCATATTTATTTGTTTTGTCCTTCTTGGATTATAAATCTCTGGTCCATGAAATCGTCTCTAAATTTATCAAAGGCCAAGATGCAGTCATGTCAGTCTCTTTGTACATCTATATATGAATGTGTATATATATATATATATATATATATATATATACACACATATATATATATGAATGTGTATATATATATATGTTTGTGTCTTTATCTATGTTTTTTTTTTCTGAATAATTATGTTGTGTATAGTTGTCTCTTTGCTTGAATTATGGTACCTGGTCAGTTTAGTAAAGTAGCTGAGGAACTGGTGGCAATGGACGGGAATTTGAAGAATTGTCACTACTCTCTGACAGTTTTCGGGAATCAGGGTGACATGCTGATATTCCATTGTCATCCATTGTTGCTGCTGTTATCATTATTGTTGAAAATTTTGGTCCTGTGCAGTCTGTGTTGCTCAACATGTCACTCGGCTTGAAAGAATATTTATTGTGGGCTGTTGTTTCACTTGTCTGGGTGAATCTGTTGTGCAGGTCACTGGCATCTGTATTTAGTTGCTGGTCAGTCTGAGACAAAAGTGAATGGCCGTGTTTGGGATTGTAAAGATCTAGAATGACAGATTAAACAAATGGTTTAAAAAGGAACAAGAAACGCATGTAAATTCAAATTTAGAAGGAAAAAAATCAAATTTCATTCACAGGTCTAAGGTTTATTATCAATTCAGATTTGTTCTGTATGATTTCCTTTCCTACTAAAAGATTACCATATTCAGCTGCTGGTAGCTGTTTCAGGTTTAAAAGCAAAGGCATCATAAGCAGTCATTAATGCATTGAAAACTATATCCTCAGGTCTGTAAATTTATTTAATAACTGTTGAATGTGCAACTTCATATTTTTGCACTTACTTTTTTTTTTACACTTACTTTGTTTTAAGTGTCACTTAAGTTTTTCCAGATTTTATAACTGACAATAGATATTACAGCTACTTTTTTTTCACTGTTCGAACAAATAGGACACTTGCAAAGAACAGCTAACCCATAAATTCACTGATCTACTTTTTTTGTCTAATATTGTATCATTCCAGTAATAAGGTAATGAAAGAGATCTAAAGGAGAGTAAAAATGATCTTTTAACAGCCATATCCCTTCAGAGTATCGGTGATGATGACTCTCCTCAACTTCCTGTCTTTTATTTGCACTATTTACATTAAGACTATTGTCTTCATCTTTGTTGATTACCATATTCAGCTACTGGTAGCTGTTTCAGGTTTAAAAGCAAAGGCATCATAAACAGTCATTAATGCATTGAAAACTATATGCTCAGGTCTGTAAATTTATTTAATAACTGTTGAATGTGCAACTTCACACTTTTTTTTTGCATTTACTTTTTTTTTACCCTTACTTTGTTTTAAGTGTCACTAATTTCCAGATTTTATAACTGACAATAGATATTACAGCTACTTTCTTTTCACTGTTCAAACAGATAGGACACTTGCAAAGAACAGTCAGTCAGTTAAGTGCCATACGTGAAACACGCTTGGGCGTCCATGTCTCAATAGAGACATGACTGACTGGGCAGAAGATTATCCTGCAGTAGGTTGCCATTGCTTTCTGCGGTAGGCTGGTTGCCAGCCAAAGGCTATAGAACCCAATCTGTCCTGTTATTTAACCCATAACTGGAGGGAAGAGATGGATTTCCCAAGGGTATTTGTGTCTCTTTCGGGAAATGATTGCCCAAAGCATGTATCTTGTATGGCACTTAACTGACTCTTCAGACTGCATCAGGTGTATATCAATCCAGGTAGCCAACAGGGAATTTCAAACCTAAATCTTTATTTAATCTATGGATTACAGTTTACACCTGTAGATTAAATAAAGAGTTCAGTACAGAATTCCTGGTAGATTAACTGGATTGATCTACACCTGATGAAGGCTGGAGAGCACAACTGCCGAAATGTTGTGATAGCAACAACAACGATGGGGACTATAGTGTGAATGTAAATAATAACTCCTCATTCCAGAAATCCAGTCAGAAATTTCTTTCTTTTGTTGCTATACATTACTTTTAACTCCTTTCTACTCTTCTTTGTCTTTGTAGTAGGATAAAATGAAGGGAGAATTAGATTCAAGTCTTTCCTAAATATATTAGTGTAAAGTAAACATAGCCTCAGGTAGAATTTGAGTTCAGCTGGTCAATTTAATTTTCTATAAATTTCATATCCTTTTTGTACCCTCTTACAATTACAAGGTCATTTAGAACATAGGTAATCATAGCTCTCTACGACTTCTTGTAGCAACTTTTATCTCTTTTTCATTCTTCTTTATCTTATTTCTACACTCAGCCAAACAAACAAGTAGGTTATTCGTTTTATTTTGCCTTTGTTTGCTTAGATATGCCCTGTGAGTGTTAGATTTTACAGGCCCTTTTTCCTCGTTATGTGTCCAAAAGGTTGTCTCTAATTTGCTATAAAACAGTTCATCCTCGTCAATTTCCTCTCTGAGCATTTTGGCCGCTTAGAACTAGAAGTAGAAATTTACCATACCTTTTTTCTTCTCTTATGCAGAACCTGAGGGATCTGATTTTCTATAATTATTAAACTAAACCGATCACTCATCATTTACATGTATTGAATTATATTATTAGGTTTCATGGCTGTCTTCATCACTGGACATTTTTGTTTGACCTAATCCAGTCTTTCCTCTCTAACCGCACATTGAAGGTGTTATTAAATGGACATGCCTCCCAGAACTACCATGCGAATGCGGGTGTCCCTCAAGGCTTTATCCTAGGTCCTACTGCTCTTTCTGATCTACATTAATGATCTCCCTGATACCATAAGATCCCAAGTAGGTATGTACACCGATGACACCACAGTTTACTCTCATCTTGATCAAAAATCTGGTGTGGGCAACAAAGCGAACCTTGTAGCCAAGCTTGAAAAGGACCTCCAATCTCTAGTGGACTGGGGTAAGAAATGGCTCATAAATTTTAATGCTTCTAAAACAAAGCTGCTATCAATTAACCATCATAGACAATCGCACATACCTCCCATTAGCATGGAACAGGTTTGCCTCCCAGAGAGTAAAACGCTACACCTCCTTGGTCTCCCACTTTCAGCGGACCTCAAGTGGAATGACTATATCGAATCCATTGCTAAATCCGCTGCTATGAAAGTTGGTTCTCTATGCAGGGCCCGGAAGTTTTTTTCCGTCTGAATCTATCCTGGACATATATAAATCTACCATCCACCCATGCATTGAATACTGCTGCCACATCTGGTCGGGTGCCCCTGCTATTCTCTTTGGGGTTCTTGACAAAATACAACGGAGAGTCTGTAATGTGATCGATACCGACTTGGCAGACCGGCTGCAGTCTCTCTCTCACCGGCATGACGTGGCTTCCCTGTGTCCCTGTAAATACTTTCACGGCTTCTGCTCTGATAAACTTCAATCACTGGTACCCCTAGGTACAAATTTGCACGAGATACTAGATTAGCAACTAGGTCCCACCCTTTTACAGTGAAACCGATAAAATGTAACCACAATTTCTACTCCAACAGCTTCTTTTCTCTCACTTCCTGACCGTGGAATTCCCTTCCACATGATTGCTTCCACATGATTGCTTCCACATGATTGCTTCCCTGACGACTACAATCTCCAGGAGTTTAAATGTAAGGTCAATAGATACCTCCTAACACACTAACTTGCATCCATTCTTTCAAACACTCTTCCCATCTACCTAACTCTCAGCCTCAGTATCCTTACCCATCTATCACCCTCCTTCTGACATTTCCTATATCTAACGACTCTTTCTCTTTACCTTCCCCTATATAGCCCCTTGCACAATAGTGGCAGTAGAATGCCTTGCTTGGGGGGAAATGATTAAAAAAAAACATAGTTTTATTCTCTGATAAAGTTTTTACATATCTTTTTTAATGAACATACCTTTGGTAAATAACTATCTTTGAAGGGGAAGAGGACCTGTACATTGGCTTAGATATTTGCTTAGATGAAGGAAACTCCAAGAGAAAACCTATAACTTCATTACCTTGCTGCTACAATTCCAATGTGCTGGGTCATGGCATATGAACCTTTAGTTTAAAAGATGAGTTTGGTAATACTGTACTCTGCCTTAAAAATTCATTAATGCAAGATTGATGATAGTGCCACTTATATTCTACAACATGTGTGAAATGGCCTGCAACAGTTAATGGAAAAACCTCCCTTAAGAAACTTAAAGTATGACAATGATTTAAGTCTAATCATTATGTTGTTGTGAAATGATACAATTTATGCATTTAAATACATTCACATGTCCTGATCTTTACAGAGGATAAAGAAAAAAAGTATCTTTTATTTGTTAGTTTTTAATCCATATGCTCCTGGTATTCAGCTTAACACTGGAACACCAACCATCAATTAAAGTTACATCACCACTAACCATGGGTATATCATACCCGATTTTGAAAATATCAAAAAAATAATTAAATATAAATCTTTCTTTGAAATATTTTACATGCTGGGACTTCAAAATTTGTACTTTTGAAGTTAACATTAATAGGAACTGAAAAACATTATTTAGTTTTAGAGTGAAACCGATAAAATGCAGCCGTAACTTCTACTCCAACAGTTTCTTTCCTCGCACTTCCTGACTGTGGAATTCTCTTCCAAACGATTGCTTCCCCGACGGCTACAATCTCCAGGAGTTTAAATGTAAGGTCAATACACACCTCCTAACACACTAACCTGCTCCCATTCTATCAAGCACTCTTCCCATCTGCCCGACCCTCATCCTCGCTATCCTTACTCATCTGTCACCTTTCTCCTGACATTCCCTATGTCTATCCACTCCTTCTCTTTACCTTCCCCTATGTAGCCCCATGTGCAATAGTGGCAGTGGAATGCCTTGCTTGGGGTGAGATGATTAAAAAAAAAAAAAAAAGTTAAGAAAATCAGGTACTGAAAATTTAATTAAATTGTAATTAAAATTGCGCTGGGTACTATATCCCCATGGTTAGTGTTCTCTTGCTCTGACACTAATTTACTCAAGCTTTCTAGGTTGAGTATGTGTTGTTTTCTGCTGTGTTATCATGGCCCTTCACATCTTCCTGTCTCTTGTAGCTCTG
Organism: Ascarosepion bandense; assembly: GCA_037127315.1. Lineage (NCBI taxonomy): Eukaryota > Metazoa > Mollusca > Cephalopoda > Sepiida > Sepiidae > Ascarosepion > Ascarosepion bandense. Next base: position 1,898,893 of record JBBBDQ010000596.1, on the reverse strand, counting down.
AATAAGTTTTGTCTTTTTGATATTTCTCCTAAACCCTGTTCTACCATCCATTTACTGAAACTCATTAAGTATGTTTTGTGCTGCTTTCCTCTGTCCATCTTTCCCTCAATCTATCCTGTGAATATCAAATTTTCCAAGCCCTCTTTCCTCAATAGGTATGCCAGAAATTTTAACTATCTCTCCATGATGATAAGTATAAGTGTCCTTTTTTGTTTCCATTTTGTTGTTAACACATCACTCAATAAGTTCCAAGCCTAACTAATAAAACAAAAACTTTTAGGCAAAATTCGACTTTATTCATCAACATAGTCTTTTTTTAGGATGATAAGCCGAAAATTTAATTAGATTATAATTAAAATGGCATCATTTGTGCTGGGGACTATATCCCCATGGTTACCGTTCTCGGATTAAACCAGTGTTTCTCATTCTCTTTTTTACTTTAAGGTTGACTTCTGGAGTAACTAAAGCTCTGTAGATCATTTTGAATTTAAACAGAAGATTGTATTTCATGTAGAATAAATAATTCATTCTTTGTTTGAGCATATCTGTACTCTGTATGTTTTTCAAATTGCATGTTTCAGTATTATAAAATTGTACAAAATAGCGTTATATTTGTGATTTTAAAAATTAATGAAGAAACTAAAAAGCAGTAGATATTTCAGTATAGCCACTGAAGGATTTTTATATTTTTATTGCTAAAAAAAGAATATATAAAATGTTCCTTCCAAGTTTCAAGTCCAGATCTTATGAATGAGGTTGTGTTTTAAACTTTACAAGGTTTTATCGGCTTATAATTCTTATAAGAATAAATTTGTGAATTACGCTTCTGTTAACTTGGGGGACAACTGGCTAGTTTTCAGGTCATGTTAGTGCACCAGGGTATGCTCATTTAAACTGATGTATTCTCTTTTCCATATATCTAAACATTAATTATCAACTTTTGAATAGGAAAATTTCATGGAAAGGTATCATGTCAAACATGGTTGAATATATGAAAAAAATGCAGAGCTCATAGTTTTCTTTGAGATGAAGGCTAAATAAAAAAAATTGTATAAGACCTGCTTTTTTTATTACCTTCTTCTTCTATGTGCCCTGTCCCTTCAGGATGTAGATGATCATGGCTTTCCACGTTTCTCTATCCCTGGTGGCTCTGAGCATGCCATCTCCTATTACACCGTGCAATCCTTGTTCTGTCATCTACTCGATTAGGTTCTTCAAATATGTTATCCATTGCTTTCCCCTGTCTCTTTTTCCCTCTATCTGGCCTGTTAGTATCAGATTCTCCAAGCCCTTCTTCCTCATTGCATGTCCCAGGAACTTCAGCTGTCTCTTCCTGATGCTCAGTATTAATTTCCTTTTTGTTTCCATCATTTCCAAGACCTTATCATTGCTCACATGCTCAATCCATGATATTCGCAGCATCCTTCTGTAGAACCACATTTCAGTTGCTTCAAGTTTTTCCTTCATCTTTGATGGTATTGTCCAGCATTCACTGCCATATTGAAGGACGAACATCATGTAGCAATCCAGTACTCTCTTCCTAGTTTCTAGTGAAATTGTCCTGTTTCGTAATACCTTATTCAACTTCTGCAATGCTTCCTTCATCATGCCAATTTGCCTTCAGATCTGTGTCTCACTTTCAGTCTTCTATTATTATGCTTCCCAGGTATTTAAATTTTTGTACCTGCTTGATTCTGGTATCCCCGACCTGTATTTGGCATTTTGGGATGCCCTTTTTACTGATGACCATGCATTCAGTTTTCGTGCAGTTTATTTCTAGTTCTTCCTTGTTACTTTCTTCTGCTACCTTCTGTAAGAGGTCTTGTAGTTTCCTTTCTGTGTCTGCTATCAGCACTGTATCATCTGCATACCTTAGGTTGGTTAAATTGTGGCCTCCGATTATGAATCCAGGCATAACTTCTAGAGTCCTCAAAATATTCTTATTGCAAAAGTTGAACAGATCCAGTGAAAAGATACATCCTTGTCTTACGCCCCTTTCTATCTTTGTATATCTACTCAATTCATTACCTGTCCGTATGCAAGCGGCTTGCTGCCAGTAAAGATTCTTTATTACTCTCAAGTCTTTCCCAAATATGTCCAGGCTGCTGAGCATCTCCATCAGTTCTTTGTGGCATATTTTGTCAAATGCATTCGCATAATCAGTAAAGCACAGGTATAAGTCCTTCTTCATTTGTATTGCCCTTTCACAGAGCATCCTAGTTATAAATATGGCATTCCTTGTTCCCGTGTCTTTAACGAAACCACACTGTTCATGTCCTATCTCTGGCCTGATTTTGCTTCTTGCTCTATTCATCAGGATTCGGACGACCAGTTTTGTTATATGGCTCATTAAACTGATTGGTTCTATGGAGTTCACACTCGTTTTCTCCTGGCTTCTTAGTGCTATGAAGATAGACTTGCTGATATCATCTGGTATAACCCCACTATTATATATTTCATTTATTATTTCAGTAATTTTTTCTATACCAAATTCTTCCAGGGCTATCAGCAGCTCTATGACTATGCCGTCTGGTCCCGCTGCTTTGTTTCTATTCAGTTTGGCTACTGCAGATTCCACTTCAGACTTTAATATTTTCGATCCGTCCTCATCTTTGCATAATATTGGTTGCTCTCTCTTTTCGTGGAAAAGATCTTTTATATATTCTTCCCATTGTGGGAGTATTTCCTCTTTCTCCAAAATGATTGTTCCATCCTTAGATTTTAGACATCCTGTTGAAGAGCAGGTTTTTTATCCTGTCAGTTCTTTTATTTCCTTATGCATGTCTGCTTTATTATTACTGCTCAATCTCTCTACTTCTGCACATTTGTCATTGAGCCATTTCTCTTTAGCCTGTCTACATTTTCTTCTTATTTCCTTGTGTAGTTCCCTGCACTCCGTTCCATGTCTTCATATAAATTTCTGCCTCCTTTGCATCATGTCCAGAATCTCTTCCGTCATCCACTCGTTTTTCTTTCTGTACCTATTTTCCTTTGGGGCAATGTTGTTTGCTGATGTCAGTATTGCTTCCTTTAGAGTTTCCTTTTCTAGTTTGTTCTTTGTATTTGGTTTTCACGCTGTTAGTGTATTTTTTCTGTAGTTTGAGGTTATTCACGAGTATCTTGTATATCAGTTTTGGTGCTGCATTAGGCTTCTTCAATCTCCGGAGTTTCACTTTTAATTTGCAGATGACTGGGACGTGGTCGCTTCCACAGTCAGCACGTGGATAGGCTTTGCTTTGAACCACTGCATTTCTGAATCTGCTGTTAATGGTTATGTAGTTTATCTGGTTTTTTGTGTCACTTCCTGGGCTTTTCCATGTCCATAGACGTCGTGGGTGTTCTTGAAACCAGGTGTTAGTTATTACCTGGTCATTTGCCATGCTTCATTGCACCCATTTTTCTCCTCGTTCATTGCGGAATTCCTAACCCAAAGTTTCCAGTTGTCATACCTTCCCTCTTCTTGCCTACTTTGGCATTCAAATCTCCCATGATGATCCGGATTTCTTGGTCTTCTCTAGAGTAGAGTAAAAAGTTTCTATTTCTTCCTCGGTGCTTTCTGTTGTTGGTGAATATATGACTACAATTGCAGTACCCCAAAACACATTTCTTCATTTTTTTTGTCCAGTATTAAGCAGACTCCTTTTTCATTATTTTTGCCTCCGGCGTATATTATCCTATGGTTGTCACTGTTGAAGTCACCATTATTTGGCAATCTGGTTTCACATATTCCCAGAATATTGATTTTCAGTCTGTTCATTTCCTGCTTGACATTCTCTAGTTGTCCACAGCTGTTTAACGTCTTGATGTTCCATGTCCCCAAGGTAATCCTTTCTTTGTTGTGCACAGTCACAGGGTAACGGTCCAGAGACACCTGTTGCTCATGTCGTTCCTTCCTAGGGGAGGGACATATTTTGGAAAAAACTGTCCCCTTTCCTCTTATTACCTTAAGATGCTTAAAAAAATATTTCCAGGTTGTTATTATGCAAAGCTGAGGCATCTAATAAATTAATGCCTACCCAATATTTATTATAATAAAAGCCATTGTGTATCTATTTGTATACACACACACACACACACACTTATATATTCCTCCTGTCACACTTCTATAGAGAGAGACAATAGTGAGGCAGCATTGGCTCAGTTCATTCTCTTTACTACCAGTTATTAAACTTTACTACCAGTTATGAAAACTCTTGCTGCATGTTTGATTTTTAACAGTGTTTATTTTTTTGCAATAATTATGTTATTGAGTAGTAAATATATATATATATATATATATATAATATCCTTCTGTCACGCCCAGAAAACAGCTAATAATCCTCTCAAATATTTTGGCATCATTTTTGATGCCAGGGGTACACTCGTAGTGTAATATTAAATATAAAAAGTTAGACAATAAAGTGCTAAAAAGTTCATGGCCTGACCAAAAATGGATTCCCTTAAAAATTCTGATGCTTGGTCCTTTGTTCACATTTTGGAAAGTCAGTCAGGCTAAGCACTTCTCAGTGATTCCTCGTATATGCCATCAAATATATTAAATCTGAGAAAGGCTGCATCAACCAGGTTAGTACAGTTTAACGCAATATGTGAATGTAAAAAAGAAAAGAAACTTCCCAAAACTGGAAAAAACATTATAGCAATATTATTTATGAACGCAAAGATTAATAAATGTCTTGATCTACTTGATATATGTAGCCAGGTTTTTTTAACATAATCCACAAGAATAATAAATTAGTGATGCTACTTGGAATAATTTCTGCTACCTAGATTTAAAACTATGAATAGTAGGTTGCTTGGTTGGTTGTTTTGTTTTTATTGCAAATCAACCGCGGCAGGTCATTTATTGCCAACTAAATTTTATTTATTTATTGCTGGTAATACCTTTTTCTTTCAACAATTTATTGTTATTTTTATTTTTTTTATATAAGTTTTGTGTCTAGTAATACTTTTTTTCTTTTTGATTATCAAGATTCATTGGGATTTGTTTTTAAGGGTAGGGTCCCCAAGTCCTACCCTTGTTATTTAACTCGTAACTAGAGAGAAGAGATGGATTAATACCTTTCCCAAGGGTACCAGTGCTTAAGTGAATGCAGGGTATTCAACTGGAATTCGAACTTGGCTCACCGATTTCTCTTTCCAAGCCGATATCCACTGCACCACAACGCACATCCGTCACTAAACACTTACAGCACCTGGTATTTCCAAGCAGTCACCCATCTAAGTACTGACCAGGCTCAACGTTGCTTAACTTTGGTGATCAAGCGAGAACCCAATGTATTCAACGTGATATGGCCGTAAGCCATGAATATTAGGAAGCTATTTCTGTTTGTATTTTCTGAGATGAGAAGATATCATTATTTGCAGTTGAACTAATGTCTTCATCTTTGCTACTGTCATTGCAATGCTTTGGCCATTGTGCCCTGTGAACAAGTAGTGATGCGGATTCTTGTTGATCTGAGTAACTATTTAGAAATTTCAAACTAAACCCTTTTTTTCAGCCTACAAAGGTAGATTCTTCTCATTCCATTGTCCCTTGTCAAGAGATATACGTTCTTGTTCAAATTAATTGAAACAACTGCTTTAGTTTCCTTTCTTTCACCATACGGTCAGTTTTAAACCCACTGGAGTGACAGGGTGTAATCTATTTCTATTTTTTCATCAGATTAGATTATTTGCAGTGGTGTGAAGTAATATGAGTCTTATGGGTGTTTGAGGAAATTTGTTTAGCCTTGAAAAATATTGTGTCATTCACAATTGCATCAGATCTTTATCACACCCAGACGTTACTGCCTTGACTGTCAATTAGTTGTCCTACGGTCATTGTCTGTGATGAATGCTACTCAAAAAAAGCCTATGAAAATTGTAATTCTGCATGAACATACTGGCTAGCCTTACAGAGAGATTGTGGATATTGTTGGTGTCAGCTTTTCAATTGTCAGTTCGTGCCATCAAGGTGAAGAGACAAACCAGTCGATCAGTCAAAAACATAGAGGAAAATACAATGGGAAGAGAAAAACAACATCAGCAGACAATGTATACATGATCAAGGAAAGTGTGAAAGATCCTAGAAAGTCACTATTTGTTTTGCTTCAATTTGCATACATGTATTTTTTTTTCATTTTTTTACTCTCGGTTCACCCAATACAAGGTCACTCAAGATAGAGCGTTACTGAATGAGATTATTGTAGGTAGAGGGAAGTAAGAGAGTAAAGTTCTCTTTCTGGTAATGCTCAGATTTTATAGTCCTATTTCTCCTGAGGATGAACCTGAGTTTGCATTACCAGGACCAAAGTTTGAACTCATGACATGCTTCTTACTCAGATAAACAGACACCTAAAAAGGCCAGAGGATGCAATGGCTGAAATGTTGTGATAATAACAACAAAGATGAGGATATTAGTCTGAATGTGAATAATGTATGAATTAGGCATCCAAGGAAGGCTGAAAAATGTATCAACTAAAAAATGAAGTGAAAACCCCACAAAAATGAGAAGGAATTAGTTGGTTAATGATAAGGTTTCATCTTGGATTTTAACAGTCTATGTCTGTTTTCAGAATCAGCTTCTGAAAATTCATGTCACATGATAATTATTCAAGACAGTAACAGCTTTTTGTTAAGTGTTAAGATATTATTCTAAGTATACATTTCCTTATAATTCCTATTTTCTTTAAAACTGCTTTGTTGCTCATATTGTTATATCCATGTTATAGTCATATGAGATTTATCAAATATGTATCAGTCTTCTTTTGTCTGAGTTCTAAAATAAGCAGTCATTTTTCAGTATAAAATGCTTTTCACTCTAATACAGCTTTTGTCCTGACTATGCAGCCTTGTTGTAGTTATTTCAATCATTTCATCAATAGCTGCATTGGAAATATGCAAGGTTGGAAAATTTTTTCCCAAAGTCTCTATTTTCACACTTTGCCTTGAACTTTATAGGCCATACTAATTCCTTATGCTTGAGAAATACCATATTTCCTCGAGCATAATAAGCCTTCATCCATAATATGCACTCCTAAAATTGTGCTGGAAGTTTGGGAAAATATTTTCACTCATGCATAATACGCACTTGTTTTTTGGTAATCAAACCCTTTAAATTGTACTTCTCCAATTTCATTATGGCCAGCATTTTCTGCTCTTACTTAAGCTGTAATTGAAAATATTTATCAAAAGCCTTGTGTCTATAGTGCTAATGGCAAGTCTTTCAGCCTGCCTTTCTGCAGTTTCCTCCACCAATTTTTTTTCTGTTTGATAATATTTGGACCCCTCTTCTGGTGGCTGTTGAAGAAGATTTTGCTGCCACAATTTTTCCTTGTTTTTCTCCATAATCTTATATTTGCTTCATATATCTCGTACTTTCTTCCTGCTGCATGATTTCCCACTTGTTCTGCCACAGCAATAACTTTTCTCTTGAATTCACTGGGGTAACTTGTTGTTGAACTCATTTTTAACCAGGGGTATTGTAAAGTAAGAATAAAAGTACATTAGAATAAGGTCTGTTCTTCTCGAGAGAATGTTGCAAACTGCTAGGTCATTTAACTTATACACACACATTTTACTACTATCTGTTTTCACTAAAAATAAATTTTCTTATTCCGGTAGTCTCAACCAATCAGATTGTGTCATGCAGAAGCAATATGGCGGTGCCCATAGTTCATTGCAGAGCTGTAAGTTCTTCAGAAAAAATAGTTTTAAACATAGAATGATATTATATTATGTTTTACCAGTAATATCAAAGACTGTGAACCCACTTCTTGCATCACTTCTTATAAAAAATTTAGAGCGACCAATTTTCTGCTTCAAATTTTCCTTAATTCCATTTCAGGTTTTAAGGGTACTGCATTTTTTTGTTTTTGTATTTTTTTTTTTGCATTTTCAGCAGAATTACATTTTTGCTCAGTTATAATATTTAGTGAGAAAGTGTAACAATATATGAATGTAATTAAAACAAGAAAATAAAAGGAAAATGAAAAATGCTACGAGTTGGAATATTCACCAATTGTATAAGTTGCTCCAGATTCTCATATTTCTTTCCTTAATCTAACATGAGTTTAGGGACAACCCTTGCAAAGAATTCTGTAATCTGAAATAAGAATTAGTGGCAAAACCTACAGAAAAGTAGCACCACAAATTCATCTCAAGACAAAAAAGCTACATTATCATTAGCCACTTTATTGAATTTATTAATTAACATTTTCGAAAAATGTCTACTTCAAAATTTGATTTTCTGAAATTATCAGCTGCCCCAACACCTCCATTACCATGTGCAATCAAAAAAAGAAAAGATAAAACAAAAATACAAAAGTACACCCCCACTCCCACTATCCCTAGGTTTTTTTTTTAAAAACGAAAAAGTTGGTTTTTAAATACTGTAAACTGTAGGTAAGAAGGATGTATTAAAAAATGACCAATTTTGATATCTGTTGGTTGTAAGAAAAAATGTCTGTTTCAAAATCTTAATTAATGTTTTAAGTAGGCCATTCCATTTTTCGATTTTATCAAAAATAAACCCTCAAAGCATCCAGTACAAGACAATTGGAAGTGTCAGTCAGTCAGTTAAGTGCCATACGTGATACACGCTTGGGCGATCATGTCTCGAAAGAGACATGACTGACCGGACAGAAGATTATCCCGCAGTAGGTTGCCTTTGCTTTCTGCGGTAGACTGGTTGCCAGCCAAGGCTATAGAACCCAATCTGTCCTGTTATTTAACCCATAACTGGAAGGAATAGACAGATTAATGCCTTTCCCAAGGGTATTTGTGCATAAGTGAATGGAAGGAATTCAGCTGGAATTAGAACTTGGCCCCCCGATTTCTCATTCCGAGCCGATAAGTGTAGGTGATATAAATGGGAAAGATCTTAATCTATCTCTCTTTCTCCTCCAAGTTATGAGTTAAATAGCAGAGAAGACAGGAGTCTCTAATTATGGCTTGGCAACTAATCTAAGAGAAGAACATCCAATTAAAGGAATATGGAATTCACAATGACACTATGAACTCAATATGTGGTTAACATGATAGAGAATAAAACAATGACTTAATGAAATAATTACTGTAATTCCCCATGTATAATTTGAATTTGTTTTTTTTTAAATAAGCAAAATTAGAGGTATATATTATGTCCAGTTACAAAAAATATCTTTAAAAAATTGTCATTAATTTAATTTTCTTCTATTGACAGTTCAAGTACTTCTACACGGCCTTGTGGGTAATGAATTATTTTACATTCTGCAAACCCTTTCCCATAGCTGAAACGTGTCTAGTTTCTTGTTACTGAATCCCCATTTCTATGGCACATGTTAAGAAGAGCTGCATTCTTTAATTTCACAAGTTCAGACTTTTACAATTAAGACCAACTATGCTATATACACAGGTGAATATCAAAATGTAGTTCTACAGGAGAATGTTGAGGATACCATGGACCAAACTCAGGAGCAATGATGAGGTATTGGAGAGGATGCAAACAAGAAGAAAACATATTTAACATCAGGAAGAGACAGCTGAGGTTCCTGGGATGCATAATGAGGAAGGAGAGCCTGGAGAATCTAATACTTACAAGATGGACAGAAAGAAAAAGAGACAGAGGAAAGCAGTGCAAGACACATTTGATAGGCTTTTGCAAATGGATGGCAGAGTGGGGTTTGGGAGAGGTACCAAGAGGAAAGATATATAGAGTGACAAGTGACAGGGGCAAGTGGAAGTCCATGATTGCCTTTGTTCTGAAGGAACATGGCTCATGAGGAAGAAGAAGAAGAAAGAGTGTATCATCCTCCTCCCTTTTGTATTCCATTCCTAAAAATGAAAATTTTGTTTGGACAACTTCTTCCCAAGAACCACTACTTTTTGAATAAGACTCCTAAGAGGATGCTTCCCAGATCACTACAACTTTAACCATTTCAAGTCTCAGGTCAGCCATTATATACTTTCAACAACATCATTCAGTAACTCCCTATTTTAAGTGGCTCTTATTTCTGAAATAAATTATGTGGTTATAATACTAATATTTAAATTTTTTAAATGCTTATTCCTTCTAATGTTTACATATATTGGAACACAGCAAATATTAAAAGCTCATAAATGAAGCAAGTAAATGATAAAATTTTCATAGGATATTTGGCATATGAACATACATATTGAATCTATATAACTACTTCAAAAGGTTGTTCATTTAATACCTATCTGTGTTCTGTAAGAAATCTTATACAAAATATTAGCTTCAAAGATTTGCCTGGAGCATTGACAGAAGACCCATCCCATCACAGAACTTCTAATTGACTGTGCTTGGTAAGGGCTGCTTTTGATACAAAAAGGTGAAAAGTATTCACAGTACTATAAGTAAAAGAAGTTATTTCAATAACACAAATAGTATTTAATGATTTAATTATTGAATTCCATAATGTTTTACTGGTTTTATCAACACTTCTCTTTGCTTAGTGCTGCTGCCAATGCTTTGTTGTCATATCACTTTATTTATTAATGACTCTCATGTGGTATTTGTTTCTCTGCTAGGCCTACTGATTGAGTGAGTCGTTTTCTACATTTTTTTAGATTGTTCAGCCTATTGTCCTTGTCTTTATTGTCATGTTTACAACGTTTCAGCCGTTGTACACTCCAGCCTTCTTCAGGTGCTAACATTGTGAACATGGCAGTAAAGATGAAGACAATAGTCCAAACAATGTAAATAATGTAAATACTACCTCATCTCGGAAGTATAGACAAATATCATTTTCTGCAGTTTATGAACCTTTTGCAGCTTGTTTAAAGTCAGAAAATATTTTTAGATTGTATGTGTTTTTTTTAGATAATAACAATTTAGTAATACAAATGTTACTAATTAATCCATAGCTTAGGGGAGAAAATGTAGATTCATGGCATTTAACCTGGTGGATAAAAGTGTTGGTTGGATCCAGTGACTTGAGTCAAGGAGTTATGAGTTCAGTACCTGGCTACAGCAGTGATGAACAAAAGACTAGTTAAGTGGAGATAACTAAGATGTCTGGAAGTGGAATGACTCATGGAACAAGAACACCCTACAAAAGTGATCAAAATAAAGGGTTCAGTTCAAAATTCCAATCACCTAAAGAAGGTCATAGCATACATGGTTGAAATTTCATGAATATGGCAAACAAGATGAGGACAACAGTTTGAACAATGTAAATAATAAATAACAGTAAATAATAGTAAATAATAAATAATAAATAACAGTAAATAATAAATAATAAATAATAATTATTAGTAAATAATAAATAACAGTAAATAATAGTAAATAACAAATAACAGTAAATAACAGTAAATAATAAAAATAATAAATAATAGTAAATAATGAAAAACAATGTCATGTCTACTCTTCAGTTCAGTGTCAAGTGAGTTGCTTAAATATGATAAATTTCTTGGATAATCTATAACACTTGCCTCTTTATAAAGTAAATATTTTGCTATATATATATATATATTTTTTTTTTTTTAATCATATCACCCCAAGTAAGGCAGTCCACTGCCACTATAGCGCAGGGGGTTACATAGAGCGATTGGGTATAGGAAATGTCAGATGGATGGTGATAGATGAGTTAGGAGGTATGTAGGGAGAGTGTTGGAGGGAATGGGTGCGAGTTAGTGTGTTAGGAGGTGTCTATTGACCTTACATTTAAACTCCTGGAGGTTGTAGCCATCGGGGAAGCAATCATGCGGAAGGGAATTCCACAGGCGGGAAGTGCAAGGAAAGAAGCTTTTGGAGTAGAAATTGCGGTTACATTTCATTGGTTTCACTGTAAAGGAGTGGGACCTAGTTGCCAACCTAGTATCTCGTGCAAATTCACATCAAGGGGGCACCAGTGATTTAAGTTCATCCGAGCAGAAGCCGTGAAAGTACTTATATAAGAGGCACAGGGAAGCCACGTCATGCCAGTGAGAGAGTGACTGCAGGTGGTCAGCTAAGTCAGTATCAATCACATTACAGATTCTCCACTGTATTTTGTCAAGAAGCCCGAGGAGAATAGCAGGGGCACCCGACCAGATGTGGCAGCAGTATTCAATACACAGGTGGATGGTAGATTTATATATGTGCAGAATAGATTCAGGCGGAAAGAATTTCCGGGCCCTGCACAGAGAGCCGACTTTCATAGCAGTGGATTTAGCAATGGATTCGACATAGTCATTCCACTTGAGGTCCGCTGAGAGTGTCAGGCCAAGCAGGCGTAGTGATTTACTCTATGGGAGGCAAGCCTATTCCATGCATTGCTTATTTGCATGAGAGGTAGAATTTGTTAAAACACCAATTCTTCTATGATCACTGAAATCAGTACTAAGATGAGTTATTGCTTGGGAATACCAGACACTGTTAGCTTGAATGTATAGTTGATGTAATGGATAATGTCTGGCAATTGAAAATTGGAGAGCAGAGTTCCAGTTCTTGTTAGGTTCATTATATTAATTTGTATGCAAATACCCTTGAAAATGTTCAGATTTCAGCCTGGTTTAGTGTGTTCAATTCCATTATTAAGTGCTTGTAGTGTTTCTTTTACCAATGACGTTTACCATGTACAAGGCCTGAGAGCCACTCGAGGTAGAGGATGACAGAGGCATAGCTTATGCTGACATATGGGGACAATAGTGGTTAACCCTATACTTGAACAGGTTAAGATGATAATGATTGAGGAAGAATTCTCTTGGGAATTGGTTCTACAAAGCAGTGGTTCATGAAAAGAAGCTTCATGAGTGAAATTTATATCATAAAAAAAGAAATATGAAAGGATTGAGAGAAATTTGCTATAATGTGCATCACATGGCTCTTAATCATAAAGGTTTGGACTGGTGGAACTAAGGAGTGTAGTTTATCGGAACACTTTCCAAGGAAATAAGTCATAGGGCAGTGAGAGGCTTGTGATATCTTGTGAGAAAGACATTTTAAGTCATCACCTACAAGGACGTTGAATTGGGCGGTGAAGACATAAATGGCAGCTGTACTTCATTTTAAGTCTAATCTGGTTTTACAAAGATGAGGTTAATAAAAAAAGGAAGCTGTGGAGCGTCATGATTGTCAGTGTTCAAAAAAGATTTAGATAAAGAAATACCTATATCAATAAGAAATGAAGATTTTACAAGAACACAAATAGTTGTTGGCAAAACAAAATTTTGCTATCGTTTTATATACCCATTCGTGGATTAAAACTCTATCTATATTTGAATCAATAATATTTGGCAATGTAATGGCCAGTTTATTACAAAGGTCACAACATACACATCTCCATACTTGAGTATATACAATGTGTTTGACATATGTAGAGACACTCTCTGTCTCCTGACAGCAGCAGTAGCAAGAAAGAACAAATATTGAGAGGATAAGGAGATTGACACCACCTTATTCCACTCTAAATTCCTGAGGTTAGCCAGGTCATTTATCAGTTGTCAAAACCCAGCCGCAGCCATTAACATATTTATGATGGTGTTCAGACAAAAATAATGAAGAACGACAACAGATTATCAAAAGAGGAATTATTTCATTTTTTGCAAAGAAGGCCAGCCCAACAAATCGGTTTGTAAAAGGTGATTTTTTAAAAAAAATTCGCTACTTGTGAAGATACTTATTCTGTTTTTCTTTTTTCTTTTTATCTATAGAAAAGGAAGGCTGTTACCTATAATTAGCCAAAGACAGTGAAGATTTACCAAAATACAGGTGCTGAGTAGAATTACTTTACAGTCTTCTTTCATGTCCTGCATCTGTTCAGGATGGGAGCAATAATGGCTTTCCTCATTGCTTGTAGCACTTCTTAGCAATGTTTGTCCCCTTATTTTCCTTACAACTCTATTTACACAATAGGTTACTTGCTGTTTCTGTAAGCCCCACTTGATTTATGTCCTGTGAGTGACAAATTTTCAAAGCCTTCTTTCTTCATCATACCTTTCAGACATTTTCTGATTCTAAGCATGTAACCATTCATACCCATTTCCATTAAAAGTGCTTTTTCATATATCTATTCTATTCTCAACATCCTTCTATAAAGCCCATCTCTTTAGCTTCAAGTTTTCTCTTTGTCTGTGAAGAGATTTCCCAGCATTCCCTATTTTTGACTAGCATCCTCATCTTGGTTGTTTTATATTTCAATCATTCACCCACTCTATCCATATACTTCTTTGCATTTACATACGCACAAATACCCTTGGGAAAGGTATTAATCCATCTCTTCCTTCCAGATATGGGTTAAATATCAGGACAGATTGGGTTCTATAGCCTTGGCTGGCAACCGGTCTACCACAGAAAGTAATGGCAACCTACTGCGGGATAATCTTCTGCCCAGTCACTCATATCTCTTTCGAGACATGATCGCCCGAGCATGTATCATATATGGAACTTAACTGACTGACCCATATACTTCACTTGTGTGTCTTACATTAGGCAACAATTAATTATTTTGAAAAGCTCATCTCTCATTGCAGGGTCTATTCTCAGACAAGCAATATGGTTTTTGTTTCTCTAGGTCAACTGCTGATGTCAGTCAATCAGTAAAGTGCTATACGTAATACACACTTGAACAATTATATCTTGAAAAAGACATGATTAATTAGGCAGAAGATTTTCCCACAGTAAGTTGCCATTACTTTTTGCAATAGACTGGTTGCCAACCAAGGCTATAGAACCCAATTTGTTCTGTTATTTGATCCATAGCTGGAGGGAAGAGATGGGTTAATATCTTTCTTAAGGGTATTTGCGTGTAAGTGAATATAACAAATTCAACAGGAATTGACTCACCAATTTCTTGAAACAAGAAATTGGGGAGCCAAGGAAAGGTATTAATCCATCTCTTCTCTCCAGCTACAGGTCAAATAACAGGACATATTGGGTTCTATAGCCTTGGTTGGAAACCAGTCTACTGCAGAAAGTAATGGTGACCTACTGTGGGAAAATCTTCTGCCCAGTCAGTCACGTCTCTAATATCTAGAACATTATAATGCATCTAACTGCTGATGTACTGATGGTAATTTCAGAAAGACTCTATCTTGCTCTAGATAAAAATGGTGATTTCTGAGCTGTAGCATTGGACATCACAAAGGTCTTTGACAAGGTTTGGCGTACAACTTTTCTCCACAAGCTGAAAAGTTATGGTGTCTCTGAATACATTTTTAACCTGATCCAATCTTTCCTATGAAATCTTGAAATGAAAGTTATTCTGAATGGTTTAGATCTTTTCTTACTAACATGGGTGTCTCCCAAGGCTCCATCCATTGTTCTATGTTGTTTTTGATTTTATTAATGACCTTCACAGTGACATCAGCTCTCAACTTGTCATCTATGCTGATGACACAACCATTTAGTCCTGCCTCAGTAGTAAGGCTGATCAGTCCAAAAGGATCAAAATGGTAGCTGATGTCCAGAACAATCTCAAAACCATCTTCAACTGGAGCAAAATATGGCTTGTTAATTTTAATGGCTTCAAAATTAAACTTCTCTCCATTAATCATCTGAGAGACCCAAGCTCTCTGCCTTCATCAGCATGGCTGATGCTAACCTCCAGGAAAGAGACTCATTCCACCTTCTCGGGTTAACATTCTCAGCTGATGTAATATGAATCCATTGTTAGGTCAGCTGCTAAGAAATTTGGTCTACTGTGTCAGGCAAGACAATTTTTCTCTCCAGAATCTATCTTACATAAAAGCAACTTATGATCTGGTGCCCCTGCTATTTATCTTGAGCTTCTTCATAAGATCCAAAGAAGAATCACCAATATTATTGGTCCTGATCTGCTGGCTTGGCTCCAGTCACTTACCCGCTGCCATAATGTGGACTCTCTATGACTTTTTGTAAATACTTTTCCCTATGTATCCCCTAACTACTCTTTCTCATCACTTCCCCTTATGTAACCCCTAAACCAGTCTTTCTCATCACTTTCCCCTATGTAACCCCTTGCACAACAGTGGCAGTGAAATGCCTTGCTTGGGGTGAAATGATTAAAAAAAATAAAAACTTTCATTGTAATTATTCAAATGAGCTCTTTGCTATGGTGCCTAAATTTTATTAATTTAAGCACAATTAATGCATCAAGATTGCATCGATTTACAGTTGGGCTGGTTAGATGGAGCCATAAGTTCTATGTTAGCAGTTTGTTTTCTTGCACTTCTCACTTGTGGAACTCTCTTCTAGCTCCATGCTTCCCAGCCAACTTTAATCTTCAAAAATTTAATGCATTGTTAATTGCTATCTACTGTCCTCCTGATTATTCTTTTCTCATTTTGTTCATTATTAATGTTTCTGTTCCTGTTCCTAATTCTTCTACACCTTATAACTCCTTGTGTCTTAGTGGCTTTATTTCCTTGCTTGGGGGGGATACTAATTAAAAAAAAACCCTTTAGCAACATATATTTTATTATTCTTTCTTTCTTTGTCATTTCTACTGAACAATTTATGAATTTGTAATTTTCAGCTTCTCTCTCTTATGGTACCATTTTGCCTTCAAGCACTGCTTAACTCAATGAGTAAACTGATAAATTCCAAAGAACGAGTTACTAATGCATTTATTCTAGTACATGGTGTAGGAGGTACAACTCTTTTTTTATTTTTACTGATAGTTCACTAATACAAGACTCAAGAGCCACACAATGAGATTTTAAAGAAAGGGGAAGTAAGAGATTATTATGAGGGTGAGTAAGATAGATATCAATTGACCCCGCACTTAAAAGGTCAATATATTTGTCAGAGAAGTAATTTCTCAGGAGCTTATTTCACAAAGTAATGGTTCTGTGGAATAAGCTACCTGACTAGAATTTTTTTATCAAAAGAACTTGAAGGGAATGGGGATAATTTTCTGCCATGAACATGGTGGGTCCTAGCTGTGAAAGTCCGAGCTAGTGGCACCAAGAAATTTAAATTGTTCAAACATATACCATCGTAATAGTGGCATAGTAATGAAGGGCTATTAAAAGCTAATTTTGTCTGTGGGATAAGAGTTGCAAGGTAGTATAAACATTTTTGAACTCTATTTAGTCTGGACAGTGAGCATTGGGCAGGACTATTTTAGTTATGGTAGCAATACTCTCTCACCGACGGGATGTGGCTTCCCTCTGTCTGTTCTATAAATATTTTCATAACTTCTGCTCTGACAAACTTAAGTCACTGGTGCCCCTGCCACATGAGTTTACTTGTGCAACCAGACTGGCATTTGGGTCCCACCCATTCTCAGTTAGATCAACTAAATGCAGCCAACAATACTATTTCAGCAGCTTCTTTTCTCACACTTCTCACCTGTGGAACTCTCTTCCATATTCTTGCTTTCCTGATGGCTACAATCTCCAGGAATTTAAATGCAATGTCAATACCCATCTCTTAACCACTTGACTCCTGTTCTTTCAGCATCACCCAGTATATCTTTTCCTTTTTCTCTACCTTTGCAACCTTTCATTACACCTGTATTCCTATTGTTCTCTTGCTCCCTTCTCTGAAACCCCCTGTAACTGGTTCATTTTTCTCATTAATCTCTTCCTATCTAATCTTTTCCTCTTATGTAGCCCCCTGCGCATCAGTGGTGTTACCACCTTGCTTGTGGTGAAACGATAAAAAAAAATGGCTTGGTCTTTTCTAACATTTATAAAGATAGATCATGGCAGCAGGATTTAGGTATTTTCTGGAGTGATAAAAAGAACTAATCATTCCTCTAGCATCTTTTATGATAGCTTGAATATACATGTTCCATCTGAGGTCAGCAGAAAGATTTTGCTCCAGTAGGAGGCTCTTTGAAGGCTTGGCCACTTATTAGGATTGGTACAAGTTTAGGGTTTGCTTGGTGATGATATGTTACTAGTTTAGTTTTGGATGTATTAAATGATAGCAGCCAGTCTTTTTCCAATTGAACTAGGAGAGCTAGATCAGATGAGGGATCAACTGATAGGCACTGGTCATCAAAATATTTAAATGTGCATCAATACACTGTGGTATTATCTGCATATGTTTACTCAGGGTCTGAGAGTGTTGTTGTGTAAATCATTGATATAAAGCAGCAAGAGAGAGAAAGAGAGAGAGAGAATAAGAGAGAATAAGAGAGAGAGGGAATAAGAGAGAGAGGGAATAAGAGAGAGAGGGAATAAGAGAGAGAAGGACTGAGAAGAGAGCCTTAAATTAACCTTTGCTAGTTGTAAGGCTAGTTATTGAAAGGAGGAGGAGAAATGATAGAAAAATTGCCAATTTCTAGTTTATAAATTTTTTCCTTGATATTTTTTTTTTTTTTTAATCATATCATATCACCCCAAGCAAGGCAAAAATGCCACTGATGCGCAGGGGGCTACGTAAGAGTGAAAAGATTGGAAAAGAGAAAAACCGGAAACCACATCCCAAACAGGAAACAAGGGATAAGCCTCTTCACCTGTTCAATAGATGTGGGTGGAGTGTGAACCGGGCGCAGAAAAATCTTTGTTTCTTTGAGCTTTCTTTTTTAGACAAGCAATCTTGGCAGACATGGATAAACATGCCCAAAGTAAGATGGTGTGTCAAAAGGATGGCTTCTCTGATGACTTTTCTTCAGCAATGTTTACTGTTTTAAAAGTGAGGATTATACTTGTAATAAAACCTAAACATATGAAAGAGAATTTATACATTTTCTAATAAACATTGTTTATTCATGCCAGTTATTTATTATATTAATTATTGCAAAATATCGACCAATTGATTCAAACTTTATAAAATAGAAATAAATTTATCTATAGTTGGTATACATATCTTATTAATTTAGCAAATGTTTATAAATTTATAAATAAATAATTGTTTTCATATTTATTTCTTTATAAATTGGTAAATGATAAATATTGTATTCCATTAGTTTTTAGAATGTTGCAAATATATAATTGTTCTTGTAAATAAACAGTCTAATGAGTAAATTAGTGTTTAATATTTGTGTTGTGTAATCCTAGAACAACAAAAAAAAAATATATATATAAATTCACTGTCATCATATGTTTAAGTTTTATTCTAATTCTAATCATTACTTTTGACGCAAGAGACATTGCCAAAGAATAGTTTAAAAAAAAGTGGTGTCTTGGGAAAAACTGTCTTTTTAACACTGTGACTTACTGTGGACACATTTATCCATACACACCAAAATATTTTTGTCTTGCACAGTGAGGATAAGCAATTTGTATGTTTAACATAAAAGCAACTTAGCATGAGTTTTACTAAAATATTGGTTGATTGAATTTTAAAAACTAACCAATAAAAAGATATTTTTAAGACACCAAAAGAGAGAACCAAAAAGAAAATAATACCTACAACTTAATGAAGAAACTATATATTATTATATTGATAATAATGAACTTAATCACAGTAAGTCAACACTAATAATAACAGACTAAACATTCGAAAATAATGCTAACTTAACAGTAATATAAACCGTCTTGTAACCCGGCGAGAACTACCTCGTGGGTTAAATAAAGGGGAGTAAAAAAAGAAACAAACAGTGAACAAGAATACATCTAGTGCCCGTTTGAAAGAAAAACCCTCTGAAGAACTGTTTGTGTGAAACCGCGGTAGGTGGTGGCTCATGTCTAGATTTTTTTGTGTTGTATTATTTATATTGTATATATGTGCATATTAATGTAACTAGCTATGATGACAAGGAAATTATGACTGATTGTGTCATTAAAGATGTATTGGCATGGTCAAAGACATTCTAAAAGCTAAGCAAAGTATTGAGAGACAGGAAAATTTCATTGGAAACAAAGAAAAGATTACTGGACTGTTATGTGATGTCTGGCCTTCTATATGGCTGCAAATGCTAAACAATCTCATCAAAGATGAAAGAAAGACTTGAAAGAACCAAAATGTGGTTCCTCAGAAAAACGCTGAGGATACTGTACATGTGAGCATCGATGAGCTTTTGGAGAGGATGGAAACAAAATGGAAACTTATACTTAACATTAGGAAGAGATAGCTGAAGTTTCTGGGACTCGTAATGAGAAAGGAACACTTGGAGAATCTGATACTCACAGGACAAATTGAGAAACGAGAGACAGGGGAAAGCAATGTGTGACATACTTGATTGGCTTAAGCAAGTGGATGGTAGAGTAGGGTTTGGGAAAAAATAACAAGAGAAAAGATGTTAAGAGCTATAAGGGGTAGGAAAAATGTAAAGGGCCATGATCACCTACATCCTGATGAGACATGGCATATAAAAGAAGAAATAATGTTTTAAATTCCCTGAAGAGGTGCGGTAAATATCTCAGAAAAAGATACAATGACTGAAATTCCCCCACTCCCAAAAAAATAAAAAGATGAGGAGTTTAGTCTAGAAAAATAAAAGTATAATAATAGTGTTTTTCTTCTATTTTCTTTGTGAATTAGTGATTTATTTCTCTTCAGTCAGGCCTAGATTAATGCCATATTGTGGAAGAGACAATGAACAATTTCTGTCCTGTCTTTCTTCTCCAACTCTTTTTATCTGCTTTCAAGTGGCAGTCTGTTTTCCTTCTTTTATGATGTAGCATCACCGATTAAAAACATTTGAAAAGAAAGAGTTTCAACAAGAAAAGTCTTTTTATAGATCATTTTTCAAAACATTTTTAAGCACCAACATTAAGTACTTTGCACAATCTTCAGACAATAGATGATATCAAGTAACATGAAATTAAGTAACAACCAAGACGCCTGCGAATGTTAAAAATGTCAAGAGTATTTTTAAGTTCTTTTCCAGATTAGCCTACTTAAGCATATGTCTAATGTGCCTATGACCTGTACACTCACAAGAGATTCTGAGAATTAATTGTATCTAGTCTAGTGCTCAATACCAGACTATATTTATAAATGGTAATCAATTAAAAGTCAACTCATATTCCAATCTGAAAATTAAATACTACTTTATTAGGTTGAAGGTTATTTATATCATAAAATTACACTGTAAATTTGAAAGAATAAAAAAATTAAGGATGATTTCTAAAGAAATTACTAATACTGTTTTTGTACTTTTTTTTCTTAATCATTTCATCCTAAGCAAGGAAGTAAAGTCACTAAGATGCAAGGAATTACAGAGTGTCAAAGAATATGAAGAAAAAACACTATTGAAGAGAGGAAAAATAAAAAAATAAGAATTAAGAAGATGGAAGCTAATGATTGACATCGCATCTAAATTTTTGAGGATCAAAGTTGACTGGGAAGCAAGAAGCCAGAAGAGAAAACCACAAGTGAGAGGTTTTTTTTTTTAATCATATCACCCCAAGCAAGGTGGTAATGCCACTGAAGTGCAGGGAGGCTATGTAAGAGTGAAAAGATTGGAAAAGAGAACGCCAGAAACCACATCCTAAACAGGGAACAAGGGATGAGCCTCTTCACCTATTCAATAGAGTGGTGGAGTGTGAACCGGGCGATAGTTCAGTCTATCTACTCCAATTGAAAAAAAAAAAAAGAAAAAAGAAGAGTAAAAAGATTGGAAAAGAGAAAGCTGGAAACCATATCCTAAACAGGGAACAAGGGATGAGCCTCTTCACCTGTTCAGTAGACGTGGGTGGAGTGTGAACAGTTTTTGGAGATATGTGGGAAAGATAATAGTTGATCTTAGACAATGATTACATTGATCAAGGATACATCCTTTTGAGAGTTAGTTCTACAAAGTAGTGGTTCATAGGAAGACCCAGCTCAAGTGGAACTTATATCTCACTAATGAAATAAGAAGGAAATGAGGGTGCTTTACTACAGTGTGCCTAGCATGATAAGTCTTTGCCATGTAGGTTAGAACTGGTAAAATTCAGAAATGTCATTTGTGTGAATATTTACCATTGATTCTTGACAAAATCCAATGAAGAATCTATAATGTAATTGATCCCAACCTGGTAGCTCAACTCCGGTTACTTTATTACATACGTAATGTGGCTTCCTTCTGTCTCATTTACAAATATTTTTACGGCTTCTGCTCTGACAAGCTTAGCTCCCTATTGCCCCCTCTGCATGAATTTAGTTGAGCTACGAGACTAGCAACTACAATGAAACCAATCAAATGTAACTGCAATTTCTACTCTATCAGTTTCTTTGCTCACACTTACCGCCTGTGGAATTCCCTTCCATGTACTTGCTTCTTTGAAAACTTCAATCTCCAAGAATTTAAATGCAAAGTCAATTGCCATCTTTTATTTTCTTGACACACATCCTTTCTATGATGACTCTTGTATCATATTCTTCTCCCTTTCCACTCTACTCTCATGCAGCTCTCTTCACACCTATATTTTCATCCTTTTCTTTCTCATTCTCTGACTCCCTGGTAACTTGTTTATCTTTCTCATTACTAGCCTCTTCTGTAACCCCCTGAACACCAGTGGCAGTTCTGCCTTGCTCAGGGGGAAATGATTAAAAATAATTAAAAAAAATATAGTGATAGAGCAATAAGAGACTTTCAGTTTTTTTTTATCTGCGATAAAGAGAACCGAGGTTAAAAAATAATAACTCTGGCTTTTGTAAAGGTAGAGGAAAATAAAATAAACTAATAACATAAACAGTTATTGTAACTAGTAAAAATTGTGCATGCAAATTATATATATATATATATATATATGGAATTAGCTATTGCTCAATACCTATTTGAGAATATAACCTGTGCTAAGTAGTATAAGAAAGAGTGGTTCAAAATTTTACATGTAGCTGGTTCCAATAATTAATTAAAGATTTTGGAATCAGTTTGCATATCTTTATGGAAGCCTTATCTTTGCCGGCAGAAGGATTTTGTTAAGTCTCTTTATTTGTTGAGGAATATTTTATTTTAACTGTCCATCGATAATTATTTACACGCAATTTCTCCTCCCTTCATTATTTATATGTATATTTATTTTAACGTGACCCACGTTTTTTTTTTGCTCTTCATTTTTGTTTCTGTTTTTTTCCTTTGATTTGTGATTCCAATGATTTTCTCCTGATGAGTTACTGGATGAAAGAGCTCTTCAGACTGTTAATAAATTCCTTGTTTTTAAGGTAGTATATATATATATATATATATATATATATATATATATGTATGAGACATGCTTGAGTGGTCATGTCTCTTTCAATCCATAATTGACTAGGCAGAAGATTTTTCCATAGTAAGTTGCCATTTCTTTTTGTGCCAGATTAGTTGCCAACTGAGGCTATAGAACCTAATCTCTCTTACTATTCAATCCATAGATGGAGGGAAAAGAGATGGATTCATACCATTCTCAAGGATATCTAAACTTATTTATAAATGGAACTTTGTCTGTGTGTGTGTGTGTGTGTGTGTGTGTGTGTGTGTGTGTGTGTGTGTGTGTGTGTCTGTGTGTGTGTCCATTACCTATAGACTCCAAAATGGCTGAACCGATTTTCTTGAAAATTTACATAGTTGTACTATAAGCATCGGCAAGTGTTCTTAGCTAGTTTTTGTGTCGAGGCACCCCTGATAAATATTGAAAATCGATAATCGAAAAAATTAGGTTACAAAAGAAGTGGTCCAATTTTAATCAAATTTGATTCACTCATAGACAAAGACATAAGAAACGATATTCAGAAGTTTCAAGGTTGCAGTTCTTACAATAGTGCAGAAAATTGATTATATATATATATATATAAAAGGCAAGATGTTTGTGTGTGTGTCTGTTTATCTGCCTGTATGTCTGTATTTTTTTCAGCCCTTTTATTTTAGTTTTTGCTTCAGGTTTGATTCTAAGCAGGTATAATTGTAGTTCTTAGTCTCAGCCATGATACCATTTACTCAGAGGACTTATTTAACCTCCAAATTTCAGTTTACAATGAAAAAACTTATTTGATATTGATACCAGGAAATCAAAATTTGACTTACATCTATTCATTTTTCTTTCAGTCTATGGTTTTGCTTTAACTGGAAACAACTATTTCTTTTTAGTCTTTCATGCCAACGTCCAAAGAGTTTGAGCTCCAGGACCATGGATTAGTTTTAAAGCTTTCATTACACCCAAGCAACACCAGGCTATACTGCTAGTTTTTGCATAAGTAAATGCAATAAATTCAACTGGAATTCCAACTTGGCTCTCTGATTTCTCATTCTGAGTCAATATTTATTACACTACAACACACTTTTCTAAGTTAATAAGTTAAAAATATGATTAAAAAATGTTGTCAATCTGACAATTTGCTTTTAAATGAGAAATTAAAATCTTTGAAAAAAATCTTTTAAGTTATCAACAACACTTTAAGAAAGAAGAAATTGTTTTTATTTAATATTTCAACGTGTACTCACTGATGTTGATCATTAATTATTTTTTTTTTTAATCATATCACCCCAAGCAAGGCAGTAATGCCACTGATGCGCAGGGGGCTACGTAAGAGTGAAAAAATTGGAAAAGAGAACGCCAGAAACCACATCCTAAACAGGGAACAAGGGATGAGCCTCTTCACCTGTTCAATAGACATGGGTGGAGTGTGAACTGGGCGATAGTTTAGTCTATCTACTCCAATTGGAAAAGAAAAGAAAAGAAAAAGGAGTGAAAGGATTGAAAAAGAGAAAACCGGAAACCACATCCTAAACAGGGAACAAGGGATGAGCCTCTTCACCTGTTCAATAGACGTGGGTGGAGTGTAAACCGGGCGATAGTTTAGTCTATCTACTCCAATTGGAAAAGAAAAAAAAAAGAAAAAGGAGTGAAAGGATTGGAAAAAAGAAAACCGGAAACCACCTCCTAAAGATTAAAACAAAATTTCCACAATTGATTAGTTACAACATGTTTTTATTCCAAACTTACTTTGAGCCATTCAATTAGCCATTCAATTAAGCTTTTTACAAAACATAGTATCCAGACACAGTTTTCAAGACTGTTCCCACCAGTAATAAATCCTGATAAAACTTCTTTATTTAGGTTAAATAAATCTGGCAAGAAGAGGTAACCTTGCTGTATGCCATTCTTTTGTCTCCTTGCTCAATTCATTTTCAATTTATATGCAGGCAGTTTGTTCCCAGAAAATTTTCTAAATTATTCTAATATCTTTCCTAAATAAATCAAGTCTTCCTAGCAGTTCAAATAAATCTTCATGTATTAGTCATTAAAATTCCGTTCATCAATGTTTTGATAAATTTATTGTTAAGATCTTAGTAACCACTGATGTACTGAATACACAATTTACTAAGTTTAAAAGTACAATGACAAAAGATCTCTTGCCTCACTCGCCAAAAAGCTCTGAAAGAGGCAGACAGATTTACTTCAAAGCAGATTCAAAGTAAATGACAGAAGTGACTTAAGAAGATCAAAGCTGAGAGAAAGACAACCCCAAACCAGGTTGTAGCTGTAAATTCCAAGAAACACCAGAGTCAACCAATAACTTCTAAGAGTATGGGAAAATGGAAAGCAGAAATACAAACACATTTTTATTGTAGTGATCAAAGAATGATAACCATAATGGGCTACGAGCCCCCAGGGGCTAAATTCTTCTATTTTTGTAGAAAAGCATGGTTTGTTCTCTATACATTTACCATGTAAGAAAAAAAATAGTATTTCAGGTTGGATAACATTCAGTTAAAATATAAGTTGACTTACACAGAATTGTATCAAGATTTATTGGGATTTGTTTTTAAGGGCAAGGTCCCCTTGTTATTTAACCCATAACTGGAGGAAAGGGATGGGTTAATACCTTTCCCAAGGGTACCAGTGCTTAAGTGAATGCAGGGTATTTAACTGGAATTCGAACTCGGCTCACTGATTTCTCTTTCCAAGCCGATATCCACTGCACCGCAACGCACATCCATCACTAAACGCTTACATCACCTGGTATTCCCAAGCGGTCACCCATCTAAGTACTGACCAGGCTCAACGTTGCTTAACAAGCGAGAACCAATGTATTCAATGTCATAGACCATAAGCCCCCTTCCTTATGAAGAGGAGATTCCAGGCAACAGAAACATAGTCTACCAAAGGATTCTCAGAATACCTTGGATAGAACATGTGAGTAACAAGGAATTTGTAAAGAAAGCAGAAACAAGAAGGAAACTTATACTAAGAATCAGTTAGGAGTTTTAAGAATGAAAATTAAATTTACAGGATACTAGCAGTATAGCCCAGTGTTGCTCGGGTGTAATGAAAGCTTTAAAACTAATTCATGGTCCTGGGGCTCAGACTTTTTAGACATTGGCACAAAAAACTAAAAAACAATCATTGTTTCCAGTTAAAGCGAAACTGTAGACTGAAAGAAAAATGAATGGATGTAAATCAAATTTTGATTTCCTGGTATTGATATCAAATTTTCTGCACTATTGTAAGAACTGCAACCTTGAAACATCTGAATATCGTTTCTTATGTCTTTGTCTATGAGTGTATCAAATTTGATTACAATTGAACCACTCCTTCTATAACCCGATTTTTTCGATTATCAATTTTCGATATTTATCAGGGGTACCTCAACACAAAACCTAGCTAAGAACACTCACAGACACTTATAGTACAACTGTGTAAATTTGCAAGAAAATTGGTTCAGCAGTTTTGGAGTCTATAGGTAATGGACACACACACAGACACATACACACACACACACACACACACACACACACAGACACAAAGTTCCATTTATAAATAAGTTTAGATTAGATATTGCAGTCATGAGAGACAGAAAGAAATATTGAGCAAGAAATCCCTAATGAAGAATCTTGTATAAATGGATGGCAAAAAAAAAAGATGAGGAGGAATAGTAACAAAAACCATCATTGCTAAAAACTACAAAGGATAAGAAGTTAAGATCATCCAGATTCTGAAGGGACATGATGCATAAAATAATACCTCTCCTTGAAACAACAAAAATTATGACTCTCAAGAGATTCTTCTTCTCTTCCTTTTGGATACCTCCAAGAAAGCAGTTAAATTTTCATTTTGTTGGAATCATATTACATTTGAACAAAGGCAAATGATTTAAAAGTGTCAAATATTTTTCTTGTTATTTATCTTATCCTAATACAACTAAAGATCATTGCCTATGGATGTTTAAAATAAAAGTTTTACATTCTTCTTCTTCTATGTGCTGTGTCTCTTCAGGATTTTGGAAATTTGGAAACCATGGCTCTCCACAATTTCCTGTTCTTTGTAGCTTTTAATAAGTTTTATCTTTTTGTTATCTCTCTTAATCCTTGTTACTCAAACTCTTTTAAACCTTGTTATTTCAACTCACTAAGTAGGTTATGCACTGTCTTTCTGTGTCCTTTTTACCTTTAATATGTTCTGGGGGTATTAAATTTTCCAAACCTCTTTCCTTAAAATTTTAATTATCTCTTCCTGATGTTATATGTTCTTTTTGTTTCCATTTTCTCTAAAAGTTTGTCATTGCTGCATGTTCTGTCCACAGTATTCTTAGTATCCTTCTGTAGAACTACATTTTTCTTGCTTCAAGTCTCTTCTTCATCCATGATTAGTATTAGATAGCAGTTCAATATGTTTTTTAGCTTCTCATGAAATATTTCTGTTTTTAATACTTTGCTTAACTTTTGGAAAGTCTTTTTCACTATACCAGTGAATATTCAGATTTTAGTGTCACACTTTCTGTCCTCTGTTAAAAATTTCCCAGATATTTGAATTGTTGTACTTGTTTGATTTTGTTAACTCCAATTTGTAATTTGCATGTTGGGCTGTTCCTTTTACTAACAATCATGCATTCTACCTTCATGCAATTGAAATTGAATCTTTTCTTTTCGTTTTTCGTTACGAACTTCTGTAGGAGTACCGCTAGTTTCTTTTCTTCTATTAACACTGAATCAGCTGCATATCTTTTGTTACGATTGTCACTGCTAATAATGAATACTGGTAGGACTTTTAATTCTCTCAGAATTACTTGTCGTTTAATGCTATTAGATGCTTTTAGTTGTAACTAATTCCAAAAGATTACTTTTGATAGTATTGTGAGAGCTGTCATATCAGTATGCATTTGAAAAACATTGACAAAAATTTGTGTTTTCATTAATTGATTCTTATACAGAAGACGAAAAAAAAAATCATGTTCAATATTTGTCTGTTTTTCAGTTTAAGCAAAGTGAAAATATGTCACAAAGATTTTCACCATACAATGTTTGTTTTCTAGTTTAAGCAAGTAAAAATGCATCTCAAACAATTTCAGAAGATCATATCAATTTTTTAGTTAAAGCAAATTGAAAATACATCTCCGAGAAAAAATATATATGACTAGCAGTTGCTCGGGTGTAATGAAAGTTTTAAAACTAATCCATGGCCCTGGAGCTCAGACTCAGCCTAAAGAATATTTGTGTGAAGTTTGGTGAGAATTGGATAAAAATTGTGGATTTGTATAAAGGACATACAGACACACAAACATCTTGCCTTTTATGTATGTATATTATCAATTTTCTGCACTATTGTAAGAACTGCAATCTTGAAACTTCTGAATATCATTTCTTATGTCTCTGTCTATGAGTGTATCAAATTTGATTAAAATCGGACCGCTCCTTGTATAACCTGATTTTTTCGATTATTGATTTTTGATATTTATCGGGGGTACCTTGGCACAAAACCTAGCTAAGAACACTCGCAGATGCTTATAGTACAACTGTGTAAATTTTCAAGAAAATTGGTTCAGCCATTTGGGAGTGTATAGGTAACGGACACACACACACACACACACACACACACACACACACACACACAGACAAAGTTCCTTGTATAAATAAGTTTAGATAGATATGGGAACCGTTAATAAATAAAGAAAAATGATAGTAAAGATTCAAACAGCAGCAGCAACCATAACAAGAAAAGAGAACCTATGGTGAATGCCTTCAAGCATGAAAATCAACAGCAAGCAGATTATGTTTAAAGCTATATAGTCAGGATTGTCCCATAGGACAATAGCTGAGTGGATTAAAACATTAATTTCTAAATTTGATGACATTGCAATTATGAATTCAAACCCTAGGCTGAACTCAGAGTTAGTAGTAAAAAAAAGCAGTAACTGAGCAGTACTACATAAGAACTAGATGAGTTATCCTTAGATATAGACTGTCAAATGAGAACAATATTCCACTATAGTTTAAAGTTCAATTAAGGTGACCCAGATTGGCACATGTGTGGACATTTTGTCCATAGATAATTTACAGAGAGGAAAATTGGTCAATATTTAAAGCCTTTCCAAATTCAAGCTCTCAACCATTTTTTTATAAACAGTTGGTGAACTGTCCATGTGTTGGTGGATGTGAGTGTTCCAAAGGCATTCTGCTAATTACGTCTTTTTCGAGACATGATCGCCCAAGTGTGTTTCACGTATGGCACTTAACTGACTGAGATGAATTGAAGCTTATAAAAATCAAGTCAAGACATTAGAATAAATAGCTCTATGTTATAAGAGATAACTAACTTCATCAAATTATCAAAAATGAAATCATTTGACTTATAAAGCAAGAAATGCAGATTGATTAAGGAGTTGGTATTGTGAATGGAAACAAAAAAAAAGATTCAGAATATTAGGAGCATTAGCTAAAGATATAAAAGTAAAAAAACTATTACTTTTAAGTAAATATCACAAAAAAATGCATAAATTATTATTAATATTTTTAATAAACAGAAACTCATGTGATATATTGCACACATAAGTATAAATATAATGAAATATATGCTAAACAATGACTAACGATACCTGTTGGCTAATACTAATTCTATTTGGTTAAATATCACACATTAAAATCTGACATTGTGTAAATTCTCTCAAGAGAATCAAATGATTTATTACGAAAATTCTTCTTCTTTTATGAGTAATTTCCATTCAAATGTGGACAATCACTGCTCACCAGAGCTGTCTCTCCTTTGTAGTAATGTTTGTATCCTTACTATCTCCCAGACCAACTGTTATGCCATGCCAAGTTTGTTACTTTCTGTTTACATCTTCTCATCTTGCTTTCATAATGTCCTGTGAGTGTCAGATTCTTTAAGCCTTCATTAAGTGTTCCAGAAATTTTCTTGGAATGAGAAATTCAAGAGCTGTTTGTTGCATTCACTTGTGTGCAATTTCCGGATTCATCACATTCGCTTAGGCATATGATACAAATCCTATCCATCAACTAACTAAAACACACAGTAAAATTGCACACCCACAAACAGATCCAAAGGACTAAAAGCATTTTGGAAAAATCCAGACCAAGAAAAATTCACAAGTCAGTGTGAAAAGCAAAATTCTGGATCTTGATTGAAATTAGAAACAGAAAATTCATAATATGACATTTTTTCACACCTAGAATATAAATGCCTGCTAGAGCCTAGGAGAAAGGTCACTATTTAAACCAAGTCAGTGACTGTGACTGGCCAAAATCAGTTCAGAATGGGAGCTGTATCTGATAACATCTCACAATATAAGGAAGAAACTTCAAGCTGACTAAGTTTTTCTTCTTTTTCACTCCAAGCCACCAGAGTAAACAACAACAATAATGACAACAACAGGATACTCTGTCTGAGATGAGTACTATTTCTTTATTTCTTCTTTCTCACCCTGTCACTGACCTACCAAAACGAGGAAGGAACATAAGATATTACATTCTGCTACTATCATTATATGCCAGGGACACTTAGCTACTTGTTACTATCAAACCATGAACTTTAAACTTCTGTGGACATTTTAAATACTTACATTTCTTTTTGAACAATTTTAACTACAAAACTGCATGCATTTCTCAATGAACATTTTTCTTCTCACAAATATATTATCATTATCAGTTAATGCAATTTCACTTATATTTTTCTTCTCACAATTTTGTCATTCTGTTAATAAATGTTTACTTTAATGTACACATGAAATATATCATCCTTTTACATTTCATCCAACCTTCAGCTTTTTGATATTTAAATTGTGGGGACTTCGGACGTGTTTGGCACAAGGCCAATTTACCAAGCATCACCAAGGCCACTATGGACACAAATATTAAGCTATGTGTTAAATAGTAGGACTTGTATCTGGTAAAATCATTAGTAATCTCAAAAACTAATCACTCACTCAAGTGATTGCAGAAATTTCAACTGTTTTATTTTTTAGTATTTATTTTCAAGTGCAAGTTAAACAAACTGAAATCAGAAATCTATAAAAACAATTGCTGGAACTACTGGTAACCAAGCAGAAATTGTTATTGTTTTTCCTTTTTGTATGGAGGTGGGGTTCTTTTTATCATTATAAAAAATTGTAAGTAATGAATTATTTTCAACCCGACAAACCCTTTCCTATAAAAAAAATGTTGCATGCCTCTACCTATTCTATCACTAGTTCTATGGAAAATGTTTTGACAGTTTACATTCCTTAGTTCTTCCATTTCAGAAATTTACAGCTAAGACCTTCCATGTCACATACAATGAGGTGAATCATCTCCATTTCCTTCTTATTATTCTACTAGCAGTATAGCCCGGGTTGCTCGTGTGTAATGAAAGCTTTAAAACTAATCCTTCGTCCTGGAGCTCAAACTCTTTGGACGTTGGCACGAAAGACTAAAAAGCAATAGTTGTTTCCAGTTAAAGCAAAACTGTAGACTGAAAGAAAAACAAATAGATGTAAGTCAAATTTAGATTTTCTGGTATCGATATCAAATGAGTTTTTTCATCGTAAACTGAATTTTGAAGTCCACTGAGTAAATGGTATCATGGCTGAGATTAAGAACTACAATTATACCTACTTAGAGCCAAACACTAAAATAAAAGGGCTGAAAAAAATATAGACATACAGGCACATAAACAGACACACACACAAACATCTTGCTTTTTATATATATATATATATTATTGATTTTCTGCTCTGTTTTAAGAACTGCAACCTTGAAACTTCTGAATATTGTTTCTTATGTCTTTGTCTATGTGTGTATCAAATTTGGTTAAAATCAGACCACTCTTTCTATAACCCGATTTTTTCGATTGTCAATTTTTGATATTTATCGGGGGTACCTTGGCACAAAACCTAGCTAAGAACACTCGCAGCCATTTATAGTACAACTGTGTAAATTTTCAAGAAAATCAGTTCAGTCGTTTCTGAGTCTATAGGTAACGGACACACACACACACACACACACACACACACACACACACACACACAAAGTTCCATTTATAAATAAGTTTAGTTTTTTTTGACTTGGACAGCTTTTTCCCGAGAACTGATTTATAGAATGGATGCCTGAGAGAATGTTCTCCCTACGACTACAATCTTAATCTCTTCAAGTCTGTGGTTAACTGTTATCTTTCCTACATAACCTCATAAACTGCAATTCTAACCATCACCTCCTATCTTTAGTGGCTCTTGGGCCTTGTATTGGATGAACATTATATAAAAAAATGTATAATGTCATCATTTCTTTAAATTTAGACAAGTTTTGATCATCAAAATATAGATCTTTCATTTAAAATATTTTACTAATGCAACTTGATGCATTAAAAGTACCATATTATTAGTCATTGTAAAGTTGTTTCATACTTGCTAAAATACTGATTTCATCACACTTAAAGCCAGGACTTTTTGGAGATAATAACTTTTACCAATACAAGTTCTATTAATTAACACATAGCTGGGGAAAGAAGAGGTGGATTCATAACTTTTTTTTTTTTTTTTTTTTTTTTTTTTTTTAATCGTATCACCTCGAGCAAGGCAGTAATGCCACTGATGTGCAGGGGGCTACATAATAGTGAAAAGATTGGAAAAGAGAAAGCCAGAAACCACATCCTAAACAGGGAACAAGTGATGAGCCTCTTAACCTGTTCAATAGACGTGGGTGGAGTGTGAACCAGGCAATAGATAAATCTATCTACTCCAATTGAAAAAAAAAAAAAAACAAAGTCAGAAGATTGGAAAAGAGAAAGCCGGAAACCACATCCTAAACAGGGAACAAGGGATGAACCTCATCACCTGTTCAATAGACGTGGGTGGAGTGTGAACCGGGCAATAGATAGATCTATCTACTCTAATTACTCCTTTCCCAAGGGTAAAGTGAAATATAACAAATCTGAGTGGAATTTGAACTTTGATCTCTGACTTCCAATTCCAAGCCATTATCCATTATTCCACCACCACATACAGGCTTATAACACCTGGAATTCCCAAGTAGTCACTTAGATCTATCTAGTTACTAACCAGGCTCGACATTGCTGAACTCTGGTGATCATATGAGAACCAGTGTTTTACACAGTGTTTGATTGCAACACTTGAAGGAAGAATGCTTACTGATACTCTCATAAACTGATACTCTCATAGTTTAGAATTACAAATTGCTAAGGATGAATAGTAGTGACTAAGAAAGAAATTCAAGTGTTAGATTTGTATGTTGGTATAAACAGAACAAAAAATGTTTAAATAATACAGAATATGTCTGAGAAGCTGTTTGCACTAAAAGCTGTGGACTAAATTGTAAATGTACGAGTGACACTACAAAAGCGTAAGACAAGCTTAGCAACCAAATTGGAAGAAATAACAAATTCCACTTTGGTGGCTGTAATAATAGCAGTTAGTGACACTGATTGATGATTGGTCAAATAGGGAACATTGTCAAGGAATACATATTGATCAGACAGATTAATGGGTTTCACTTGTCAAATGGTTGAATGAGAAGTACCATTTCACTCGTCTTGTAGATGCTGGTTTATAACTCTTTAACAAAGATATATTGCTAATCTTGCTGGTAGGTGATCTGACTCATCATGTAAGTATGTTCATTCCTTAACTGGTTATTTCAACTTTAATGCAAGGAATGTAAATCTGTATGTTAAATTAATGCTTTTTTAAAAGAAATAAAAATTTATATCCTCCTAGAAATGTACTATGTTTAGAGGTGTTGTTTTTTTTTACCCCAGATATTTATTAAGTTTGTATTAGTCTGGTAAAAGGCTTTAATAATCAAGCACTTAGATGAAACATTTGTAATGGTCAACAAGATGCATTTGCTTTCAGTTTACAGTATTCTTGTTTTCCCTTACAAGAACAGTGTCAGTCAGTTAAATGCCATACGTGATACACACTTGGGCAATCATGTCTCAAAAGACACATGACTGACTGGGCAGAAGATTATCCCACAGTAGGTTACCATTGCTTTCTGCAGTAGACTGGTTGCCAACCAAGGCTATAGAACCCAATCTGTCCTGTTATTTAACCCATAACTGGAAGGAATAGACGGATTAATACCTTTCCCAAGGGTATTTGCGCGTAAGTGAAGGCAATGAATTTAGCTGGAATTCGAACTCGGCTCCCCGATTTCTTATTCCGAGCTGATATCCAATGCACCACAACGCACATCCTACTGATGATAAATGGAGTTATGCTGATGATATAGGTATACATAGTTATGCTGATGATATAGGTATACATAGTTATGCTGATGATATAGGTATATATAGTTATGCTGATGATATAGGTATACATAGTTATGATGAGAATGATGGGTTAACATCCTCTCCCAAATGTTCCAAGTTGTCGAATTCAAGATAAACTTTTCCAAAACAGAAACTATGATCTCGAAAGCAGTGATGGCACATACCCAAAATCTGGCCCAGTTAGAAATATCTTCAGATCAGGTAACCCAGTCTGGTTTCTAATTAAAGGTGTTCCCAAGTATCTTGATATGGCTCCCAAGTTGCCTTGTCTGGATTATCCTTCAAACTTAAAAACAAACAACTCTCCTAATACCCAGCCATGATACTATTACCATTATTTCCACTCATGAACAAAGACACATTGAACACCTCTAGGAGAGATGCCAGTTGGTTAAGATCAAGCAACAGAATGAAATCAGTGGTACTGAATAGTATATTTACTGTCAGTTAAATTCTATATGCGATAGATGCTTAGGTCATCATGTCTCTTTTGATCCATGACTGACTAAGTAGAAAATTTTCCCATGGTAGGTTACCATTATTTTTCGGTAGTAGACTGGTTATCAAACAAAGCTATAGAACTTAATCTATCTTGCTATTTAGCTTAGCTGGAGGAAAAAGTGATAGATTACTACCTTTCCAAAGCGTATCAAACAAATTTAACTGGAATTTGAACTTGGCTCTCCGATTTCTCATTCCAAGCCAATAAACATTGCACCAAAACGCACATCCATATTTACTGTGGCCCATCTTAATTCACAAAAACAAAACATGCTAACAGCTTTGATCAATGAATGGCATAAGCCAGGAGAGCCATGCTGGTGTTGCATATGGACATTTATCATCTTCCTCTGAATGGTTTGGGGTTTTAACTTGCATTATGGGTGTTCTTCATTAAGTCATCCACAGAGAGAATATTTAACAGAATATTTGCTGTATCAAAAAATTCAAATTTCTGAATTGATATGACACTAAATTTTATTCCAATTTTCTCTTTGTAGGAATTTAAATTTGATGATATAGACCCTAACACCCTATCAACCAGTGGGGCAATAATGACCTGAAAGTCCACATTCTGGAAATTTTAATTTGGAGTCTGGTGTATTATATAAACTTATCCATTTTTTTGATGTTGATATTATGGTCACTAGGAACTGCTATGCCGATAGTGAAGCATTTTCTTGTTTCTTTATAAAGTGATAGTGATGTCTGGTTTGGTTGTCTGAAGTATGTAGTATTATTAATATTGAGACTTAACCTGAGCATTTATTAGGGTTTAAGCTTTCTGAACCTCTTTGCACTTTATGATGACCATCTTTCTATTTATCATCTCCACACTCTTTCCTTTCCATCTTCATCTGCTGCCTTCACAGCATATCTCTCTTTAATACCATCACTGGAATAAATAACATATTAGGTATAAACCAATTGAATGTTAGTCAGTCAGTTAAGTTCCATACGTGATACACATTTGGGTGATCATGTCTCAAAAGAAACATGACTGACTGGGCAGAAGGTTATCCCGCTGTAGGTTGCCATTGCTTTCTGTGGTAGACTGGTTGCCAGCCAAGGCTATAAGCTATTCACTGCACCACAATGCATCACATTTGGCTGTATGAAAGTTAAATGATTGAATGTGTGCATGAATTTTAGGAGTGTGTCTGTTCTCATATGACAGACAAAGCAGAAGCATACAGAAACTTGAGTTTTACTATAAATGTTTATTCTTTTTATGATGACTGTAGTGAAACAAAAGGATGTGCATTGTGGTCTAGTGGATATCGACTCAGAACAAGAAATCGGAGAGCCGAGTTCAAATTCCAGTTGAATTCGT
This sequence comes from Ascarosepion bandense, assembly GCA_037127315.1. Classification (NCBI taxonomy): domain Eukaryota; kingdom Metazoa; phylum Mollusca; class Cephalopoda; order Sepiida; family Sepiidae; genus Ascarosepion; species Ascarosepion bandense. Next base: position 1,862,814 of record JBBBDQ010000596.1, on the reverse strand, counting down.
TGCAATCATATATGCGCAAATACCCTTGGGAAAGGTATTAATCCATCTCTTCCCTCCAGCTATGGGTCAAATAACAGGACAGATTGGGTTCTATAACTTTGGTTGGCAACCAGTCTACCACAGAAAGCAATGGCAACCTACTGCGGGATAATCTTGTACCCAGTCAGTCATGTCTCTTTCGAGACATGATCACCCAAGCGTGTATCACGTATGGCACTTAACTGACTGAGTGAAACAAAAATCTCAATGTCTCTTGGGTAAGTCTGTTTTCTTTTTCTAGTTTCAGAAGTTAGGGTAAGTATAAGCATCGTATTCATGGTTGAGCTCAAGTCAGCCTTGCGTTGAGTAGGACCAACCAAAGAGAAAGCTTTGGAAGACATATGCAAGTGCCATGCATTGGAAAATAGGAAGTGAGTTTAGTCATTAGTGAACCAGAGAAATAAAATTCCTTGGTATGAATTTCTATGTAATTCTATAAATTGGAGCCAAAAACAGAAAGAGTGAGGCATGAACGTTTTGCCTTTTCAACAAACTTTTAACAACGCCACCAGGGCCGTAGCTGATGCTAAAAAAACACCGGGCACAGAGAAAATTCCCCGGATTTATTAGTTGACAATGTGATGACGTCATCAGTGTCATCTGTTTCCAGAAAATATGATTTTTGCGGTTTTTTTGGCTATTCCAATGGAAATTAGGTACAGAGTGTGAACAAAAGCAGGAAATCAGGTTCGGACTTTTTAAGTATAACCAGTCTTTTCTCCCAAAATTAATAAATAAACAAATGGATTTTTACTGCGTTCATTCGGATATTTTCTTCATTTCTTTCTTTCTTTCTTTCTTTCTTTCTTTCTTTGTGAATTGTGTAGTTTGATTTCTGATGAAGACATTTTTCCTTACCCGGATTTTCACTATGATTGCACGGATCAGCCCGAACCTGTGCCCGGTGTGCCCGATAGTCAGATACAGCCATGAATGCCACCTAATATGGTTTTTCAAAGCATAATAGTGTGATTTTATTACCAGTTACTTTGCCCTTAGCACTGTTGGAAAATGTATTTCATTTTCTTTTTTTTATTACTATTTACCAATTTTATTTCATGTTTTTCAACAGCTGTATACAAAATAATAACTACTTTGAGATCATTATCACACAAACACTGAACAAATGATAACTTAATAATTACAGCTTTGGAGAATAGATAAAGGAACCCTGTTCCCCTTGTGAGCTGTCTTTATAAATATAATATAATTCTGATCCATTTCATATTGCTGGCATTTATTGTACAAGGTAGGACCTTTGATGTCTCTAAACTAAATGGTTTCTTTTTCAAGGAAGCAAAGTAGATTCTGACATACCACTCTGATAAAATTGGGAAAGAACAAACCTGCTATACAATTGTTTCAACTGACACTTCTTATAAATCCTTATTCTCCTCTTAAAGTTTGTCAACTCTGGAATCACAACTTAAAAGAAAGGCACACAGGAAAATGCTAAGCGGTAAAAGTCCAAGAAAAAATGGAGGGTATGTATTAAGCCATTATTTGTCAGTGACAGAAATCTCTGCCATAGTTAATTGTTTAAAGCATCTCAAGCAATAAATTTAATTCATGATATAATTAGTTTTTATATAATGTGTACACTTAATAACACAGACAGAACATGTGAGCAATGAAGAAGTTTTAAGGAAAACCCATATACAAGGAAAGTGAGACTTTTAATCAGAAAGACTTGAAATTTCTGGGATGCATAATGAAGAAAGAATGTCTGGAAAATCTAAAATTAATAGTGCAAGGGAGAAATCATAACCTTCCTAATGTCAGTGTGTTAATAAATGGCACAACAAAGACAAAGACAGGTGGTAAATAGTCAACAAAAGACAGGAAGTTGTGGTGAGCCACATATCAAAAGGATATGACACATAACAAAAAATACTTTTGTGTTTATTTATCAGATCTGAGTTATGTTGTATATGTCTGAGCATGAATATACATTCATTATATAGACATGTTTTAGTAGAGTACGTCTCTGTATTAGGCAAGAGGTCAAGACTAAGATTGCAGCTGTCAGTAAAAGTAATTCTTAGAACTTGTATGACTTTTTAAAACCATTTCACCCTAAGCAATGCACTTAACTGCCCCTGGAGGGGTGTTTAGATAGGAGGAAAGAGAAGAGAACGAGGGAATAAAGGGTGTCAGGAAGTGGGTATGAGAAGGATGAAAATACTGGTGTGATGAGAGAGGAGGGGTGAACAGAGAAAGGAGCATGGGAGAATGTAGATTGTAGCTGTTGGAGTAGAAGTTGCGTTTACATTTTATTGGTCTCACAGTAAAAAGATGGGACCTAGTTACTAATCTAGTAGCTTGAGTAAATTCATACATAGGGAGCACCAGAGAGCTAAATTCATTGGAGCAGAAGCCATGACAGTATTTGTAGAAAAGACACAGGGAAGACACATTATGCCGGTTGATAGAGTGACTACATTTGAGCTGCTTACAGGCATATCACGTTGAATACACTGGTTCTTTCTCAATCACCAAAGTAAACAATGTTGAGCCTGATCAGTACTTAGATGGGTGACTGCTTGGGAATACCAGGTGCTGTAAGCGTTTAGTGATGGATGTGCGTTGTGGTGCAGTGGATATCGGCTTGGAAAGAGAAATCAGTGAGCCAAGTTTGAATTCCAGTTGAATACCCTGCATTCACTTAAGCACTGGTACCCTTGGCAAAGGTATTAATCCATCCCTTCCCTCCAAATTATGGGTTAAATAACAGGGTAGGACTTGATACTCAAAAAGAAAAAAGTATTACTAGACACAAAACTTATATAAAAAGCAACAATAAATTGTTGAAAGAAAAAGGTATTACCAGCAATAAATAAATAAAATTTAGTTGGCAATAAATGACCTGCTGAGGTTGATATGCCATAAAAACAAAACAACCAACCAACCAACATTTGAGCTGCCAAGTTGGGATCAATCACATAACAGTTTCTCATTGAATTTTGTCAAGGATCTATAGGTGGATAACAGGGGCACCTGACCAAATATAGCAGCAGTATTCAATACATGGTGGATGGTAGATTTATATATGTGCAAGATGGATTCAGATGGAAAAAGCTTCCTAGTCCTACACAGTGAACCAACTTTCTTAGCAGCAGATTTAGCTATGGATTCGATATAATCATTCCACTTGAGGTCAGCTGAGAGAGTTAACCCAAGAAGGAACAGTGGCCAACCACAACCAAAAGTTTTATGCATTTTCACACAACCATCAGATTGTCAGCAACAGTTATTTGGGAAAATGGACACTTTATACCCCCTTGGTAAGTCCAAGATGTTACAAGGGTAGTTGAAATGTGTATACAGTGTATGCATCAACCAAATTCACTGAGTGTGTGTGGAGGAAAGGGGACACAGTAGAGCACACTAAATTTGAGAGCTGTACACAACAATGGTTTAGCCATGTTTACAGAACAAATAAATAAACTTCCAATTCTATATATATATATATATATATATATATATAATTCTTGACTATCTGAATATCTGCTGTATGTTTGGCTGTAGGCCTAGTTTCAAACAGGCTGGTTTAACTGAACAAAATGATCTCATCATCTTGAATACATTGATGAATATCATAATAATTCTCTTTGAACCAAAACTGTAGAATTGTCACAGTTATGATAAAACCTACTGAAATTGCTGGAACAAAGCCATAATTAGAAAAGTACAAACACACACACACACACACACACACACACACACACACACACACACACACACACACACACACACACACGTGTGTGTGTGTGCGCATCTAAATCTGGTGCTTTTGCTATATATTTAGAGATTCTAAATATAATCCAAAGAAGAATCTGCAACATTATTGGTTCTGACCTGTCATCTTGGATTCATTTATTTTTCCACCACTGCAACATGGTTTCCTTGTGCATTTGTCATAAATATGTTCATGGTAATTATTCTGATGGTCTTTCTTCTATAGTACTTAGCCTTTATGAATTTAAGAACAGTACTACATTGGTTAGAAACAAGGAAGAGAGTATTGGATTGCTACCTGTCTGTCCTTCAATATGGCAGTGAATACTGGACAATACCATCAAAGATGAAGGAAAAACTTGAAGCAACTGAAATGTGGTTCTACAGAAGGATGCTGCGAATATCATGGATCGAGCATGTGAGCAATGATGAAGGTCTTGGAAATGATGGAAACAAAAAGGAAATTAATACTGAGCATCAGGAAGAGACAGCTGAAGTTCCTGGGACATGCAATGAGGAAGGAGGGCTTAGAGAACCTGATACTAACAAGCCAGATAGAGGGAAAAAGTGACAGGGGAAAGCAATGGATAACATATTTGAAGGACTTAATCAGGTGGATGACGGAATGAGGATTGCATGGTGTAACAGGAGAAGGCGTGCTCAGAGCCACCAGGGACAGGGAAACATGGAAAGCCTTGATTGCCTACGTTGTGAAGGGACAGGGCACATAGAAGAAGAAAAGACTACATTGGTAGATTAAATTAGATTCAACTGGAATTCAGACGCGGAACTCCAGTTGAATTATTCATGTGTTGAATGCAACAAATTCAACTGGAATTCCAAATTTGAATTCCTGTTAAATTCATTGCATTCATTTACATACAAATACCCTTTGGAAAGGTATTAATCTGTTGCTTCTCTCTAAAGCTATGAGGTTAAATATCAGGATGGATTGAGTTCTATAGCCTTAGTTGGCAACCAGTCTCTGACAGAAAGTAATGGCAACCTACTGCAGGAAAATCTTCTGGCCAGTTAGTCATGTCTCTTTCGAGACATGATCACCCAAAACTAGATTGGCAGCAATGTCTCTCCACTTTACAACTGAAATGCAGCCATAAGTTCTATGCTAACATTTTCTTCTCTTCCAATTTGATTCCATCACTAGACATTTAGTGTGGAGGAGAACAGGCAATATTGTAAACTTTGGTGATACATCCAGCCACTAATCTCACTCCAGAATTCACTGCAGAAAATCTGTTTTGCATAGGCTGTACTAATCACAGGTGAAACTGGGACAAATGTAGACCTCTCACCAGGATCTTCACTTTTAAATCAAAACCATGATAGAGAAGATAATTCAGAAAGAGTTGGCTGATATATTCAGTCAACATCATGGTGTTTAGAGTGATCACTAATGATGGCAACATTATGCCTCTATACATCTTCCCACAGGGTCTCAGACTCAACATGGAGGCCTATATCAAGTGCCTTGAAGAGATAGTGCTGCCGTAGGTCAAGAAAGTGGCTGCTGGAATACTGCATCATGCCATGCAAGCAGAAAAACTCATTCATGAGTGTGCGTGTGTATAATTTATATGACAAAATGAGTGATAGACATTAAAAACATTTTCAATTTTTTATATTTTTTACAGATTTTATATTTGGTCTCTTGTTCTCATCTTTGTTGTTGTTATCACAGGTCTTTTGGTTGTTGTATTCTCCAACCTTCCTCAGGTATATGTCAATCTTGGTAACCTATAGGGAATTCTGAACTGAACCCTTTATTTAATCTATGGGGGTAGACCGTCTTTGTTCCTCTTCTCATCTATATGGATATCTCCTCCAGTTTTTATATTATTTAGTACTACTCAGTTATTTCACTGTTTGATCCAGAGATTGAACTCACAATCACTCAGCTTTAAATTGATATCTAATTTTAAATATTTGTTTAAAAAAAATTCACTAATTATTTAAGTATATTCTAGGTTATTATTATTATTTTTCTTAGAAAATCCATAATTCTGGGAAACTGCTTCACATTTCTGCTTTGTAGTAATTTATTCTTTTAGATGCATGCAAAATCTTTGATACTCAGACATAAAGACATTTACTGGAATTACTGTTATTAACAGTCAAGCAAAGCTATCAGTATGATTTTAAATCTAGTTACATTCTCACAGCATGTTTCTTAAAGCTATTATCTACATAAGACCAATTACCAGAGTTCAGATCAAAGCTCAATGAAAGTAAATACACAAATTAAGAAGGGAAAGAAATTTTTATCAAAGCATTCAGAAAGCAAAGATTAACATATGCAGTATAAGTTCTAAAACTACATCAAATAAAAGATTTTTGTTAAAGAAGACATGAAACCATGCTGTTGAAACAGACTGAAGTGCATAAATTGACAGGAAAAATGTGGATACATGACCAGATTAATTATGATCAATTGTCTTTGTACAGAAAAAGTATGTATATCTAAACTTATTTATAAATGGAACTTTGTCAATGTGTGTGTATGTGTGTGTGTGTGTTTGTTTGTTACCTATAGACTCCGAAACGGCTGAACTGATTATCTTGAAAATTTACACAGTTGTACTATAAGTGTCTGTGAGTGTTCTTAGCTAGGTGTTGTGTCGAGGTACCCCCAATAAATATCGAAAATCGATAATCGAAAAAATCAGGTTATAGAAGGAATGGTCCGATTTTAATCAAATTTGATACACTCATAGACAAAGAAATGATATTCAGAAGTTTCAAGGTTGCAGTTCTTACAATAGTGCAGAAAATTATATATAAGGAGGCAAGATGTTTGTGTGTGTGTCTGTTTATCTGCCTGTATGTCTGTATTTTTTTCAGCCTTTTTATTTTAGTTTTTGCTTTGGGTTTGGCTCTAAGTAGGTATAATTGTAGTTCTTTGTCTCAGTCATGATACCATTTACTCAGAGGACTTATTTAGCCTTCAAAGGTTTATGATGAAAAAAACTTATTTGATATCGATACCAGGAAAACAAAATTTGACTTACAGCCATTCATTTTTCTTTCAGTCTACGGTTTCGCTTTAACTGGAAACAACTATTGCTTTTTAACCTTTTGTGCTAATGTCGAAAGAGTCTGAGCTCCAAGACCATGGATTAGTTTTAAAGCTTTCATTACACCCAAACAATGCCAGGCTATACTGCTAGTATACATATAATTTGGCTTAGTATAGTTAAATAGATGTAGAAGGGATTTATAAAGATTGTATTGCACCAATCTTTCAGATGGACTGAAACCGACTGTCTTTGAAGTATCATATCAAGAGATTCATAGTATATTGAAGTTATGAAGCCACTATATATGCACTGGTAGGCAAAAATTTTGGTCCAACTTAGTAAAATAATTTTCTGAATTTTACCCCCAAATCCAAATATCAGTCAGTCAGTTGAGTGCCATACATGATACACGCTTGGGCAATCATGTCTCGAAAGAAACATGACTGACTAGGCAGAAGATTTTCCTGCAGTAGGTTGCCATTACTTTCTGCGGTAGACTGGTTACCAACCAAGGATATAGAACCCAAGCTATCCTGCTATTTAATTCATAGCTAGAGGGTAAAGATGGATTAATATCTTTCCCAAGAGTATTTGCGTGTAAGTCAATGCAAGGAATTCAACTGGAATTTGAACTCGGCTCTCTGATTTCTTGTTCAGAGCTGATATCCACTGCCCCACAAGGAACATCTGAGAAAGGCACAAGTTATTGCCTTTTATTTTAATGCTGCATGATGGGTGATGGAGTATCAAAATGTTATCTTTCAGTTTTATTCTTAAATTCTTTTTTTTAAAGTAATCTTTACTATTACAGAAAGTAAGGTCCAGATTTTCTGATTATGATTATTTTCCAATTCTTCTCAGTAATCACAAAAGATTTTGGAAATTGCATGTTTTTCATAAGACCACAATGATTTAGCTCTATAAAGATCAGGAATTATGCTGGGCAATCTTCAAAAAGTTGAATATCTACATCCACAAGATAACTTTTAGTTGCATGCAGGGCCATAGCTGATGCTAAAAAACAACGGGCACAGAGAAAATTGCCCGGATTTATTAGTTGACAATGTGATGACATCATCAGTGTCATCCGTTTCCATAAACTATGATTTTGCAGATTTTTTCAACTATTTCAATGGAAAATTAGGCACAGAATGTGAACAAAAGCAGGAAATCGGGTTTGGACTTTCTAAGTCTAACCAGTCTTTTCTCCCAAAATTAATAAATAAACAAACAGATTTTTACTGCGTTCATTCAGATGTTTTCTTCGTTTTTCTTTCTTTCTTTCTTTCTTTCTTTCTTTCTTCATGAATTGTTTAGTTTGATTTCTGACGAAAACATTTTTCCTTGCCCGGATTTTCACTATGATTGCACGGATTGGCCCGGACCCGTGCCCGGTGTGCCCGGTAGTCAGATAACGGCCATGGTTGCATGTAATGTGTAGCAAGGGGCACCATCATGCTGAAAAATTTCTCCACCTTCATAGTCTGGCAAAATATTAGAGTGTTGTAAATTAATATAGTTTTCCCTGTTTAGGCTTCTATCAACCATTACTAGTTTTCTTCTATCATTGGTCTTGATGCAACGCCACACCGTTAAGTGTCCGCTACTACATTTTACTGTTTTTGTAATGCATTGTTTCCTACTGAGTTTAGATATTTTCGTACATTAGACTGTAACACTATTTTACATTCATCAGTAAAAATTAATGTTTGCCTCTTTCCAGCATCCCATATCAGATGTTTGTTTGGCAACTTGAAGTTTCTATTGTGATGTTTTATTTTATTTTATTTTTTTTTGGCTGCTGTATGCCATTCAAATTGTATTTTTCATGATCCTCTGTGTACTCTATCAAATGAAACCTCACTGTTAAGACTGCATTTTCTCTTCACTTGTCTGGCTGTTTATTTTTGCAGTGCTTACCAAAATTCTCCTCACAATCTTTCTTCCATCTCAGTTGTCTAACAGTTTTTGCTTTCTGGTATTCTTTTCACTTAAAACACTTCTGGTAGTAGCAAACATCTTTTGGGTAATTTGAACACCGCGTCCAGAATTTCCCAGATGCCTGGTTATGTCTTGTTGAATCACCTCCTTCAAAATCTCAATCTTCATCTTTGTTTCAGGAGAAAATTTATCCATGATTTTAGTGTAAAAAAAGCAAGCTAATGTTCAACCTCAATGACTTGCCAAGGCACCTTACAGTCATATTAATAAAATCGAAAAATTCATACTTTGAAATTTGCATATTAGCATGACTTTATCATTTCAGATCTTTCATTGGCTCAGTAGTTTTGCACGGCATTTTTTGAGCTTGAAACTGATTAGATCAATGTATCTTGTGTTACATGGCATCTACAAAAATGCAACAACATTTTTCAATCTTCAAAGTCCAGAGAAACTACTGATAAAAGAATACTGTGAGATAATCTTAATGATTTAATAAAATAAAGGTATATAATCATTTTATGTGGTTTGTTGAAAGTTTTTGCATGCCAGTCTATTGTAGCTATAAAACTTGTAGGTGACTCTATAACAAGATAGCCTGATGAAGTCTATCACTCTAGTGATAAAGAGTTTTTCTTTCTCTTAGACTGGTTAACACTACTGAGAGCCTAATTCACTCAGTTTTTATGGGGTTTGAATTAATTCTTGTAGACTGGCTGTGACCTATTACAGAAGAGTCCAATTCTGTTTTTATATAAAACTCATGCCTGTTCTAAAGACTAAAAATAGCTTTAAGCAAATGAACTCTGTTGGACTGTCCTTCATCAGATTTCATAAACTGGCTCTACAAAAATCACAAAGAAGTTTACCAAATAACAGAAACCACATTGCTTGAATCCTTTCAACAGCCGCAACTAAAATGAATAGAACATTTAACCTGAAGTGAAAAGAATGGTATAATGAAGTTGAAAACCTTCTGCACTAACTTAAAGGTCAGGAAGGAAACATCCATCAGTACTAGAAAGAGGATTATGGCTGCATCACATTGAAATACTGGTTCTCCTCTGATCACCAGTTAAGCGATATCTGTACCTAGAAGGGTGACTACTTGTGAATACCGGCTGCTGTAAGCTTGAATGTTCAAGTAGTATAATGGATAATGGCTCAGGTTTGTTAATCAGAGAGTCAAGTTCTAATTTCTGTTGGATTTAGTATATTCAGTTATTCATTAATCCTCTTGGGAAAGATATAAATCCATCTCTTCTTCCTTCTCTGCTATCACTTGTATGACTAAAACATTATTATCATGACAAAAATAATTCTTACAATCCAAATATATTTTCTGGATTTAAATAGCTTGAAAAGGTAGTATGTACATTATTTAGACTATTATCCTCATCTTTGTTGCCATTTGTATGATGTTTCAGCCATTGTACACTCTGGCCTTTTTCAGGTGCTAGGAATTTTGAGGACACATGACCCAGTGCATATAGATGTTGGCTAGTTCCTGTGACTTGACCCAAAGAGTTGTGAGCTTAATACCAGGATACAGCAGTGGTGAACAAGTAACTTGCAGGGTTAGAGGGAGATAACCCATGACTTCCAATCGAGGCATTACTATGCAAAGAATGAGAACAATATAAAGCAGTAATTGTAATAAAGGGTTCAGTTCAAAATTCCTAGCACCTGAAGAAGGCCGGAATGTACAACGGCCAAAACATTGTACAAATGGCAACAAAGATGAGGATGATAGTCCAAATAATGCAAATACTGTAAATACTACTTTATCTCAGAAATATAGAAAAATACTAGCCGGAAAAGGGTTGATAAATGAGAGAAAATGAATGAATCAATCAAATATAGAAATACGAGAAAGAACCTATTTTATTGAAAAAAATAGAAAATGTCTTAAGAGAAATTTTATAAATTTCATCTGACTGAAAATGCTGTTTGGTCAATGAATGCCAAATGCTTCTGAATAAGAAAAAAACTTAATGTCATCATTGCCATTAATCTTGCTGAATAGTAACTGAAACAGATGAATATGAACTTGTTCAGCCTATGGGTTCCTCAGCATTCTTCTGTAGAACCACATTTCTGTTATCTCAATTCTTTTCTTCATCTGTGAGGAGATTGCCTAGCATTCACTGCCATAATAATTCATCACTCATTTCTGTTTCTAACAAAATTTTTCTGTTTTTTGATATTTTGCTTAACTTTTAGAAGGCCTCTTTCACTACTTCAATGTAATTTCAGTGTTGCATATTATGTGCTCTGTTAAAACATTTCCTAGGGATTTAAGTTTTTGTACTTACTTGATTTTTGTGTCTCCAATTAATAATTTCTATCCCCTTCATTTATGTGCAACTACTCTTAGGAACGGTATAAATCCATATATTCTCCCTCCATCTAGGGGTTATTTAGTAGGACTTGCATCAGTAAAATTATTATTATCTAATATGACAATCTAAAAATATTCTGTCTTCAAACCTGCAAAAGGTTGATAAGATCTAGAAAACCAATGAAAACAGGAAAGTAAATATAACTAAAAGAAGGGAAAATGTTATTTTTTTTTTATCATATCACCCCAGGCAAGGTGATAATGCCACTGAAGCGCAGGGGACTACGTAAGAATGAGAAGATTGGAAAAGAGAAAGCTGGGAACCACATCCTAAACAGGGAACAAGGGATGAGCCTCTTCACCTGTTCTTTAGATGTGGGTGGAGTGTGAACCAGGCGATAGTTTAGTCTATCTACTCCAATTGAGGGAAAAAAAAAAAGAAAGAAAAGAGTGAAGAGATTGGAAAAGAGAAAGCTGGAAACCACATCCTAAACAGGGAACAAGGGATGAGCCTCTACACCTGTTCAATAGACGTGGGTGGAGTGTGAACCAGGCAATAGTTTAGTCTATCTACTCCAGCCGGAAACCACATCCTAAGCAGGGAACAAGGGCTGCGCCTCTTCACCTGTTCAATAGATGTGGGTGGAAAGCCGGAAACAACATCCTAAACAGGGACAAGGGATGAGCCTTTTCACCTGTTCAATAGATATGGGTGGAGTGTTAACCGGGCGATAGTTAAGTCTATCTGTTCCGATAAATAATAATAATAATAAAAAAAAATGTTCAGAATTGTGAGTTAACTAAGTTTTAACTTAGTTAAAGTCCAATCAAAGAAATAGAAAATTATAATGAAGCTGTTAACTTTACACACTATAAAAACACAAGATTTCAAAGGAAACTTGCATCAGTATTAGAAATGTACATTAACAGTTAGTGAACTTGTAAAGTCTAACTTTTGAAAAACTGTTTTAAGAAAAAAGAATTTATAAATTTCAACTGACAATGACACTAACTGTTCAGTTAATGAATGCCAAATATTTCCTGGTTAGAAATGGCTGATTTTGCCATTACCATGTTTTTAGTGTCCCTAATTTCTATCTATCATAACTGACAATGGATATAGCAGTTACTTTCTCTCTGGAGAAATAAAGTAGCTTACAAAGAACAACTTGATTATTTACTCACAGACCCACTTTTTTTGCAAATATTATGACATGCCAGTAAGAAGAGAACAACTAAGTTAGTTGGCAATTAAAGGATCAAAGGGGAGTTAATATTAATTCTTCCTCTATGTTCTGAGTCCCTTCAAGACATGGAAGATCATGGCACTCCACAACTTCCCATTTTTAGAGTGCTAAGTAAGGTTTTGCCATCTCTCTCAGTCCTTGATTTCTCATCCAGTCACATAAGCTTGTCAGGTAGGTTACTTGCTATTTCCCTCTGCCCTTTTTACCTTCAATATGTTCCTGTGAGCATCACATTTTCCAAGCCTTCTTCTCTCAAAAATTTAAACTGGCTCCTTCTGTTTCTAGATGCAAGTCTCCTTTTTGTTTCAATTTTACTTAAAACTTTCTTATTATGATTCGTCAATAGTATTTTTATCATTTTTCTGTTAAAACACATCTCTGTTTCCTCAACTCTTCTCTTCTTTTTTAAGAAAATTGTTCAGCATTCACTACTATATAAGAGGATTGATATTACATAGCAGTTCAATATTTTGTTTCAAGCAAAGTTTTCCTGTTTCTTAATACACTTATTTTTTAGAAGGCATCTTTTGCTATTCCAATACACCTTTGTATTTTAGTGTCAGTTTTTCCATCATCTGTAACAAGTAAGTTGATGATGAGGGCAAACTGTTCCAACCATGATTTGAACTTGGTTCATTGAATTTTAATTTTAGGATTGATACTTATCATCAAGAAAAGGCAGTTCAGATTTGTGGGGTATATAATGAGGAAGGAGGGCTTGGAAAATTTGGAACAGGGTTTGAGAGAAATATAAAAAAAAATTATTAAGAACTACAAAGGACAGGAAGATGTGAAGACTCACAACACATAAAAGAAGATGCACTTTGCTACTTTGCAGTTGCTTTCTATGTAATCAAGTTTGAAAGTAGCTCCTACAAAATTTTAACTGTGAGACAACAACAATGATGATGGCAATGATGATAATGATGATAGACATATTCTGATTTGATGATAATGATGATAGACATATAATATGATATGATAGACACATTCTGATTTGATGATGATGATAGATATAATATGATAGACACATTCTGATTTGATGATGATGATAGATATATCCTGATTTGATGATGATGATGATAGACATATCCTGATTTGATGAGAATGGTAGACATATCATATGATAGACACATTCTGATTTGACGATAATGATGATGATGATAGACATATCCTGATTTGATGATGGTGATAGACACATTCTGATTTGATGATGATAGACATATCCTGATTTGATGATGATGATAGACACATTCTGATTTGATGATGATTATGATGCACATATCCTGATTTGTTGATGATGATGATGATGATGATTGATTGACATATCCTGATTTGATGAGGATGACAGACATATCATATGATAGACACATTCTGATTTGATAATGATGATGATGATGAGAGACACATTCTGATTTGATAATGATGATGATGATGATGATGATGAACATATCCTGACTTTTATCAAAATTTAATAACATTTCATCTGTAATTGATTATCAAAACCTAAAAGTTGTTTTTCAAATTCAATATTGATGTGCATCATGCTTCTTTTTTTTTTCTTTTTTCTTTTAAATATTCCATATTTTTACAATTAGCTTTCAAGTAAATGGTTGTGGCTGGTGTGTTTCTTGTAGCTGGTACAAAACAGCAGGATTCACTATTGTATAATCTTGTTTTTTTGGTGAAATAAAATTTCTCAATAAAATTGTTTGCTATTTCTAACACAACTATGATTATTGTCTAAAAAAATGAAAAAAGGGAGAAATAGAATCTAAACTCAAGAATGCAAAATAAATATTACTCCAAGTGTTTTTGGAGTCAGGTGGATGTTGTGAGGCTCTTGAATCAAACAGAATCAGTAAACAAGTATCATTGGAAGTCAATTAGGTCAATTTTAGTACATAATTCTTTACTAGAAGGGGTCCTTTCAATAATGATATTAATATGAATCAAATTCTGTTGGCATACTGATGTCTACATGGATCATGTCAAATGACAAATATTTGCATTTTTAGTTGTTTAGGATGTTTGCTTTGTGCTATATAGTTCATTGATAAAATTATACAGAAGTATTAAAAATCTTTGGGGCTTCATAATATTGTCGATAGATATGGAAAATAGCAATGGCGGGGGGGGGGTATTCATACCCCAATATCATGAATTTGAAGACCCACATTCACAAATTACAACACATTTTTTATCCATGAAGAGCCAGGAGCCCCCCGATTATTCAAAGTCGTCATATTTTATTAGATTAAGAAAGGTTGTGATTTGCTGAGATTAGTAGATAGGTGCAGACAATCAGCATATTTTAAGATCAACTAAAATCAACCCAGTTTTAATTTTGATTTCAGTTTTTGACAGCTTAGAGAAGATAAATTTTATTTTCTGAGGTAAGACTTAGTTTTCTCCTTCATTGCCACAGTAGAGGAAGGGAAAATTAAAAAAAAAAAACCTGGAAATGAGATCCAGCAATGGAGAAGGTGATTGAAATATCAATGCCTTGTACTTTATGCATCACTGATGAAATTATCCAGAAATATTACACGTCTTTGGGGCTTAATAATATTGTATGTAAGAAAAAAGAAAATTAAACCCAATTATTGAAAAGTAGAGAGATTCACAATGGAGAAGATAAAAACATACCAATGCATATTACGAGGCATCTAAAGATTTATCAGCTGCTTGGGAATTATTTACATTATTTACAGTCAAACTAACATCTTCATCTCAGATGAGAATATCGGTCCAAATATTGTAAATAGTAATAACTTAACATCCCTGAAAATACATGGGGATCATTAAAATCTTTTGGACAATTCAGACTTTTCATTGTATGAAAAAGTTTTTTTTATTTGCTTGCAAAATTCCTTTGTCTTTGGTGAAATGAAAAGAATTTATTTATCCAAAAGCATTTTTTAAAAAAATGTTTGAAATCATAGCTGTGATATGTAAAAAAAAAAACAAAATGGATATGTCATATCTGAAAGCTACTGAGCAATTTAACCTTTAAATAAATGGAAACAATTGCATGAACATGCTCGTTAAATGGTTGCAAAACAAGAAAATTAATTTTTAAATTTTTTTCTTATTTTCTTTTAAAGGAACTATAAAAATGATAATTTAACTCTTTTAGATTATGAAAATAAGAAAGAGGAAATAAAACAGGTTCCTAAATTTAATGTTTTGTAATAATTAATAATCCTTGAAGCAATCAATGCACAATGAAGTTCTGCATTATTTGCACCAACTTGCAACTGTTTAAGTTTTGGTTCATTTTTTAATGCTTCTCAGAGAAAAGATTTTTTAAAAAGTATGCAGCTTTATTTACAGAACAAATAGTTCAATAAATAATGTTGGTCGGTTGTTTTGATTTTATGGCAAATCAACCTTGGTAATACCTTTTTCTTTCAACAATTTATTGTAGTTTATATAAGTTTTTCTATCTAGTAATACATTTTTCTTTTCAAGTATCAAGATTCATTGGGATTTGTTTTTTTAAGGGCAGGGTCCCCAAGTCCTACACTTGTTATTTAACCCATAACTGGAGGGAATGGACGGATTGATACCTTTCTCAAGGGTACCAGTGCTTAAGTGAATGCAGGGTATTCAACTGGAATTCAAACTCAGCTCACCAATTTCTCTTCACACTCCACCCACGTCTATTGAACAGGTGAAGAGGCTCATCCCTTGTTCCCAGCTTAGGATGTGGTTTCCGGCTTTCTCTTCTCCATTCTTTTCACTCTTACGTAGCCCCCTGCGCTTCAGTGGCATTACCGCCTTGCTTGGGGTGATATGATTAAAAAAAAAAAATATCCACTGCACCACAATGCACATCCGTCACTATACGCTTACAACACCTGGTATTCCCAAGCAGTCACCCATCTAAGTACTGACCAGGCTCAACGTTGCTTAACTTTGGTGATCGAGCAAGAACTGGTGTATTCAACGTGATAGGCCGTAAGCAATAAATGCTTACAGCACCTGGTATTCCCAAGCGGTCACCCATCTAAGTACTGACCAGGCTCAACATTGCTTAACTTTGGTGATTGAGCAAGAACTGGTGTATTCAACATGATATGGCCGTAAGCAATAAATGCTTACAGCACCTGGTATTCTCAAGCGGTCACCCATCTAAGTACTGACCAGGCTCAACGTTGCTTAACTTCGATGATCGAGCGAGAACCGGTGTATTCAACGTGACATGGCCGTAAGCCAATAATAAATGATGTAATCTCATGAATCTCAAACTTACCAGCTTGTCATTTAGCCCCAAATCATGAAAAAATGATGCTTGTATCTTGTGAAAAGTTTAAATTATCAATTGGTGATATCTTCTGATTAAGAAACATTTATTAATTATGTTAAATGTTTAATGGTAAAAATTTTTAAAGATCATAAATCATGAATAACTAAATTTTTCCACAACACAATTATATGATTTTATAAATGCCAGGAAAATGGGATTTCTATAATTTTATCTTGTTGGTAAATACTATTGGCTATTTCTTGAACACATAATAAAAAAGAAGGACATGGAAAAATTAATGATCACTGTGTATATTGAGGGCAAGAGAGATAGAGGAAAGCAATGGGTCACCTACCTGATAAGCTTTTGTGTATAGATGGCAGAACAGGGTGGGAGCTTGATAAAGAGCCACAAATGATAGGAATTTTCTTTTTTAATAATCTCACCCCAAACAAGTTGGGACAGCCACTAATATACAGAGGTTTACAATAAGAGAAAAGACTAAGTAGATGAGGTATTGAAGAAATAGAAGATGTCAGTTGATATTGCATTAAAATTTTGGAAATTGTAACCAGAAGAGAAGCAAGTAAACAAAACGGAGTTCCACTGGCAGGAAGTGCAAGAAAAGAAAATGTTGGAGTAGAAGTGGGGGTTGGCCAGAACTGGGTTTATGAGGAATAACAAAAAGAAAATAATTATTAAGGGACAAAGGACAGGAAGTTGTGGAGGGCCATGATCACCTATGTCATGAATGGACATGGCACATAAAAGAAGTAGAACATGCTACTTAGAAAGTGTGTAACAAATTTCAAATGTCTACTCGCAAGCCCACCGTAGTAGTATACTTAGTAATTTTTGGTTGAAAAAGGAAAAAAATTGACAAAAAATTTATTAACATGAAAATACATTATTTATTTTAATTACAATATTTAGTAGCATTTACTATTCAAAAGTACAGGAAAATTTGTGAAATAGTAAGGACAAATATTTGAAAAATAGGTTCTTCATTTTCTGTTAGTGTGATTTTTAGTGATGTGTAAAATGTCTTGTGAGACGTAGAAAATGCTGGATAACCTCACAGAAGAACAATTTGATCAATTTGTTCAAAATTTTCAATTTTTTTCATTTAAGATGGTGAAAGATACATATTTTATGTTATGATAATATTTGACAATAAATTCTATCAACACTTATGTTCAAATAAATTTTTATATAGCATTTTCATTTAACATTTCTTCAGTGCAGAGAAAATAAATCAATTTTGATAAAAAATAAAAATCTGTTTTGTTTGAAAGTTTAAATCTATTTTGATGTACCTTTCATGATGCAAAAATATTTAAATACATGTAAATGTATAAAATATATACATGAATATATATATATATGCATGTATATATTTTATACATTTACATGTATTTAAATATATATATATATATATATATATATATATATATATATATATATATATATCAGCATGCAGTGTGGGTATAGAAGAATCCAAAGGAGTATCCTGTACATACAGTGGTAGGATAACTCTCTACGAGAGCTCTAAATATATATGTATATAAATACATATAGAACAAATATAAGAAAAATTAAGGCAGACATGTTATTTCATGGTAAGGATTTTACATGAATGTAAAATCCTTTGTTACATAAGGACAGAAGCTGATGATGGTTTGCCTGAAATAGGCCTATCCTTCCAATTTACCATGAAATAACGTGTCTGCCTTAATTTTTCTTATATATATATATATATATATATATATATAAATCTGTTTTTGCTAAAAAGTTAGATTCTTTATTTCCTGGGAAAGTGATTTTTTTAGAAATGTGTGAAAGATCTGGTGAGACATGGGAAATGTTCAGTAACTTCACAAAAGGAACAGTTCGATCAATTTGTTCCAAATATTCAATTTTTTTTATTTATGATGGCAAAAGTTACAAATCTTATGATGTGACCATAAGTTAAAATAAGTTCTGTCAAAACTTTTGGTCAAATAAATTTTTAGATGTGACACAAGGCCAAAAGTATGGAGTGCCTAGTGAAGATTGAACTAACTACTTAGTCACAATTGATCTAACAAGACAGGCTTGCCAATCATTACACCACATTCTTTTAAGTAAATATATATGCAGATGATAACATGATGTATGGGGCCACTTCTAAATATCTTGATGACAAATACCTGGTAGCTGACCTTTCCTCTGTTTCAATACCTCCAAAATGAAACTAGTAACATTTCATCACCACATAGTGGACCCTAAACATGTACCAATCCTGACAAGTGGGGAACCTTCAAATAGTCTTCTTGCCTCAAATCACCTTGTCAGCTGGGACTTCAGAATACACTGACTTCACCTACTGAGATTTTTTGTTGTCTTTCAACGATATCAACATCAAGTATATCAGACGGTATGAACGGATCCTACAAAAAATTAATAGACAAAACTTGTCTATATTATTCAATGAAACCTGCATTAATATATATATCTATGTATATGTATATTTTTTTTAAACATATACTGTTAAATATAAGAGACAATGAATGTCTATTATGTTTAATCATGAGCCGTTGTAAACATCATATTCTGACTTTAAATTCAGTTGAAAATAAGTTGCTTCTAAGCTTTCAGCTCACATGAGCCATCTTCAGAGAGGTTACAAGGACCAACTTAGTAAAACATTATCCAAATGTTGGAGAATTTTTATCTTTATTTCCAACTGAAATTAAAGCCAAAATATGGTGTTTAGAATGGCTAATGATTAAACATAATAAACATTGATTGTCTCTTATATTTAACAGTATATGTTTAGAAAATTATCTGCTGCCTCAATACACTAAATATATATATATATATATATGATAAAAATGTAGTTTTAAGGTATGATATACTTATGGGTTAAAGTATATATCAGGGATAGAGCATATAGAAATAGAAAATTGGACATAGTCAACACCCAGTGGCAAGTCTGTTTCATGCTTTCAAGCTATTCTGATAATAAGAAGAGGATTTACTTTAATTTGATACAAAAAAGCTGGGAAAATACAGTGTCAATTTTTGATTTCAACTAAGAATTGTAAGAACTTTTTATAATCACTCATTTTTTTCCTTTTTAATCATGAGAAATGCCAGCTTAAGGAATAAAATACTAAGATTCATTATTCAAACATACACACAAATGCATATACATACATTTCAATTCATTTCTTTTTGGATTGGATGAAGCCTTGAAAGTTGAAATGCATAATCAAATCTGTTTTCATGAAATGTTTCCATTTATCAAATTTAAAAAACTTTGTTGGGATTTCTATATCCTAATTTAAAAATGTACACACACACACACACACACACACACACACACACACACACACACACACACACACACATATATATATATATATATATATATTCAGAAATTATAACATGGATATGTTACAATATCACTACAAAAGTAGCTATTTTGTTTCGGCACTTCTTGTGTCTTGTCAAGTGGTGTGGTTATTTTAAATTGAATGGTTTTAAAAGGTTAAAAACAAGCAAGACCCCTTTAATCAGGGAGGCATTATTGTATGCACAATGTGGACCAATCAGAGTAAAGCAACTTCTAATTTAGAGAATATGTGGGCAGACTAAAATTAATCTTGGTGGGCATTGGTATTAAAATTTGATAAAATTGACATCAGCAATTATTGGTTAACTATTATAACTAATTTATTTTGCAAAATTAAAAAAAAAATTTTTATATTTTTTAGTTTAATAATTTAGTAGGTTCAGAACACACACACACACACACATATATGTGCTAGAGTTTCATTCAATACAGTTAATTAGACATATAAAACGATTGTCAGTTTTCAAAATCCATCAGACAAAAATGATATAATAATGCTGCAATGAAAAGTTATTTCCAATATAAAATGTTGGTTGGTTGTTTTGTTTTTATGGCATATCAACCTCGGCGGGTCATTTATTACCAACTAAATTTTTATTTATTTATTGCTGGTAATACCTTTTTCTTTCAACAATTTATTGTTGTTTATATAAGTTTTTCTGTCTAGTAATACATTTTTCTTTTCAAGTATCAAGATTCATTGGGATTTGTTTTTTTAAGGGCAGGGACCCCAAGTCCTACCCTTGTTATTTAACCCATAACTGGAGGGAAAGGATAGATTGGTGTTTATGTCAATGAACAGCTCTCTCTAGCTAGGGTGATCACTCTTGAATCCCTAGATCATTCTTACATGTGTTTTCACCTCTCCCTACTAAGCTCAGTTAACTACCTCTTCTCCCTCTACCGCTATCTGTGATCTCCCGACTGTTCCGTTCAAGGGTACCAGTGCTTAAGTGAATGCAGGGTATTCAACTGGAATTCAAACTCGGCTCACCAATTTCTCTTCACACTCCACCCACGTCTATTGAACAGGTGAAGAGGCTCATCCCTTGTTCCCAGCTTAGGATGTGGTTTCCGGCTTTCTCTTCTCCATTCTTTTCACTCTTACGTAGCCCCCTGTGCTTCAGTGGCGTTACCGCCTTGCTTGGGGTGATATGATTTCTCTTTCCGAGCTGATATCCACTGCACCACAATACACATCCATCACTATATGCTTACAGCACCTGGTATTCCCAAGCAGTCACCCATCTAAGTACTGACCAGGTTCAATGTTGCTTAACTTCGGTGATCAAGCGAGAACCGGTATATTCAACATGACATGGCCGTGAGCAATAAACGCTTACAGCACTTGGTATTCCCAAGCGGTCACCCATCTAAGTACTGACCAGGCTCAATATTGCTTAACTTTGGTGATCGAGCAAGAACCGGTGTATTCAACATGATATGGCCATAAGCAATAAATGTTTACAGCACCTGGTATTCCCAAGTAGTCACCCATTTAAGAACTGACTAGGCTCAATGTTGCTTAACTTCGGTGATCGATCGAGAACCGGTGTATTCAACATGATATGGCGTAAGCAATAAACGCTTATAGCACATGGTATTCCCAAGCGTTCACCCATCTATGTACTGACCATGCTCAATGTTGCTTAACTTCAGTGATCAAGCAAGGACTGGTTTATTCAACATGATATAGCCGTAAGCAATAAATGCTTACAGCACCTGTTATTCCCAAGCGGTCACCCATCTAAGTACTGGCCAGGCTCAATGTTGCTTAACTTCGGTGATCGAGTGAGAAACGGTGTATTCAACATGATATGTCGTAAGCCAATATAAAATGTATTACAAGTGAAAAGAAATTTGTTTGATTTTCTTTGCACTAGGTTTATATAAATTGCCACATCTTTAGGTAAATGTATTTATCAAAGTGGAAGAGAAGTTTTACTTCCTCTTCTGTATATTGATAACATTCTGTGTTTATCTGTGGTACGAGAAATTAAGCTAGAACAACAACAAATCTCAGTGGAACCGAGTAAACAGCTTTTACCATCTAACAAATAATTTTAGTCTTACTGTAAAGTTCATTTTAAGCTGGCTGCTCAAATTTTGAGAAATTTTAAATCTTTGCATGCAAGTACATATATACATACTTTTTACAGAATTAGGTTTTTAAAATGTAAGTGATTGTAAATTAGTCAAAACTGGATGATAAACTTAAAAAATTTATCTTGAAAAGAAAAACACAAAAAAATTGTTTTTCAAATTTTGTCAACATCTGTTTGCAGTTATATATTACTCGTAGTATATACATGCGCATATGCTGCATACATACACACTTCCCTAAAAGTGATATATATATATATATATGTATATATATCAGATCAAATAAATTGCAAACATTGTGTTTGCTTATTTTAATAAAATCCATTCGTACTCACAGATAATGTTTATTGTACTATAATTAAGTGGTGTAAGAAATGAGCTGTAACATTGGCAGATGATTTTATTATTCATTTCTCGATGTTCCCAAGTACTTTCAATCTCTTTCTGAGATCATCTAATTTGATCTATAACAGTTTAGTATATATATATATATATATATATATATATATATATATATATATATATTTGTGTATTTAAGCAGCAAATCTTTTTAGACGTGTCAGATTAAATAAATTGCAAGAGATCCTTAAGGGTGTAACAAAAATAACTGCAAAACCGTGTTGATAAAAAAATTACTGTAATTTTTTTTTTTTTGCTTCAAATATAACAGTTGACAAATTGCTTAGCATTCATTAGAATGTGAAAATTAAAAGTACTTGGGAACATTGAGAAACGAATAATAAAATCATCTGTCAACATTACAGCTCATTTCTTACATCTTTCAATTATAATACACAAAATATTATCCATGCGTATGAACGGATTTTATTAAAAATAAGACACAATGACACAATGTTTGCAATTTATTTAATCTGACATGTCTAAAAGAAAAAATTTCTGCCTAAATACACAAATATATATATATATATATATATATATATATATATATATATATACCAAACAGTTATAGGTCAGATAAGATTTAAATTTGAACAGTAAACAGTTCTATTAGAAAGTCCTCAAAACATGTTTGAAGGAAAATGAGGCTTTAACATATAGAGCTTTTAGATATTAATGGTGGAGTCCATTCATATATATATATATATATATATATATATATGAATGATGACCCACCAAGAAACCATTCATGGTGACCCATGCTCTGGTATGGGACTGCAACAGAAAGAGGAGAATGGTGGATAGTGCAACATGTCAGTGCCCTAAAAACTTCTTCCTGGGTTAAGGATGAAAGAAGAAGACATTATATATAACGCACATATATGGACACAAATCAGCACTGTATGGTGACTGCCAATATCATTGCTTAAACTGATAGAGTCATTGTAGTGTTGATTTCTGTGTGCACAGTGTTTATATCTACAAATATCTCTCTTAGCTTGTCATTTTACTTCATCATTAGAGAACCACTGTCTTCACCCTTCATGGGTCCTTACAAAGTTATTTATGTTGTGGGGTTCCAGAAAGAAAACAGATCTAGCAGTGAGTCAAGTCCATTAGAGTTATTAATGAAACATGTGGAGAACTCCATCACTTGCATAAGGGACTGAGTAATTGATAAATGCATGGTGAGGATACCAGCAAGATCTATGACAGAGTTTTTCAGCCACTTGGCGTGATGGGCGTTAAAATAGCCAAACAAAAATATATGGGCAGATGGATGAGAGGAAAGGGCCTTGTCAATATTATTAATGATGTCAAGAATGGAACAGTCAGGAGATGATGGGTAGCAGTTGAGGAAGAAGCGATAGTTAACTGAGATTAGTAGGGAGAGACAGAAACACATGTAAGAATGATCTAGGAATTCAAGAGAGATCACCCTAGCTAGAGGGAGGTGTTCACTGACATAAACACCAAGCCCATGCATATTGGAGTCCTTGCTGAAGAGAGGAAGGTAACCAGGGACATAAAATTCAAAAGAGAGCATAGAAGGATCAAGGTTAGTTTCACAGAGGACTAGGATGTCAGGTGAGTTGATTTGGAGGAAGGATTTGACACTGTAAAAGTTGGTGCATATACCTTGCATATTAGAGAAAGAGATGTTGATGGGTTTGAGTGTTTTTAGGTTAGCTGGTTTAGATTTGCTTTTATGATAGTGTGTATTCATGAAAGTTTTATTAGGAGAGTGGCCTAGAGTAGAATCAGTTGGTCACTGTATGCAGTATATGTGGGAGGGAAACTGGCACAGACTGCAGCATAATGTAGCCTCAGGGTTGCCCACTAGAGATTCATGCATGGACGCCCATTCATGTGTGACATGGCTCTACATATAACCCCGATATTATTCAACTGTTGATCAGATCAGCCTCTCATGAAGTTACACATGGGTTCAGGCTCCTAACTACCAGTCGGAAGCATCAACCAGGAAACTGCCAACCCAGTACCCTCAGAATTTACAAGTGGAAAAAAAAAAAAATATATATATATATATATATATAGTCATCCACAGACAGATCTGTTTTGCTGTATCACAGTTCATCAGTATGGTTAGGCTCCGATTAGCATCAATCAGTGATTCTGCTTCTGAGCTATGGGTGCTCGGTAGAAGGAGACAGACTTTTTAGCATGTATATTAGCTGAGAGTGTTCTAATTCATTGCTGAATGAACAATGCATATATATATATATATATAATTTTCTGCACTATTGTTAGAACTGCAACCTTGAAACTTCTGAATATCATTTCTTTTGTTTTTGTCTATGAGTGTATCAAATTTGATTAAAATTGGACCACTCCTTCTATAACCCGATTTTTTTGATTATCAATTTTCAATATTTATCAGGGGGGTACCTTGACACAAAACCTAGCTAAGAACACTCACAGATGCTTATAGTACAATTGTATAAATTTTCAAGAAAATCGGTTCAGCCATTTCAGAGTCTATAGGTAACAAACACACACACACACACACACACACACACATACACACACATATACACACACACACAAAGTTCCATTTATAAATAAGTTTAGATTTAGATTAGATTAAGATTGTCATTCCTTTTAATCACAAATTTTAAATGTAGACAGTTGATTCTTGTCCATATGGTGCCAGTCAGTCTTTCTGTTTCTGTAAGAAGTTCCACACATAAACTTTGGCTTTGTCAGGTATTTGGCTAAGATCCAAGAATAGCAGCAAATGAGTTGAATTCCTTGTAAACCTTTAAAGAATGGCTTTACTGCATATATTAGATGTGGCTTGTGGTCCTTTTCAGCTTGGACAGTTTGGTTTGGTTATGGGTGGGCCAAAATGAACTGCTTAGTTTAAAAGCATAAAGATAATGAAATTGTGGAAGCTTCAAGTTGAGCGATAGCAAACAAAGTGGTTCACTATCTGTGATAGGTTGGCCTTTCAGGACAAATGAATTGTAACAAATGCCATTTATTGATACTTTTATTAACTAGGTAATAGTCTGCTTGTCCTCCATGAGATATATATTCACACACTCAAAGATAAACATATTTATCTTATATATGAGATATATATACTCACACACACAAAGATAAACATATTTATCTTATATATGAGCATGTGTCAGTGTTTATTCTTGTATACATGTATAAGCACTCATTTTGACAGATCATTGCTCATACACTCAGGCACGAGAATTTATATGTTCTTAGTTATGTAAACAAGTTTGTGATCACTCACATACAAGGTCTGTTCAGAAAGTAGCCAGACATTTAATATAAACAAAGAAAATGACCTACCTAGGGCAATGGTGTCTTAGTCCCCTTCAAATTACACGTCTTGAGACCTCACAGTTCTCTTATCTCATTCACTTTTCAAAACAATTTGCAGAATCTTCTTTTATGATTGTGACCAGATGACTTGCCACAATATCCTTAATTTTGTCAGGAGTAATATAGAGGCAAATTTGTGTGGCCTGATATACACAGCTGGTGTGATGTTTTCCCAAAAGACTCTGAATGAGATGTAAAGAATAGAGAGGCTCAGTCATTGTGAACATGATATCTAATGATGTTTATAGTTGACTGAGTGACCCCATTGAAGAGTTTCTGTTTATGCATACTAGTATAATTCCCCTCTGATTGGCTACTAAGTTATATATTCCTTTTTAAGGATGTGCTTTCTTTAAAATTGGAAAGAGAATCTTACTTTTCTGCAACATTTTGGCATGGCCAAGTTGTAATTGCACACTCACACACACATACACACTTAAAAGCAAGGGAAAAACTGGCTTTTAAAATTTAAATAAAAGAGATCTCGCCAAAATTAAAAGAGGTTATAAGTAAGAAAAGTACTTTGACAAGTGAGAAATATATTTTTTTACTCTATTCATACAATACAAGGCCCAATAGCCACTCAAGGTAGGGGGTTGTTGTTGAAAGTAGATGACAGATTACCATAGACTTGAAGAGGTTAAGGAGTAGTGGCCCTTGGGAATAAGCTGTGTGAATTGAACTTTGTTCTTAGCAATGGAGGAAATGTGGATGATTTGACTGTGTAGATGGTAGATTTTAGCTGTAAAGGTCTGAACTTGTAGAACTGGAGCATGTCAGAACATTTTTCACAGAAACAGCACTAAGGTTTGCAACATTTTGTTCGTGGAAAGGGGTTGTAGAGTGAAAAATAATTAATCACTTACAAGTTCACATAGATGCTTCTGAACTTTGTTAAAGGTCAGAAAGTAAAAAAGAGCAGCTTCAGTCTTCAGTTTTTTAATCATTTCACCTCAAGCGAGGAGAGAATGCTACTAGTATGCAGGGGGTTAGAGGAAGTGAGAGTGAAAGAGAAGGCTGAAAGTAGGGAGGGGGTTAGAGGAAGTGAGGGTGAAAGAGAAGGCTGAAAGTAGGGAGGGGGTTAGAAGAAGTGAGGGTGAAAGAGAAGGCTGAAAGTAGGGAGGGGGTTAGAGGAAGTGAGGGTGAAAGAGAAGGCTGAAAGTAGGGAAGGGGTTAGAAGAAGTGAGGGTGAAAGAGAAGGCTGAAAGTAGGGAGGGGGTTAGAGGAAGTGAGAGTGAAAGAGAAGGCTGAAAGTAGGGAGGGGGTTAGAGGAAGTGAGAGTGAAAGAGAAGGCTGAAAGTAGGGAGGGGGTTAGAGGGAGTGAGGGTGAAAGAGAAGGCTGAAAGTAGGGAAGGGGTTAGAAGAAGTGAGGGTGAAAGAGAAGGCTGAAAGTAGGGAGGGGGTTAGAGGAAGTGAGGGTGAAAGAGAAGGCTGAAAGTAGGGAGGGGTTAGAGGGAGTGAGGGTGAAAGAGAAGGCTGAAAGTAGGGAAGGGGTTAGAAGAAGTGAGGGTGAAAGAGAAGGCTAAAAGTAGGGAGGGGGTTAGAGGAAGAGAGAGTGAAAGAGAAGGCTGAAAGTAGGGAGGGGGTTAGAGGGAGTGAAGGTGAAAGAGAAGGCTGAAAGTAGGGAAGGGGTTAGAGGAAGTGAGGGTGAAAGAGAAGGCTGAAAGTAGGGAGGAATGAAGAAAGAACAAAATATGAACAGGATTCAAGAAAACAGAAGATGGCAATTGACATATCATTAAAACTTTTAAAGATTGTAGTTATCAGGGAAGCAAGGAAACAGAAAGGAGTTCCACAGGTGAACGTGCAAGAAAAAAAAAACACTTGAAGTAGAAGTGGCAGTTGCATTTAACTACTTCAACAGTAAAATGGTGGGACCTATTTGCTAATCTAGTAGCACACTTAAATTGATGTATTCAGGGCATCAGAGAAAAAAACTTTGTCAGAGTATTTGCCATGAAAATATTTGTAGAAAATGCAGAGGGAAATCATGTCACATTGGTGAGAAAGTGACTGGAGTCTAATGCTAAGTAAAGATTGATTACATTACGGATACTCCTTTGAATTTTGTCAAGAAACTTGAAGTGAATAGCAGGAGCACTAAACCAGATATGGCAGCAGTATTCAATGAATGGGTAAATAGCAGATGTAAATGATTAGCATAGCTGAGGCATAGAAACTATATAAGTGACCATTCACTAAGGGGAAGAGCAGAATATGGTATTCGAGATTAATGACAACCACCAGACTGAGAAAATATGAAGGAAATCACATTTCCTAACAGTTTCTCTGATAGATAAGTCCCATGCAAAAGTTTAGAACATATTACAAAAAATGTTTCTTATGTATTTCTAACACAGATTAATGAAATATTTACTGTTAATAATACATATGTTTAAACCTTTAGTCAAACAATCAGGTTTTAAAAATATAATCAAAAATATCCCACAAAGAAAAACAAATATTTAATAATGCAAAATACATTTATTAAATCATTTATTAATATTTGGTAATATAACCGTTATTGCTAATTACAGCATATAAGCATTTAAAGTAGTCCCCTATAAATTTCTTGCCTGTTTCTTGGCTAATATTTTTTTCATTCTTCACAACAAAATTCCTTCAATTCAAGAAGGTGTTGTGTTCTTGCTTCATTTTGTTATAATTAGAAGATAACACAAACTTGAATTAATGATGTTTATTTTTGGTATAAAACTTTAGGTTTTTACATCAAGTTACAACCTTTAAATTTTGTGTGGATACAGACTAGCTAAATTCTTTTCACTGTGGGATACTAGTAGTAAACAAGCCTATCCCTTCTGGACTCTAGTGGTCAACTGACTAGCGTCTTCTTTTACACAAAACTACTGTTCTTAACTCCTACTTCTTACTCCTACTCTTACTCCTACTCCTACCAAAAGAAACAGTTCCTTATTTTGCCGCCCAATTTTGAATTCTTGGCGTCAGTGTGTCTATCTTTTTCTCTTTTTAGAACACTCGCTATTTTATAAACCATAACAAATGTTTTATGGGTTCCTTCTTTGAATTCTCAGTTTCAGCTCTCTTCATAGAATTTTAATCGGATTGAGATCTAGAGATTGACTTGGCCATTTTAGAATGTCTGTTCTATTTGAACTTAACCATGATTTTGTAAGATTTGCAGTATGTTTACAACTGTTGCTTTGTTAAAAGACCCAACTTGGTTTCAAGTTCAGTAAATGTACACTATGACACGAATTTCTCTCCAAAATATTTCTATAATATGCTCCATTCATCCTCCTTTCTATTATTTCAATAGTCCCTTCATCTTGAGCATTAAAGCAATTCCAGATCAGAATTGATTCACCTCAAAATTTTACTGCTGGGATAGTATTCTTTGACAAATATTCAGTACTCTTCTTTCTTCTGACCTTTGCCACAGCATTTCTACCAAAAATTTTTCTTTTGTCAGAGCAAAGCACATTTTCTCAAAACACTACAGGTTTAATACAATGCTTGCTTGCAAAATCCAGCTTAGCAAGAATGTTTTTTTTTGCTTAAGAAGTGTTTTTTTCCTTGGAGTCCTCAAAAAAGCAACATGGTGATGAAGTGAATGACTAATTGTATCTATACTCACTTTTATTCCACTTACTTCTCGCCTTTACTGAAGTTCATTAAGTGTAACTCAGGGCTCGTTGCCATCTTTTCTTGCTAACAATCTTGCTGTACTTTAAATTTATCTTTGTAAGACAACCAGATCTTTTTCTGGGACAAATGGAATGACACGTCTTCCAGTGACAAACTATCATACCAACAGAAGTCCATTTGTATAAAGGTCAACAATATATTTACAGAGGTCTTGATCAATTATTTTGCTTTTCCCCATTTTGTGAATGTTTAAAATTGACAGAAAAAGAATGATACAATACTTTTAATTGTTCCTAGTATTAATCATAAAATTTATTTATAATGTTCTAAAAAAACAACCCTATCCTAATTTGGAACATCCTGGTAAAGTTTGCGGAGTTAAAAAAAAGAAACTGTTGTACCGATAAAATGCAGCCGTAACTTCTACTCCAACAGTTTCTTTCCTCGCACTTCCCGACTGTGGAATTCTCTTCCAAACGATTGCTTCCCCGATGGCTACAATCTCCAGGAGTTTAAATGTAAGGTCAATAGACACCTCCTAACACACTAACCTGCTCCCATTCTATCAAACACTCTTCCCATCTGCCCAACCCTCATCCTGGCTATCCTTACTCATCCGTCACCTTCCTCCTGACATTCCCTATGTCTAACCACTCCTTCTCTTTACCTTCCCCTATGTAGCCCCATGCGCAATAGTGGCAGTGGAATGCCTTGCTTGGGGTGAGATGATTAAAAAATAAATAAATAAATAAAAAATAAAAAAATGTGTTGTAAACTTTTGACTTACTAAATGTTGGTTTTTCTTTGTGGGATACCTTTTTGAAAGTTTTGA
>JBBBDQ010000596.1:1640000-1827500 GCA_037127315.1 Ascarosepion bandense | reverse complement strand
TTTCCGTATTTAATAGCATATCCATTATTCAACATGGCAGCTGTCAGATCATTGGAATAATTTGAAGTAACTCTTTTGTGCATGTTAATGCCAATTTTATCCTACTTCTGTTGAGTCTTGTGCTATACTTGGTTAATTAATAATAATGTGATGCCTAAATGCAATCAAGCTCTTAAGAATATCTCTTAAAGATAGAATATCTTCAGAAACATGTTTGTTCATATCTACTTATCTATATAAAGTGTGTATTATACTTCCAGCACTCTAAAAATTAATTCTATTTGATGATTTTATTGGAATGAAAAGTTTCTGTCACACTTAATTTTTGAAGACATCACTGATGTCTAAAGGTTTGTGTTCAATATATCTTAGTAGATGGCTCCAATCATTCATCCTTTATGTGAAAATGTTCTGTACCCTGTTATATAAAACAATCCTATACCATTTCAGTGCTATCTATATGCTTTATTTTTGTATCAGTGATTGTGTTACAGTTAAAATATTTGTTGTTTCTTTTATTCACAAATATAATTTATTCTTTTGTCAGCATATTTTCATCTCTATCCAATTCATATATAAAACTTGTTAGAAATCAATTGAGGATGCCTGAATGGAGAAATACAGACAAACACTTACACACATTGATTCTTATAGATAAAACCTTGATAAAGCCTAACAGGGGCAAATCCATATGCAAGCTGGAAAAACTGTCAACTAAATGATGATGATGAAGGAAATAATGATGGAATGGAGATGTAAAGAGAATGAGAAAGAGAAAAGGTGAGGGAAGATGGTAGGAAGAAAGGAAAGGAAGAAAAAAAAACAAGAAATGAGAAGGTAGGAATGAATACAGAAAAGATAAGAAGAAAGAGGTAGATACATATAGAGAAGGTGAGAGGGAAAGTTTACAGGAAAGGAAGCCAGAATGATCAGGAGTATGGAAAACTACAAGGAAAGAGGTGAGGTCCGAAAGAGAGAGCGAGAGAGACCAGTTAGGATACAGAATAAGAGATAAAGGCTATCTGAGAATAGAGGAACAGACCTGTGATTAATTTGTGCATGTGCTATTGGCTTGTACAGGCAAAGGTACAATAACTTATTTAATAAAAGTATCTATAAATGGAATTTCTAACAACTGAGCAGCCATATTGTAAGTCATTATACGTTTTTATGCTGGGTCTGGTTTGTCATGATAGGCTGAACTTGTTTCACCAAACATGTTCCACTGACCATCAGCCATACACACATATGTAAAAGAGTTACGAATTAGGGTGGTAGAGACCAGGTTGAAAATCAGTGATGTATGCACATATTAAAATTCATATTGCCATGCTTAGCTTGCGGGCCATTTCAAGATATTACTCTGTTATATAGTTCTTGGATTATATTGTAAAATTTCTGATTAAAATATTGTGCTTAGATTAAAGCTCATACTTTATGCATGCAACAATGTATATATTTTATGTTCATAATGCATAAATGCAAGCAGGAATTTATATCTATATACACTAGAGAAAATAAGTGTGTGTATATATATATATATATATATATATTTAGTATATCAGACAATGAATGTTTATTATGTTTAATCATGAGCTGTTCTAAACATCATATTTTAGCTTTAATTTCAGGTGAAAATAGAGACAAAAATTATCCAACATTTGGATATTTTTATTATGTTGGTTCTAAGCTTTCGGCTCACATGAGCCATCTTCAGAGAGGTTACAGGGACGTTAACATAAAAATATCAATCATCGAAGATGATTTTTATCTTGTGTTGACATAAAACTTTGCTAAACAATGATAACAGTTACCAAATAGCAGATGCAGTTCATAAATTTGTAATAATCATCTTATCTACCAGTGACTCGATTTTGGTTGAGTTTAAATGAAGCATCTTGGAGAAATACATGCCCACCCAAATTTATGTTTGTTGTTGATTTTTGACAAACACTGTACATTGATTCAGAAAGTTTTTGTCTACATCAAAGGTTTGGACCTCGATCTACAAGTTTCCTGATTTTGGTTGAATTTTTATTTATACAGATATATGCAATGATAATAGTATTTCAACGAGGGTTACATGGTGTAACAGGAGAAAGCGTGCAAAGAGCCACCAGAGATAGGGAGACGTGGAAAGCCATGATTGCATACGTCCTGAAGGGACAGGGCACATAGAAAAAGAAGAATTATAAGTATTTGAGCAAAAAAAATAAAAAACATCAACTTTGGATAATTTTCACACAATTATGATTCAAATGTGCAACAATTTCTAAATAAAGTTTATTAGATACAATAAAGATTAAATAGACAAGACTTATCTGTTAAATAAAACTTATTTAAATAAATTGTTGCTGTCTGTCTGCACATCTCTCTCTCCCTCTCTCTCCCTCTCTCTCCATAAAAACGCCCAGCCTCAGTGAGGGAAGATATCATAATGGTTTCCTCAAAAAACTTTGAAGTTGGCATGAACTAGATCAGTTAAAGTGATAAATTCCTTGCATTAAATCTCTCTCTCTCTCTCTCTCTCTCTCTCTCTCTGTATATATATATATATATATATATATTGAAATGTTTTGTTACTTGAAAGTAGTGGATGCTTTTTTTTTTTAGTGGATGTTTTTTTTTTTAGTGGATGCTTGTATTTGAGTAGACACTTCATTTGTTTTAACTGTATATATTTTGTCTATTTAATTATATTATTTTGTCTATCCTCCTGTGTATTTACGAAAATGTAATAAATACTGTTTAAAATAAATAGAATGTTTACTTAAATGAGTATCTACTGAAAATAATGTTTATACTAATACAAATAAGTCGAATTTAAAAATAAAATCCATAAATTCATTATATAAATATAAGCTGTACTTATGCAGTAAGAATTCTTTCAAGCAAGTTTTATTAAATAATACCAACATAGTTTGTCTGTCTTTTATATAAATTTTATATATACACTACAAGCTATAATTATTAGGCCACCTCAGTTTTTTTTTAAAAGAAATTATGTATTTCATACTATATTTTTAGTATTTATTGCCAAATGAAAATAGAATTCTTCTTTCGTCATTATTACTTTGCAAAATTTTACAAGGCAAAGCAACAAAGATGAACTCATCCGAATCACCCTAAATTTAATTTTTTCTTCATTCTTTCATTGATGAAACTGCAATATAAATAATTAATGTATATTTATAAATTCATTTGGTGCACATGTTATTGTGCAATATTAACAAAAGAACCATTTTATTTTCATTTACAGTTACTCACTTGGCAACAAATACTAAAAAATAGTATAAAATACATCATTTTTTTAAAAGACAAGGGTGGCCTCATAATTATGGCTGGTAGTGCATATATTTTAGTCATTT
The DNA here is from genome assembly GCA_037127315.1 of Ascarosepion bandense. Classification (NCBI taxonomy): domain Eukaryota; kingdom Metazoa; phylum Mollusca; class Cephalopoda; order Sepiida; family Sepiidae; genus Ascarosepion; species Ascarosepion bandense. The sequence continues at coordinate 1,824,132 of JBBBDQ010000596.1, read as the reverse complement.
CACCCCTAGCAAGGTGAAATGATCATTAGTACATAGGAATTACAATGAGAAAAAAGGTTAAAAGATGAACAGGATTCAAGAAGATAAAAGATGGTAATTGACATTGCATTTAAATTTTTGGAGATTGTAGCTATCAAAGAAGCAAGTATATGGAAGGAGGCTCCACAGGCAGGAAGTGCAGGAAAATGAACTTTTGGAGTAGAAGTGGCAATTACATTTAATTATTTTAATGGTAAAAGGGTGGGACCTAGATGCCAATCTAGTAGCATGCTTAAATTCATGTGGTTGGAGCAGATTCCATGAAAATATTTGTAGAAAAGATATAGTATATACTTAGGTAGAAAATTTTCCTTTATACAGGCAATGCTAAATAAAGCAGAAAAAGAATGGTAGCTATAATTCTGGATTAATTTTTTCTTGAAACCACCCTTTCATTCAAAATAAATTTAACTACAGACAATTCATTCATAAAATTCCATCGAGTATAAAATGTTTCATTCAACACCACCCAGAACAATTAATCAAGTCCCATAACTATTATTCTTTGTCTGCTTTATTTGACAACATTCATATATATATATATATATATATATATATATATAGTTATGTACCAATTGTACATTTGGACACGGAAATTTCTATGTTTCGAGATAGATTCTCATCATCAGGCAATGTTGATGTTAGTTGTGCAGATGATTTACATTTAAATGACAAAAACCGTTGGTTTGCTTTGAATGTATGTGGGTGTTTCTTTTGGCTAATCAGAATGGAGATTCATTTTGGGATTTGACCCTAAAGAATACATACTAACCAACTTTTTCTCTTTTTTTCCTTTTTTCCTTTTTTCCCCCTCATCCTACCCTTCCCTTGTTCCTTTTCCCTCCTTAATGGTCAGGGTGTTGACCTGCCTTTAGCCTGACCTTATTCTTTTCCATTCTTATATATATATATAGATAGGAAATACTACTAAAAAGTTGTAAGTTTAAAAATGTATTTTTTTTTACAGTATTTATTTATTTCTATTATTATATATATATATTTGATACTTCAGATCGGCCTCGGCCTTTCATCAGAAACAAATGATTTTAAAATTTAAACTAGAAGCGTTCGCCACGAGAGCGTTCGTCGAGAGATGTTTACATCATGTGACTTAGAAAGTGATAAAGTTTTTTAATATTTGTAAACATAAACCTATCTCTAATAATACTTTTAAATGTTGTTTTAAAGAAAATTTTTTTAAGTGTATCTAAAAAATATTTAACTATTAAAATATTTATAAAGATTCAAAACACCTAAGTCCCTATTTAACCCTAGCCTATATGTATTTAATTTTAAAATCCAGTATTTTTCTTTCTTCGTGAGTATGTGGAACTAAAATTGGAATCTATCAGTAAACATTTGCAGTTTTCTAATGTGTGTCCTATATATCATGTGTGTGTGTGTGCATATATGTGCACATGTATAAGATATATGGTATTGGGATAAACAGATGTATATTGGTGGGGAGAATATCTTTGCCTTTATTTTATTTTTCACTATGTAGAATTAATAAGTGTATATTATTCAGGTTCTCAAGTTCTGATTTTCAAAGATAACAGTCCATTTCCATTGAGAAAAATGTTGCAACAGCATTTTGCCTTGTACTTTACTAACCTCAGCTTAAATGTGATTAAGCACATAATGTTTACTTTTTAGATTTTCTAAAGGCTCTCTGGATGTGCGTTGTGGTACAGTGGATATCGGCTCGGAACGAGAAACTGGGGAGCCGAGTTTGAATTCCAGTTGAATCCATTGTATTCACTTACATGCAAATACCCTTGGGAAAGGTATTAATCCATCTCTTCCTTCCAGTTATGGGTTAAATAGCAGTACAGATTGGGTTCTATAGCCTTGGTCGGCAACCAGTCTACCACAGAAAGCAATGGCAAACTACTGCGGGATAATCTTCTGCCCAAGCGTGTATCACGTATGGCACTTAACTGACTGACACTGGTAAAGAAAGTTGTATGGTGACCTGCTACTTTATCCTAAAAAATACTCATCACCTCAGTTTCAATGAAAGATGTATGTGTATCTGTCACCTTAGCCCCAGAAAAGCTGTTTGACTCCCTGTCTCCTCAATCTCTTCTACTTCAGTCTTAATGAAAATTGTATCGGCCTCTGTCACCTCAAAGAAAACTGTTTGTATACCTGTATTTTCATCTTCAAAGAAATCTGTATAGGTGTCTGTTACCTCAACCTCATTGAAAATTGTATGAGAACCTGTTACCTGAATCTGAAAGAATATAGTCTATTGTGTCAGCCAGAAAGAAAATTGTATGGTTAAATCTTACCTCAATTTTAAAGAATGGAGTATAGATCTCTATTGCATCAACCCCAAAGAAAACTGTATGGTTAACTGTTACTTCAACCACCATTAAATCTGTATACATATTAGTCACCCTTGCCAAACCCTGATCTCAAAGAATGTAGTATAGATACCAACCATGTCAACCACAAAGAAATTTGTTTAGTTACCTGTTACCTCCATTTAAAAAAAATGTAGTATAGATCTCTATTGCATCAATCATAAAGAAAACTGTATGGTTAAATGTTACCTTGGTTGCAAAGAATGCAGTATAGTTACCTGTTGCATCAACCCCAAAGAAAACTTTGTTGTTACCTGTTACTTCAATCTCAAATGAATCTATATGCATAATTTTTGCCCTTGCCAAACCTCGATCTTTGTGATGTAATGCAAGCAGTGATTTCTAAATTATAATTATGAAGAATTTTGCAAGAAATATGATTATTTGCTTTATATTTCAAAATGTCAAAAATGGAAGACAATAATACAAGTAGAACTTCTGTTCATATTTCCATCTGATGACAAATAATATTTGAATTATTTTAATTTAATTTCAGTGCACTCAAATACAGAACATGAAAATAAGATTGCTAAACAAACAGGAAACATAATCATTGTCTGACAAATGAACCACTAAAATGTCCAACAGTATTACATTTCTAGTAATGTTTCTGGATTAAAAGTTTTTAGTAAGATGAGTATAATCTAATTTTCTTCTAATTTAAAACATTGCTTCCTATCATAGATATGAAATAACATATCTCATCTTGGAAGTTTCACATTTCTGTAATGCATCAAAAACAATTTTTCTTATCTTTTATAATTTTCTTTGAATAGATTGAATCACGATAAGGAAAGAAGCATGATTAGGATATTAGATTTAGTAGCTAAAGAGGTTTGGAATGGGAAATGGACAGAGATTGAAAATCTGAAGAACAAACACATAGCAGGTGTACATAAAAAGATCAAATAAGTATCATTCAACCACTGTTGTGGTTGAATATATACTTAAGCCTGACATTAAGTGAATCTAAGCAGCTTTGAAGCTTTACCACTAATTCAGTTCTCTACCAAATTTCAAACAGTTTACAGAGTTAGATAGAATACCTCTTTATCTACATTTTGAAAAAAAAATTTTTGAATTTTGGTTCAGTGGAAAAAAAGTTACATCAAAATATGTGAAGTTAGATAGAACACCTCTTTATCTACATTTTGAAAAAAGATTTTTGAATTTTGGTTCAGTGGAAAAAAAAGTTACATCAAAATATGTGAAGTAAGATAGAACACCTCTTTATCTACATTTTGAAAAAAGATTTTTGAATTTTGGTTCAGTGGAAAAAAGTTACATCAAAATATGTGAAGTTAGATAGAACACCTCTTTATCTACATTTTGAAAAAAGATTTTTGAATTTTGGTTCAGTGGAAAAAAGTTACATTAAAATATGTGAAGTCCGAAAAGGGAGACTAACTACATAAGTACATAAGTGAGTGACTAATGCTTCTAATAATAAATTTTATACTTTCTAATTATTTTTAAAATATACAGTTTCCAACATTTAAATTCTGATGATATCTTTTATCATTTTTGTCAATTAAACTTTGCTTATCCCTTATCATTTAATCAGAATTAATTATAAATAATCAATTTTTTTTTTTTTTTTTTAATCAATTGTATATAAACTTTTTTCCTTTTTAATATTTTTGAATGTGATTTTTAGCATTAAATTTATATCAAATTAAAAGCAATGCCTGGAAAAATCATGGGTTACATGGAAAAATGCATGCATAAAAAGTAATATTCTTAAGATTATATTAAACCTGGCAAAGAAGAGGACAACTGATTAAACCTGGAAAAGTAAAGGACAAGATATTCTTTCTAAAAAATATTGCAGCTAAAAATAAAATTTGAATATTTTAAGTAAGAATTTTTTTATTTTTACTTCACTAGAATATCTTGTTCTTTACTTTTCCAGGTTTAATATAATCTTAAGAATATTACCTTTTATGCACACTCTTTTCCATTTAATAATAGATATGTTCTTCAATAGGATGCATAACATCTACAGAATCATAATAAAAAAAAGTTAAAGTATTACAGTGTCAGAATGAAGACATTGGGCATCTCTTTCACAACAGTAGAAGATAGAAACCTACAATGCATAGAATTATGGAAAGATCCATGATACTAAAATCTGAGAGTAGAACAGCATTTGATTAAATGAAGAGTAAAAAAGCAAAAAGACCAGATCAGATTGTTATAGAGATTTGATTTTGGGATCACTAAGAGACAGAAAAATTCTGTTAAACAAACATAAGAGCACTGAACTCTTACATGATATCTGTTCTGATATACGTGAGGCAAATGCTGGATAATCTTCTCAAAGATGAACAGGAGATTAGAAGCAACAGAAATGTGTTCCTACAGAAAAATGCTGAGGATACCTTAAAACAAACATGTGAGCAATGGCAAGGTTTTGGAAGCAAAAAGCAAACATATACTTAACATCAGGAAGAGTTAGTCGAAATTTTTGGGGCACATAATGAGGAAAGAGGGCTTAGAAAATCTGATACTCACAGGACAGTTTGAGGGAAAGAGGGACAGAGGAAGACAACATGTAATATACTTGATGGATTTGAGCAAATGGATAATAGAACTGGGTTTGGAAAAAATAATAAAAAGACAAAACTTCTTAAAAGCTGTGGAAGTTGTGGAGGGCAATGATTACCTGTGTCCTAAAAGGGCATGACACATAAATAAAGAAGGTGGTTACTGAAGTGATAAATTAGATATATTACAGCAGTGAAATACTGGAAGATTCTGGAAGATCAATTTTCATAATTTTACCAAGAAAACAAGATGTAGATGAATCCTTTGCACAATTAGCTTTATGAGTGACATAGCAAAACCAATAATTAAGATTCTAGCGAATAAAGTTTGTGGCTTTGTTTAAGATACTGGGACAAGAAATGCAATTCTTATCAACAGAATTCCATCAGAATGAGCAATAGAAGTGCAGAAAGATTTCCGTCTGAATCTATTCTGTACATATATAAATCTACCATCCGCCCGTGTATTGAATACTGCTGCCACATCTGGTTGGGTTCCCCTGCTATTCTCCTCAGGGATCTTGACAAAATACAATGGAGAGTCTGTAATGTGATTGATACCGACTTGGCAGATCGCCTACAGTCACTCTCTCACCGGTGTGACGTGGCTTCCCTGTGCCTCTTCTATAAATACTTTCACGGTTTCTGCTCAGATGAACTTAGATCACTGGTGCACCCTAGGTACGAATTTGCATGAGATACTAGATTAGCAACTAGGTCCCACCTTTTTACAGTGAAACCGATAAAATGTAACCGCAATTTCTACTCCAACAGCTTCTTTTCTTGCACTTCCCAACTGTGGAATTCCCTTCCACATGATTGCTTCCCCAACAGCTACAATCTCCAGGAGTTTAAATGTAAAGTCAATAGACACCTCCTCTCACACTAACTTGCATCCATTCTTTCAAACACTCTTCCCATCTACCCAACCCTCAGCCTCGGTATCCTTACCTGTCTATCACCCTCCTTCTGACATTTCCTATATCTAACCACTCTTTCTCTTCACCTTCCCCTATGTAACCCCCTGTGCAATAGTGGCAGTGAAATGCCTTGCTTGGGGTGAAATGATTAAAATATATATATATATATATATATATATATATATATATACCTATATTTCTTTTTCTTCCTCTATATGACATGTTCCTTTAGGACATACAATCATGGCTTTCCACAATTTCTTGTCTTTTAAACTCTTAGTATCTTTTATCCTTTGGCTATCTTTTCCTTTTTTTTTTTTTTTTTAATCGTGTCACCCCCAAGCAAGGCATTCCACTGCCACTATAGCGCAAGGGGTTACATAGAGTGATTGGGTATAGGAAATGTCAGAAGGAGGGTGATAGATGACTTAGGATGTACATAGGGAGAGAGTTGGAGAGAGTGAGTGTGAGTTAGTGTGTTAGGAGGTGTCTATTGACCCTACATTTAAACTCCTGGAGGTTGTAGCCGTTGGAGAAGCAAGCATGTGGTAAGGAATTCCACAGGCGGGAAGTGCGACGAAAGAAGCTGTTGGAGTAGAAATTGTGGTTACATTTCATCGGTTTCAATGTAAAAGGGTGGGACCTAGTTGCCAATATAGTATCTCATGCAAATTCACATCTAGGGGGCACCAGTGATTTAAGTTCGTCAGAGCAGAAGCCATGAAAGTATTTATAGACGAGGCACAGGGAAGCCACGTCATGCCAGTGAGAGAGATACTGCAGGCGGTCAGCCAAGTCGGTATCAATCACATTACAGATTCTTTGCTGTATTTTGTCAAGAACCCCGAGGAGAATAGAAGGGGCACCTGACCAGATGTGGTAGCAGTACTCAATACACAGGTGGATGGTAGATTTATATAAGTGCAAGATAGATTCAGGGGGAAAGAATATCCAGCCCTTGTACAGAGAGCCAACCTTCATATCTGCGGATTTAGCTATGGATTCGACGTAGTCATTCCACTTGAGGTCCTCTGAGAGTGTCAGGCCAAGCAGGCATAGTGTTTTACTCTCTGGGAGGCAAGCTTGTTCCATACTAATGGGAGGGATGTGCGGTTGTCTGGTGGTTAATTGACAGCAGCTTCGTTTTGGAAGAATTGAATTTTACGAGCCATTTCTTACCCCAATCCACCACGGATTGGAGGTCCTTCTCAAGCTCGGCAGCAAGGTTATCATCAACACCAGATTTTTGATTGAGACGAGCGTATACCACGGTATCATTGGCGTAGATACCTACTTGTGATCTTATGACATCGGGGAGATCATTGATGTAGATTAGAAAGAGCATAGGACCTAGGATCGAGCCTTGGGGGACACCCGCGTTTGTAGGGTAGTTCTGGGAGGCAAGTCCGTTTAAAACCACCTTCAGTGTGCAGTTGGAGAGGAATGACTGGATTAAGTCTAACAAAAGTCCAGTTATGCCATAGCTTCGCAGTTTCCGTAGAAGGCCGGCATGCCATACTCTGTCGAATGCTTTAGAGATATCCAAGGCGACGGTTCGGGCTTCACCATTCTTGTCGAGAGCCTGGTATATATACTCGGTGATGGTTGTTAGCATATCAACAGTAGACCTGGTGAAGCAGAAGCCATACTGTTTGTCCAAGAGGAGCCCATGGGCTGTAAGATGCTGAACGACCTCGGCATTGATAATGGCTTCGTACACATTGCTGAAGATCGGAAGAAGGCTGATGGGGCGGTAATTTGCGGGGTCCAATGGTTCACCAGTTTTCTTGAATATTGGAACCACAGAAGAAGACTTCTAACAGGCAGGAAAGCAGGAGGAAGATAGGTAGAGGTTGTAGAGCTTAGAAAGGATAGATTGTTCAGAGGCACAATAGATTGTTGTAGAGCTTAGAAAGGATAGATTGTTCAGGGGCACAATTCTTCAAAACTATGATTGCATTCCATCCCCACCACTCGCTTTGTGAGGGTCCAGTTTTAAGATTATGCTAGAAAACAGCAAGGGCGTGATATGGACGTCATTCAATTAGGCCTCAGTTCTAGATGGGAAATCGGGTGTATGGATTCCAGACGAATCCAGACTCGAATTGGTCGAGGATCTACGGGCAAAGCATTCAGCCTTGTCCGCTGAGGAGGTGAGGACCTCAAACTCGTTGATTAGTGGGGGTATTGAGGACTTACTCTTGTTAAGCACACTTTTACAGAGGTGCCAGTAGTCTTTGGTACTGAACTTGTGGATGTGCATTGTGGTGCAGTTGATTTTGACTCGGAACAACAAATCAGGAAGCAGAGTTCGAATTCCAGTTGAATTCATGGTATTCACTTACGCACAAATACCCTTGGGAAAGGTATTAATCTGTCTCTTCCCTCCAGTTATGGGTTAAATAATAGGACAGATTGGGTTCTATAGCCTTGGCTGGCTACCAGTCTACTGCAGAAAGCAATGGTAATCTACTGCGGGATAACCTTCTGCCCAGTCAGTCATGTCTCTTTCGAAACATGATCGCTCAAAGCATGTATCATGTATGGCACTTAACTGACTATCTCTTCTAATCTCTGCTCTGGTAACCATATATTACATTTATACAATTTTGTTAGATTGGTTAGTCACTGCTTTCCTCAGCCCTTTAGTATTTCCTGTGAGTGTCAAATTTTCTAAATCCTCTTTCCTCATTATCCACCTCAGAAATTTAAAATATTTCTTTCTGATTTTTAGTATAAATGTCATTTTGTTATCATTTTCTTTAAACCTTCTGTGTTACATGCTCTGTCCATGATATTCTCAGTATCCTTCTATAGAATCATATTTATGTTGTTACGTTTCTTTACCTGTGAGCAAAATTGCACAGTGTTTATTGTTATACAGGAGAACTGATATATAGTAGTTCAGCACTCTTTTCTTTGTTTCTAATGAAATTTTCCTGTTTTTTCATATTTAATTCACATTCTCATTCCTTTTTGGATTTCTGTATAAAATTTTTGTTACCTGTTATGACACTTCTGAAATAACTAAGTTTCTTTATTTGCTTGACTCAAACATTGATAATTTGTAGCTCACATCTTTGGTTATGACCCTTCTTGAAATAATCTATTTTTTACAATTTTCTTCCTGCGTCTGCCAAGAACTACAAAGATGCTAACAGTCAGTAAACGATAACTAATATTTTCTATACACACAATGAGGAAAGAAAGCTTCCAAGCTTTCCAAAGTTTAGCATTCACAAATAATATCAAAGTCAAGAGAAAAAAGGAAAGCAGTGACAAATTGAGCAAATTGTTAGCAGAACAAGTATCACAAAAAACAAAGAGTTGTAAAGCAACAGGAAACAATGAGGAAGGCACGTAGAAAAAGAGAAGATTTACTATTGAGGATTATTGAGGGTGACAACTATGACACAATAATTGGCATCTACTTTTTATGATAACAGAAAATTTTTTTTACTAAAGTTTACACAATACAAGAACCAAGATCCACTCAATGTAGAGTCTTATTTAATGATGTCTATGGCAGGATTGTAAATAGAGGAAGCAGAAAGTGAAAATCATGTGGATGTGCTAGATATATTACTCCAAGCACAGTCTTGAAAAGACCAAGATAGTAGTATTCTAGGAAATATTCATTAGTGAGTCTGTTCAAGAATGTAGTGGTTTTTGACAACAGTATAGTTTTAATTTATTACAGAAACATAGAAGAATAACCTTAATTTAAAAAATATCTTATCTATCTCATATTGGTTGCTACATTTAGTATATGAAATGTGTGTGCAAATATTACAGCTATTATGGGATGGAGTTGAGAGGATTTTTCTGAGGAAATAAATTTGAAATTTCAACCTATTTTTAGTGAAAAATATTGGTCAACTTTAATGAAAAAATATCTACTTTCCAAATAACCAACACTCTGACCAGAATCTAAAAAGTAGATATGAACATAATTCCTTTCGAAATATAATATCATTTTCAGAGTAAAGAGGCAAAAAGGTAAGATAATTTTATCAATCTAGAATTTTCTTCTCCAAATTATAAAATAGATTTTTTTTTAGATTTTTTCAAATATCAGAAAGTTCCTATACCTATTTCCTCTTTGTAATACTGCAGTTATCAGAAAGTAGTTGTTAGATGATTATGTCTTTTTTTATATATGAAGTACTTTCAAAACGTTAATATCATAGCTCTCCACAACTTCCTATCTTTTGTAGCACTGTTTGTCTCCTGACTATCCCTCTAAGTTCTTGTACTACCATCTATTTATGCTAACTCAATATTTATGCTTACTCGTTATTAATCAATATTTCTCTCTTGCCTGCAGTATAACTTGGAAGTTTCAAATTCTCCTTATTATGAATCCTAGAAATATCTACTGCTTCTTTTTGATTCTAAGTGCAAATATTCTTTTTGTTTCTGATTTCTTTGGAACTCAGGTTTCCTTTTCACCTGTGAGATAAAATGGTCCAGCATATTTTTTGTACACATAATGATGAAATAAAGCTTGAAAATTTATAAGGAATATCAAAGACAAGATAAAAAATGAAAGTAGTGACAATTTTGATTAAATTATTGGCAGAATATATATCACAACATAAAGTTTATAAATTTGGTAAGTATTGTCCAGCATTCATTGCCATATAGGAGGATTGATACTGTATAACAGTCGAACATTCTTTGTTTTCCATTAAATTTTCCTATTTCCAAATATTTTGCTTAGTTTTTAAAGGTATTTCTCAGTAATCCAATGTACCTTTGGATTTTTGCGTTACATTTTCCATTCTTTTTTATATGTTCAAGATAGTTGAATTTCTGTATACTTTTGATTTTGATGCCTAGTTTCTTAATATCATTCTGATCATTGTTCAGTCAGTCAAGTGCCATATGTGATACACGCTTGGGCGATCATGTCTCGAAAGAGACATGACTGACTGGGCAGAGGATTATCCCACAGTAGGTTACCATTGCTTTCAGTGGTAGACTGGTTGCCAGCCAAGGCTATAGAACCCAATCTGTCCTGTTATTTAACCCATAACTGGAGGGAAGAGATGGATTAATACCTTTCCCAAGGGTATTTGTGCGTAAGTGAATGCAAGGAATTCATTAGGAATTCAAACTCAGCTCATTGTTAGCATACTTAAATCTGCATAAGATAAATGTTGTATTGCTGAGGTGGATTTGATACACAGAGTAAGTGCGCTGCAGTATTATTCAGCACAATATCTGGTGCTATAAGGATATACACAGGACAGTACAATAGTTACAATAACAGAAAAGACAGAATTTACAATGCAGAGGTGAGGTGTTTAGATTGCATTAGTCACTGTCAATCAGTTTGATTATTATTTGAATGACACTAGAATATTATGCCTTGAATGCTACTATTCTTTACTTAAATAGACCATTTCAGACCATGGGCCATTTCATCAATGTGATGTCTGTTCTTCAATATAGAAGTGAATGTTGGACAATTTCATCAAAGATGAAGGAAAAACTTGAAGCAACTGAAATGTGACTCTACAGAAGGATGCTGAGGATATCATGGATCAAGCACGTGAGCAATGATGAGGTTTTAGAAAGAATTGAAATGAAAAAAAACTAATACTGAACATCAGGAAAAGACAGCTAAAGTTCCTGGAAAATGCAATGAGAAAGGAGGGCTTGGAGAACCTGATACTAACAGGCCAGTTAGAGGGAAAAAGAGACAGAGGAAAGCAGCGGATAACATATTTGAAGAACCTGAGCAAGTGGATGCCAGAAAGGGAGTTGTGTGGTGTAACAGGATAGAGGGAAAGAGAGACAGGGGAAAGCAGTGTGTCACATACTTGACCGGCCTGAGCAAGTAGATGGCAGAGTGGGGTTTGGGTGGGTAACAGAAGAAAGCCTGCTAAGAGCCACCAGAGATTGGGAGATGTGGAAGGCCATGATCACCTATGTCCTGAAGGGATAGAGCACATTGAAGAAAAAAAATGGTTAACCTGTATTTTAAGGTTTATTCTGAGAAAAATATGAATAAATACTCAAGTATTAACTACTCAACCACACTTTCTAGTTTGAAAGTCAATTACTGATAACTTATAAGTGTATCCTTCGGAATTACTTTCATGATGCTAAAAATCTCTGATGATCAAGATTCAGTCAGTCAGTTAAGTGCCATATGTGATGCACACTTAGGTAATCATGTCTCTTTTGATCCATGACTGACTAGGCAGATTTTCCTGCAATAGGTTGCCATTACTTTCTGCAGTAGACTAACTGCCAACCAAGGCTATATAACTCAATCTGTCCTTCTACTCAACCCATAGCTGGAGGAAGAAGAGATGGATTAATACCTTTCCCGAGGGTATTTGCATGTAAGTGAATGCAACAAATTCAACTGGAATTCAAACTTGACTCTCCAATTTCTCATTCCCAGCCAATAAACATTGAGCCACACCCAGATTACTAAGACTATTTTTCTCTTTTTTTTTCTGTTGGACTAAAAGACATTATTTTTAGAGAAATAAATTCAGTTAATCAGTTTACATACCTGGCAGTTCATCAATGTGTTGCGTATTTCCTTCCTTCCAATCTGTACTGTTATTAGCAGGTGAAGATAGTGTAGACCTCCATGTTTGGTAATCCGATGATATCACTTTATTTTTATGCTTGACATTATTTGGTGACAATGACACTTCCTGTATCCACATCTAAATTGAAAATAAAATGCATACATTTAATGATCCTAAGTGTAAAAATTGAATGTATGATCTAATGAATAGATTTATATGAAAGTAGATGCAATAGAATGTATGATACAATAAATAGATTTATAAGAGAATACATATAAATACACACACACATTTTTTCTTTTGTTTTTGGATCTGATGAAGTCTAGAAAGACGAAACACGTTTAACCAAATGCAGGTGACAATTCTACTCCAGCAGCTCCTTTTCTCACACTTCCCACCTGTGGAACTCTATTCTTGCTTTCCTGATGGCTACAACCTCCAGGAATTTAAATGCAATGTCAATACCCATCTCTTAAACACTTGACTCCAGTCCTTTCTACAACACCCTGTATATCTTTTCCTTTCTCTCTACCTTTGCAACTATCATCACACCTGTATTTCCATCCTTCTCTTACTCCTTTCTCTGGCATCTCCTGTAACTGGTTCATCTTCCTCCTAGCTAACCATTTTTTCTTATGTAGCCCCTTGCACATCAGTGGCATTACCACCTTGCTTGGGGTGAAACGATTAAAAAAACAAATCTAGTCTCAATGAAAAGTTTTTCCATTTGTCAAATTTCTTCTTTATCCAAATTCTCTATCCTATTTTATACACATGAGAATATATGCAATAGAATCTATGATGCAATAAATAATTTTTTCATAGTACTTAAGAAAAAATTAGGTTTGTAGGAAATTGTATGAGTAGAATTACTCAAATATTATGTAATGTAATTATCTTCCTTCTCATTTGTTAATCACAAACATGGACTTATAACTTCCTAATTCAAAACTGATTTTCATTTGCATTGGATAACAAAGAGATTGATTTATTGAGTAAAAATAAGATATTGACATTAACTTTATTGAACAATGTTTTCACTATTTTTTCTATTATCTTCTGCTATTGTTTTGGCAAATTCTTAATATTATACCCCCCCCCCCCAGAAATTTTATTTATGCAGTTGGTCTATCCAAACATAGTTAGAAATGTCCAACTTGAAACTTTGCAAGCTTCTTTTAACTTTGATCAGTAAACTTACTCAAATATTGTGTGACAAATTATCATTCTTGTTATTTGAATGTTCTTCTTTTTCTTCTATGTGCTCTGTCTTTTTATGATGTAGGTGATCATGGCCTTCCACGTCTCCCTATCCCTGGTGGCTCATAGTACGTTTCTCCTGTTGTACCACACAACCCCCCCGTTCTGTCATCCACCTGCTCAAGCCCTTCAAATATGTTATCCGCTTCCTTCCTTTGTCTCTTTTCCCCCTCTATCTGGCCTGTCAGTATCAGGTTCTTTAAGCCCTCCTTGCTCATTGCATGACCCAGGAACTTCAGTTGTCTCTTCCTGATGCTCACTATTAATTTTCTTTTTGTTGCCATTCTTTCCAACACCTCATCATTGCTCCATGATATCTGCAGCATCCTTCTTGGATTTATAATTTTCTAATTTAACACTAATTTTCATTTGTACTGGATGACATAAAATAACTAATACATTATGTAAAAATAAAAGATATTTTTACTGTTTTTGACAGTAATTTTTTTTACACTAAGGTTTACCCTATAGGCTCAGCAGCTACTTAAGGTAGAGGGTTACATCAACGGATAGTTTTTATGGATGGGATGGGAACAATTAACTTTAGAATTGAACAGGTTAAGATTGTAGTAATCAGGGACACATCTACTGAACAGTAGTTTGTAGGAAGAAGCTGTTTGAGTGGAACTTACTTCTCACCAATGGAATACAAAGGGAATATGGAGGAATTGCTACTATCTAAATGGTATTTTTTTTTTTTTTTTTAATCATCTCACCCCAAGCAAGGCATTCCATTGCCACTATTGCGCATGGGGCTACATAGGGGAAGGTAAAGAGAAGGAGTGGATAGACATAGGGAATGTCAGGAGAAAGGTGACAGATGAGTAAGGATAGCGAGGATGTGGGTCGGGCAGATGGGAAGAGTGCTTGATAGAATGGGAGCAGGTTAGTGTGTTAGGAGGTGTGTATTGACCTTACATTTAAGCTCCTGGAGATTGTAGCAGTCGGGGAAGCAATCGTTTGGAAGAGAATTCCACAGTCGGGAAGTGCGAGGAAAGAAACTGTTGGAGTAGAAGTTACGGCTGCATTTTATCGGTTTCACTGTAAAAGGGTGGGATCTAGTTGCTAATCTAGTATCTCGTGCAAATTCGTATTTAGGGGGCACCAGTGATCTAAGTTCATCGGAGCAGAAGCCGTGAAAGTATTTATAGAAGAGACACAGGGAAGCCACGTCTCGCCGGTGGGAGAGAGACTGCAGGCGGTCTGCCAAGTCGGTATCTATCACATTACAGACCCTTCTCTGAACCTTATCGAGAAGCCTGAGGAGAACAGCAGGGGCACCCGACCAGATATGGCAGCAGTATGCAGTATGGTGGGTTCAAGCTGTAATGGTTAGACATAGAGGAATCAAGAAATGTAGTTTTAGCCTTTTCATGAAAGTAGTGACAGAGCAATGAGAGACTCACCACATCAAGCCTGTGATAGAGAGATTTGAGGGCAGAAAATAATTTTTCTCCAACAAAGAAATGGAGACACTTTTGAACTCAAGACTGGAAAATGAGGACTGAGCAGCTTCTACCTAAATATGGCAACAGTACTCCATGATTTGTCTACAGCTATATCGTGTTGAATATACCCGTTCCTGTCCGATCACCGAAGTTAAGCAACATCGGGTCTGGTCAGTACCTAATGGGTGACCATTTGGGAATATCAGGTGCTGTAAATGTAAGGTTTGGGGGTTGGGTGCAGGGCTAACAACCCTGCCCCATATAAAACAGTTTGTTACATTTACAGCAACAAAAAGTTACCCTATGCACCATGTGGGCGTGATGAATAAATGCATGCACTCCATGATTTGGTGCTTATAAAGATGGAAGATAGCATGAGGACTCAGGTACTTACTGCAGTGATACAGCGAGCCGACCATTATATCTGCACCTTACATAATGGATCATATATAAGAGTTCCACTTGATGATGGGTGTGAGAAGTCTCTAGACTTATCAAAGCTTCAACCTGAAAAATGCCACTAGACAATAAACCAGCACATTGTCTTTATCATGTTATTCAGCTATCTTCTGAATGGAGGCATGATGGATTAATAGATAACTGCTTGGCTTGAGGAACCAGTAAGTGCTGTATCACCAAGGTGGATACAATACACAGAGAAAGTGTCCTGCAGTGTTATTCAGTACAATATCAGATAAACGGATATACACAGAACAGTACACTAGCTACAATAACAGACAAGACAGAACTTACAACACGAAGAGGAGTGGTTTAGATTGCAATAGTCACCAAAGTAATCAGTCAGAATATTACTCGAATGACACTTGGAAATTATATCTCAAATGCTACTATTCTTTACTTAAATAAACCATTTTCAGAGCATGGGCCATGCCATCGTTGGAAGTGCTGCCAGGGTGTCAGCCACTCTACAACAGAGAGATAAGTTCAAATTTTAGTTGAGTTCATTACGTTCACTTATGGGCTAATACCCTTGGGAAAGGTATGAATCTATCTCTTCTCCTTTTAGCTATAGGTAAATAACTGGACAGATTGGGTCCTTTGCTTTTGGGAAAACTGACTTCAAAACCTGAAGGCCTAGTGTACATTGATTGAGACCATCAAGGGACTACTGATGCTGCTGCTGATGGTGAGCAGCAGTATTTGCTATTTCTTGAACAACTTCATAATTCCATCCACCCATTTGTTTGTTCTATTAGACCATAGCTAGAAGTTTTCAACAAAAAACTTTGCAAGCCTCTTTTAAGACATTTCACCATTAACAGTAGCTTCTCAACAAACTCACTGGCCAAACCTACTTTTTTTGGATTTAAGTCATATCTATAATTTGCTTAAAATAAAGAAGCAGTAAATTGCTAAAAGGAGTGCCTATTTTCTTTCATCAAAATCAAAAAGAAAAACATGGAAATTTTCACAATTCTTAAAACAAAATGTAGACTGATACTACAGCTGTCACTTTAGAAACAAAAGCAATTATTTTGAATGAAGCTGATTAAAATAAATGCTTCTAATGTGGATATGTAGCCAAATGGTTAAAGTATTATGGCCTGAGTTTTGAATCTCACCATGACCAATAAATCACAAAGTTAATTTCTTGATAATATTGTCCTGCAAAGATAAACTTGGCATGTGGCCCAATAGAGAAATGCTTGTAACATGGGTTGATCCAAGCCATATGAGTGAATATGTTGTAGGATGGAACTGTTTAGAAGCTGTTAATGATAGTTTCAATGGGCAAGCAGAATTTTGAGATGATAACTCAATAAAAACCCCTTTCATTCAATAGTTTGGCTACATGTGGAGAAATGTCACCCTTAAAAAATGCATGATGACAGAAAGTTTTACATCACCTGAGTTGCATCATATACTACTGGCATATATACACTGGTGGCATCCTATTGGTTCACATGAACAGATTCTTAAAATGATGAAAACTGAGTGAACTGGTTGTTCTTCTTCTATATGCCTTGTTCCTTCAGGACGTAGGTGATCAGAGCCTTCCACTTTTCCCTATCCCTGGTGGCTCTGAGCATGCCTTCTCCTGTTACACCATGCAATCCTTGTTCCGTCATCCACCTGATTAGATCCTTCAAATATGTTATCCGTTGCTTTCCCCTGTCTCTTTTTTTTCTGGTTGTTAGGTAATCCAAAAAATAATCTTATATATTAATAGCAGATATCTAATAGCTAGATGGTTTTCTGTGATGAACATAATTTATTCTGACAAAAGAAATAATTTTGAAGTTAAAAATGTGGCAAATCTTATGATAGATCTTTCTTTGGATCTTTGAGACTGCAGCAATTCAATTCAAAGGTAACTAAAAAAATCACAATACAGCTGGTGATACTAGAATAAAAAAAAGTATCTTGTTTCCAAACAGAAATATGAATTTCAATCTGTAAATATCTTAATAAATAAATATTTTATATTAAAGTATCAAAATGGTTAAATTGTTTTTGATCCTATAAAGTGTGTTGTTTTTATTCTCTGATTGAAAAGAAAATAAGCAGCATAGGTTTCTAAAGATTACTTGTCTTTCTAGAACCAGTTCCTGGAAATTTTGGATACCGTTATTATTTATATATCTCAAGAATGGCAACCCAATACTAGTAAAATTTTTCTGTACTAAACTAGAAATTTTTAAAAAAAGTTAAATATTTTTAATAATTGTTCATCGAGTACAAATCCCAAGAGTCACTAAGGGCTGAGTGTTACTAAATCAGGTTTGTTGCAATAATGTAAGATGAGTTAATAAATACAGATTATGAGGGTATGTAGAAATGATAACAGCTGACCTTAGATTTGGAGATGTTAAGGTTTTAGTGATCAGAGAATAATCCTCTTGGCAAGTTTTTCCACAAAGTAATGGTTCTTGGATATAAGCTGTTCATATGCCTTTTTACTTATTGAATATGAAGATAATGGTGAGGATAATGTCCCACTATATGTGGCATGGCAGGTCTTAGCTGTGAAGGTCTGAACTGGTCAAACTAATAAATGTAACTTGTGAGAATATTTGCCATAGAAGTAGCAATAAAGAAAACTTGGAGTGTTTTGTCTGTGGAAAAGGGGTTGTAGTGTGAAAAATAATAGATACTTTTGAATTCTGTCAAGGTAGAAAAGTAAAGACTGTGTAGCTCCAAGCCAAATAGGGCAGCAGTACTCCAATTTTTGTCAGATCTGGCTCTTGTAAAGATAGTGCATAGCAAGTGCAGGCAAGCAAGAGAAATCAAAGAGCCTCTTTGAATGCACAATTGTTTACTATGATAAACAAAGATTCCGGGTCTACTTGGTAATAGTGAAACTTTACTAGTTTGGTTTTTGAGGTACTGAATGTTGTTTGAAATGAGATTGATGTGTCAAGTTCAAATTCCAGCTGATCTTGTTGTGCTAATATGCAAATACTCTTTGGAAATATAAAAATTCCATCTCTTCTCTCTCTATCTATGGGTTCAGTTGCAGTACTGACTGAGTTTTCTAGCTTTGGGTGTTGACTATATGGTCAACTATGAATTCAAAACTGGTTGGGTGAGGTTCTTACAAGTCTATCCTGTAAAAACTTATGAACCACCAAAGTGTAATATAGTAACAACTTTAAGTAGAAGCTTATAAAGCTTTATTTTACTAATTCAGCTTCAGTGCTGAAAGATGTTTTATTGTTCTGCAATATGGCAGTGAATGCTGGACAATATCATCAAAGATGAAGGAAAAACTTAAAGCAGCTGAAATGTGGTTCTACAGAAGGATGCTGCAGATATCATGGATCGAGCATGTGAGCAATGATGAGGTGTTGGAAAGGATGGAAATGAAAAGGAAATTAATAGTGAGCATCAGGAAGAGACAGCTGAAGTTTCTGGGACATGCAATGAGGAAGGAGGGTTTGGAGAACCTGATACTAACAGGCCAGATAGAGGGAAGGAGAGACAGGGGAAAATAGCATGCAACATACTTGACTTGCCTGTGTGGGTGAATGGTGGAATGGGGGTTATGCAGTGTAACAGAGAAAAGCGTGCTGCAAGCCACCAGGAATAGGGAGGCATGGAAAGCTATGATCGCCTATGTCCTTAAGGGACAAGGCACATAGAAGAAGAAGTTGCTGGTTACAAGCAAGAAGGAAGGTGAAATGTGCTTATTTTATTACCACATCTAGCATGGTTAGGCTGAGGTACAATAATCCACAGGAGAGTCAAAATGGTTTATAATACAACAATCTAATTATACTACATAAATAGAAATAAAAAAAGAAATAAAGCTTTCTTAAGCCTATCATGTTTGTTAAATTTAGTTTGAAGTCAAAGAAGTGAAGTAATATTAAAATTTGAAGATGGAGCTAAAAAATAAAAGAAATTAGTAAAGGTAGAGGAGGGAAAAATGATTAATTATTTTCAAGTATGGATACTGAAAATGGTGGTGATGATGATGATGATGATGATGATGATGATGATGATGATGATGATGATGAATAAGACAAAAAAAATGACAAACAAATAGTAATTTATGAAATTACTCTAACAAATTTGATTTTAAAGAAAAACTTAATGAAATCTAACTTCCCCGCTACCCGAGGGGAGAATTAGATATGATCAGAATAAAAAGCTCAAAGTTTTGAATTAAAAGATCAATAATTAATTCTCTGGAAATAAAATTATTCAAACAAAAGAAATGGTCCAGATTAAAATGAAATAAAAATCGATTGTTTGCAAATATGAAATCAGACCCAAGAATATTGAACAACCCAGACAGCCATGTTGAATTTCAAAGAGAAATGAAGCTGTATTTGAACAAGATTTGGTAAATACCCTTCTTTTTAAATGCTTTATAAATTTATATGAAAATGATAAATGGTTGAAAAATATCATTTTTTGTTGTTACTTAGAAATCAGGTGTAAATTTTATAAGAATGAGAAATTTTTGGATATGCAATTAAAAGTTTGATTTCTACAGTTATATATTATACCATATACAATAAATAATATATTATACAATTATGTATTATAGACAGTGCTTAAGAAAACACTGATTCACTCAAATTTACTCTGACTTATGATATATAGGTGAAAATTTTAGAGACCAGTCATTTGGGAGGATTTGTGGTTTTGTCAATACACTGAGAATTTGCTTCCAGATTCCCATTTTAACGCTATATTTTAGTACTGCTATAACATTATAAATTCAAATATACACCCTATCTGAATTTATTATGAAAATCAAATAAACCACAATAACTCAAAAAGTTCTGAACCAATATTTAAACTTGTCTATTTCCACCCTTAGTAAATGTTGTAATCCTAAAAGGTTACTTCCTGATTAATCACCAAAACAGCGGTTGGGAATAATAGTATATCAACAAGTACAAGACTTGCACACTGTGTGAAGTAGATAAACTACTAGTCAGTATAATCACTCTCTCTTTACCAATAACTTCAATAGTGTCCATATAGTTAAGAAGATAGGAACAGTCCATTCTTGTATATAAGTAGGTAAACAACAGTAAAATATTCACCCACCACCTGATTACTAAGTTTGTCTTAGACCAGCTAAAATAAGCTTAGTACTCAGTTATCATGCATGCAGGGGTTTGGTAACTTTTGACCAGCAGCCTGAATGTTTTCCCCACATTAAAGACTGAGCTTGTGTCATAAATCACCTCAGTAAGATAGACTGGGTAAATAAACCCTTATTAAAATATTTAACTAAATGTTCTGCCCTTTTTCAGAGGATAGTTTTTTGAGATATTTGGAATTTATGAAAATGGACTGACTGAAGTTAGTATGCAAATTAAACTAAGTAAACTAGCTTAAGACTTCTGAAATGTAATAAAAACTATTTTTCTTTTTGTCCATAATATCTGTTGAAATATGGGTAATGGTTAAGGATCTAACAACTGTGGAAAAATAGAAAATAACAAAGTTATTGAGTGAGGGAATGTCCAAATTGGAGATATCAAAAACACTTTGCAGAGATCATCAAATGATAAAGAAGACTGTTGAAAATATAATTTAGCTGAGAACTCTAAAGCTTTAAGAACTTCCTTGTTCGAGATTAATGTAAACTGGAGTGAATTATAGTGAAACAACCACTTTTGACTACCACTCAAATTTTTGAAAAGGCTGGGATTTTGAGGAAGTCAAGAAGTACAAAAGATGTAGAATACTTTGTGAATTGGGATCTGAAGCAACCACTTCTCACTAAAGCTACAAATTTTGATGCTTTAAAAAAGTATCAAAATTTATGCCTGAAAATTAATTTTTTTAAATTAATTTTCATGGGGGTATCTTGAGTGACATGTAACGGACCAGATAGATGAACCAAAGGATATGCCTGTGGCTAAAAAAAAGCAAAAAGGTGATATTAGTGCTATGATATGGACTGGAATTGCTGACCAAACCATTATTGGACCATTCAAAGTCAATGAAAGAGTTAAACTGAACAGTGCTAACTATTGCAATTTTATAAACAAGCCTTTCTTTGCATGATACAAATTTTAATCTTGCAGTTTCCAAGTGAAGTGTGTATTTATCCATGACAATGCTTCTTCTCATGCAGCTAAGCTTACCCATAAATTCTTTGAGTTTAAAAATTTACAGAAGAGAAGATAATCAAATAGCCACCATCAATCCTGATCTGAATTTGATTTAAAAATCTATGATCAATTGTGAAGATGAAATTATATGAAGATGGCAAACAATATAAATGAACATCAGAGCTATATGAAGCAATCAAAACAAGACTTGCAGGAAATTGAACATGCTAAAGGGCAAAAAATAACAAAATCAATGGATAATAGATTACTTACTGGCTGTTAGTGAGAAGTGGGTTCACAATATTAAAATGTAAATAATTCAAAGACTTATCAAAATTATTTGTTCTGATATCATCAGACCAGAAAAAGGTCCCAACTATAAATCACATATATACCATAAACACACACACACACACACACACACACACACACACACAAACACACACATAAACACACAGTAAAATTAATGACAGCAGCAGACAGCCAGCCAGGAATGACCATTCTTTGAAAGGCCAGGAACTCACTCGGACAGACACATGCTTCTCTGCCATTCTGAAGATGAGATTTTGATCTCGAAATATTAATGTATAATAAATAGGTAATACCCAAAAACATCTTTACCTTCCTTTATTTTACTCAACGCATTGTGACAGCCTTCAAGACCTAACCATATATTATTTGTTCTATTAAAGGTGTTGATCAAATTTTTGATGATTCATTACCTTTTCCTTTAAGTAAAATGTGATTATTTGGTTTTGCTTAATAACTTCAGATGACAGTTTTTCAGAATATATCAAATAATTTCAATAAAACATATTGATACTACCTAAAATTTGAACTCAGGTTTTGTTTTGACATCTAAATTGATTGTTTAAACTTGACAAATTTTTTTCAAACCAAATTTGAATTATTGAAGTTTATATGATTTGCTAAATAACTTCAGACAGGGTGTAGTTTTATAACGGAATATTTTTCATAAATAAGTCTTATCATGTAAAACAAGGGTTTTTAAAACAGAATTTTCTTGTTTTCAACCTTGTTCAATTTTTTCTATTTTTGGTGACCCCAAATATGCCTCCTCCTTCTTCTTAGTGACATCAAGCAACCTGTGGAAGATAGAAACACAGCCTCAAAATGCTAGCTGTTACTGCTATGGTTTCTGTAGCAAATAGTTTTTTGTAGGGCAGAGTTACTTGTGTTATGCTCTACTAGTTTTAAATTCAGAGTTATCTTTCTCCTAGATTGGTTGCCAACCAAGGTTAGAGACCACATCTTGCTCTGTGATTTAATCTGTAGTTCCGGGGGAAGAATAGATGGAATCATATATTTTCAAAGGTTATTTTTGCAAAGGTGATGGCTACAAACACAGCTGGGATTTGGACTCTATATATTGATTGCACTTCCTGCTTTGATTAGTACTCTTTTACACATACTCCCTAAATATTCTTCCAAAAAGAGTATACGATTCTTATGATATTTACTAAGTTTAGCTTAATACATCACAAAACTAATTGTAACCTGTTTTTTCTCAGTGAATAGAACCTGTTTTTATGGTGATAAACCAAACTTGTCTTTTTTTTTAAATAAGGAAACCTATTTTTAATTCAAACTATTTACAAGTTGACATTAATTCTGTTGTACAACAACCTAGTGGATTAAAGCATTGGTTTGTGAATTTGGTGACATAATAATTAAAAGTTAAATCCCTGGGCCAGACAGCATATAGTTGGAATCAGTGGAAACAGGGCAAACAATAACTGAGCAGTTTTAAAAATAAAAAATTAGATTAGATATCCCTAGACATGAGCTGTGAAATGAGAACAGTCTACACTGTAGATTAAATAAAGGGTTCACTTCAGAATTTCTAGTAGGTCACCAGGCTCAATATATGCTTGATCAAGGCAGGAATACACAACAGCCGAAATACAATATAACAACAAAAATGAGGACAATAGTTTGCTTACTAATGGTGTAAATAATGGCAATTTATCAATTAAGATAGAACTAGGTTTTTACAAAAAATAATAATCAGCATTAAAATACTGGTTTTTTTCTAGGCCTAAACTAATCCCTTGTTTCAGTATGGGATAGATAACTATCTCAGCTGGGATTTAGCCCATATGATTGGAGAATAACTAGTTATAATGATGTCATAAAAGACAATAACAAATGTATATGAATAAAAAATTCTTTTAGTAATATTAAACTGCAATATAAACTAAACTAACTACTGCACTATAAACTGTGTTTGTAGAGCTGATGCATACTATCCCAGCTCTGTAACTGATTGGTAGTCTTAGCCAAAGCTTTGTGACCTTTAGTATCTTATCAGCATTTGCTTTTATATACATTTCAAATTAAACTAAGCATGTCTGATTATTAAAGGATGAAAAAGTTTTGTGGATTTTGATGTCATTCTAAAGGTCCTATTTATTTTTTTGTCCAAATCTATGAATTTGTTTTGCTCATGCTAAGTCTACAAAAACATATATTTTTTTTCATAATGCTGAATGTGTTAAATTTATTCAACTTATAACAAGAGAAATTTTGATGTTAAAAATTGCCTCAAAACATTGTTGATTTTTTTTTAGATGGAATGATCTATTATGATGTGTCTTTAATTTGTATTTAGGTGCATTGCATTTATTTTCAGTTTTTCTAATTGAATTGTTCAGCTGTTTTGCATATGATCCATTATTGTATATAATTACATTAAAATAAAATTTTTATATTATCTAAATACTCAGTCAGTTAAGTGCCATACATGATACACACTTTGGGCAATCATGTCTTGAAAGAGACATAACTGACTGGGTTATCCCGCAGTAGGTTGCCATTGCTTTCTGTGGTAGACTGGTTGCCAGCCAAAGCTATAGAACCCAATCTGTCCTATTATTTAACCCATAATTTGAGGGAAGAGATGGATTAATACCTTTCTCAAGGGTATTTGTATGTAAGTGAATGCAAGGAATTCAACTGGAATTCGAACTTGGCACTTTGATTTGTCGTTTTGATATAAATACTACCTTATGAACATTGAGATGTAGTAGAGTTGGAGTGGATGCCCTGAGTGCCCGAGATCAAAACTAGCAAAAGTAGTCTGTGATGAAAATAAGTCTTCTTTATTCTATTTATATCACTGCCTCTTGAATATATTTTGCCTACTTAACTGGTTTTTACGTACATGTATATCTGCTCATATATAAGAGAGAAAAACTTGTCAAATATAAAAGAAAAAGATAACTGGAAAGCATGTTTCAAGTAATCAATATTTGATTAACAACCATATCTCTTGTTTATTAATCAAATATTGATTATCTGAAATCTTCTTTTTCACAGTGGCTTTCTTATTTTATATATATATGTGTGTGCTTAGTTCTTGTAAAGAGTGTATATAAATATCTATTATCTATCAATCTATCAATTGACTGCACTATGGATGGGTATATGTATGTATTTATCTCTATGCAAATATGCACTAATCTCATGAATAATAGAATGCATATAAAGATTTTAAATGTATGAAAAGAATTAAATGTTAAATGAATAAGATAAACATGTGAATGTACATTCAACAAAATCTCACACACACACACACACACACACACACACACACACATATATATATATATATATATATATATATAATATTTATTTAAAATTTATAACATAAATATATTAGACTATCACTACAAAAGTTACTATTTTGTTTCAATACTACTTGTGTCTTATCAAGTGATGGTGCTGATTTTGCGTTGATAATTATTAAAAGGTTCAAAACTAGTCAAACCCCTTTAATCAGGGAGACATTGTTACATAGTCTGTGGTGACCAATCAAAATTCAAGTAATTTCTAATTTGAAGAACATAAGAACAGACTCTAAAAACAATTTATTGTGGCATTAATATTATTTGATTAAAATAGAGATCAGTATTATTAATTGACTGTTAGTTTCCCTTTACAATAAAAATTAAGATTTATTTTCAAAAATATTTATTACAAATTAATGTTAGAGACAATGAATTTTAAATTTTAAGTTTAACAAAGCATTATATTTAGATTATTATAAAGTTATTCAAATATGAAACTGGGAATAATGATAGCAACACACATACAAATATATAGATACCCACTTATAGCCAAGCAGACAAATATAAACATACATACATATGCTCGTACATATACATATAGATACACATATACACACATATATATACATACAAATATTTTAACTCTTGTTTTTAGCAATGTGTCAATTTATTCGTTAGATTTAGAGAGAGGTTAAGAAACGTTTATGAACACTACATATATTGGATAGATGTAAGACTGAATTTTTAAGATAACATGGACATGAGAAGTTTTCAATCAGATCAAAACAAACATAGTCATATTCCAGTGCATAAACAAATAAATGTAATTAAATATATAGGCACGCAAATTCACATGCAAAACCAAAATACATAAGCAACATAAAAACTCACAAAGCATCATATACAGAATATAACCTCATACATGGAGTTACTTATAGACAACTATAGGCATAAATATATACAAATAGACACAAGAACAATCACAAAAAAACATACACACATATATACACGCATGGCCGTATCTGACTACCGGGCACACCGGGCACGAGCCCAGGCCGATCCGTGTAATCATAGTGAAAATCCGGGCAAGGAAAAATGTCTTCATCAGAAATCAAACTAAACAATTCACAAAGAAAGAAAAACGAAGAAAACATCCGAATGTTCACAGTAAAAACCTGTTTGTTTATTTATTAATTTTGGGAGAAAAGACTGGTTATACTCAGAAAGTCCGAACCTGATTTCCTGCTTTCGTTCATGTTCTGTGCCTCATTTCCATTGGAATAGCCGAAAAAATCCGCAAAAATCATAGCTTCTGGAAACGGATGACACTGATAACGTCATCACATTGTCAACTAATAAATCCGGGCAATTTTCTCTGTGCTCGGTGTTTTTAGCATCAGCTACGGCCCTGTATACATGTGCATAAACAAAAATATATATATATGCACACATACATACATATATATATAGACAAATACACACATATATATACATACATACAAACATGTATGCATGCAATATATATAAAAACAAATTATAGTTAATATTGAAAGAAAAACAGATAGATAGAGTGAAAGGCCAATAATGAAGAGAAATAAAGTAGTTAAAAATGAAGAGAGAGTGAAAAATTAAATATTAAGTCATGTAGAAATAGATATGTGTAAAGCATATGTAATAAAGAGATGCTAGTGTCAAAGAATACATTATCTGGAGATTTTCTATGATATTTGCCTAAATGTCCTGGTTTAACCTGACAATTTAAACTGTTTTTATCTTTGCACACATCTTTGATTGAAGAATTATATCACTCTTTCTGTATCTTGCCTCTAAATATATTCTCAACAGTGTCTTCGAGGGAAAATTAAACCAATGAGAGTGAGGAAAAAAAAGATTATTCAATTCTTTTTCTCTTTTAATGGCATTTGATGATTTGCAATAGGAAGCAGATGGTTTAATCTGACCAATGAACTGGATGGCTCCAAACTTATATAGGCATATGTAATTAGCAACATCTATGCCTGTGTTTTCATGTACACATATACTTGAACTGATGGATGTGTAAAAATGTATCATTTATATTTAGGCAGCAAAAATTAATTGAAATAAGTTGTACTCAAATTTAACCAACAATTTCTATCTGTTTTTTTTCATACTTATATAAAGTATGGTGTAATTTGATATCTTTGTGCATAAATGATACTCTTTACTTGATTAATGTCAAGTGGTGTAGGATTTGCAGGTGGTTAATTGTTTTTTGTTGTGTTGACCTCTTTTTAGCATGCTTAAGTGTATGCTTGCTTAATTGCTTTACATTGGGTTGACCTCGTTTTATCATTCTGGGTTGAGCTTTTTCTTGTGTTGAGTTGAGCTTTTTCTTACCATGTCAATTTATATTCCCTCTTAAATTTCTTTTAGTCCATGATTAAGCATTTGTTTTCATGTGTGCATGCATGTTAGTTATTTTTTCATTATTTGTGAACTTAGTGTGGGATTTTTTTTTTTTTGGTGATTGTTGTATTATCAGTTTGTTCCTTTTTATCCACTTTCTTTCTTCAGTGTGTGTTTTTTGTTTGTTTTTGAGTGAGTGTTTATCCATATATATTTATATTTATATGTGATAGTTTTAGGTTTGAATTTTGTGTTGAGTTTATTCATTTTTGTTGGTATGCAGTAGCAATATGAATATTTATTTAAATGCCTAGATTTACCTATCATCTCATTTTTCATGTTTAATAGTTTATTTTGTTTTTTAAAGATAATTATTGTTCATTTTTCCTCCAAAATTAGTTTGCAGTTTCTGCTATTGCTGTTGTGTGGGATGCACTTTTTATGATTTCCCATTTAACTTGAGTGGTGATGTTATTTTCACTTTTTTCTGTTGTTTTTGTATCTTTCGTTTTGAATGATATTTTGTGATTGTTAAATTATTTTTGGAAGTCTGTTTCTGTGGCTCCTATGTATTTTTTTGTCTGTATTAATGTTGTTTGTTCCAATGGTTATATATATTTGTTGTTGGTTAGATATTTATTATTATTTGGGAAGTTATCTTTGTTCCAGCAGTTGCATTTATTGGTGGTGTTTTACTGGTTGGCGTTGTTAGTATTTTTTTGAGTATTTTCTTATTATGTTTGGTTATTTTTTCACTGTTGTCCATGCAGCTGTAATTATGTTTCTGTTGATGCTCTTTGATAGTTTGTTGTGTTTATGAAAACTTTTTTTTTATTATATTGAAGAACATTTTTCCAATTTTTCTCATTTTTTTATTGTATTGTTGTAAGGTGGGTTGAAACAAATGTTTTTTTTTAATTGTTTTTGTTTTTCTTGTGTATTCAAGTTTTTTTGAGTATCTGTTATTTCTTAATGCTGATACATATGTTTCTTTGTTTTCACTGAATATTTTTATGTTGCTGAAGTTTATTGATGTTCTTTTGCTTATGGATTTAGGTATGTGTTGGAATACATTATGCTCTCACACTCTGATTGAGCACTCTGGAAGAATGGTAGACTTTGAAAAATAGTAGCAACTTGGGCATCTACACATCGTTCATTCAGCAGTGAATTAGAACACTCTCAAATATTGGGCATGTATAATGATAATATACATGCTAAAAAGTCTGCCTTCTTTTACTGAGTGCCTGTAGCTCAGAGGTAGAATTGCTAACTGACGATAACTCGGTTGGTTTTCAATCCTGGGTAAAAAGCAGTCAGCTGTCTAACCGTACTGATGAGCAGTTATACAGCGAAACAGATCTGTCTGCAGATGACTATATATATATATATATATTATGGAAATTAACAAAGATTAACAAAATTATTTATAAACAACCAACAATTTGAAATAATTTGTTTGAACATTATTTTTGATCGATACTCATATTAAATAGATATTCTGTTTATAATCCAACAGTATATATATTTATTTCTACCGACCTGATTATTTACAATAAATTTTTGTTATGAAAATGTGTGTTATTTAGCAGGATTTGAACCTGCGATCCCTATCATTTAGACTGTTGGCCATTTGTGGCCAAGAGGTCTAAGAAGCACCAAATCAATTGGTGGCTTCCCCTATGTGGATAAGGGTTGCAAGTTCAAATCCTGCCAAATGACTCACATTTTCATAACAAAAATTTTCATAAATAATCAGGCTGGTCTAAATAAATATATATACTGCTTAATTATAAACAGAATATCTACTTTAATAAGAGTATTGATAAAAAATAATGTTCAAACTAATCATTTCATATATAAATATATTTATATATATAATTTTGCATAGATATATTTTCTGCGTTCATGTAAAGTATTTGCAGAAATGAAATAAAGACTTTTGTTCAGTAGCTGAATGTTACGCCCTCTTGAAATGTTCCGCAAACAACTTAGTTTAATTTATCTTTTTCCAGATTAAGTAAAAGTGAGTATCATGAAATCTCTCAGACTGCACATTTATGAAATATTATCTGTGTGATAAATATTAATTATTTTTTGCTGCAAAAACAAAATCTGGGCAAATATCATCTAAATATGGTGATACCATAAATTTTGCAGGGTGTAGGATATATATATATATACTCTCACCCATAATTATTAGGTCACACCAGTGTTTTAAAAAAATGATGTATCTCATACTATTTTTTAGTACTTATTGCCAATTGAATAATTGTAAATGAAAATAGAATGGTTTTTTTGTTAATACTGCACAATAACATGTGCATCAAATGAATTTATAAATAAATATTTAATAATTACCTATATTGCAGTTTAATCAATGAAAGAATGAAAATAATTTAGGGTGATTCAGATGAGTTCATCTTTGCTTCCTTGCCTTGTAAAATTTTGCAACGTAATAATAACAAAAGAATGATTCTATTTTCATTTAGAATTATCCACTTAAAAATAGAATGAAATACATCATTTCTTTAAAAAAAACTGGGGTGGCTTAATAATTATAGCCGGTAGTGTATATATATATATATATATATATTTAGGCAGAAATCCCTCTCTTATGCAAGTTTTGTTCAAAATGACAGATAAATTGCTGTGGTTAAGTTTTCTACATAATTTTTCATGTGATCTGATAATTTCTTTCAATACATACAACTGACAGGGATGATTTAATTGATTTTTTATTAAGTTTTTCTAACAGCCTAATATTTTTTTGCAGAAAGTAATGACAACCTACTGTAAGATAATCTTCTGCTCAGTCAATCATGTCTCTTTCGGGACATGATTGCCCAAGCGTGTATCACGTATGGCACTTAACTGACTGACTGAACAACTTTCCATTTTGTAATACTTAAAGAATATAAAAATTGTCCATAATTTTTTTGTTCAGAGCACTTTCAGCCACTTCCATAGCTATTTTCAAGTGTGTTTTTGTTTATGGTTTTTTAATTTTTGCTTATGCTTTGACTGTTGCATAGGAATTTATTTTTGTGTTGTTTTTTAAAAAGGAGCGTTTATTCCAATCTCTCACATACTGTGCATAACTGGAATTCACATGAGCATCTTTTTATTTTTCAAAAACTTTCAACACTATTTTCACTATTAAACAATTTAATTTTGATGACAGGAGAAAAACTTTTGATATAGAGAACCTCTCAAATATTAAGATGTTTCTGATGTTGTGATTTATATATAACTCTTGTTTCTTTAATCAGAATTTTCCTAAAGGGTTCTTGTGAATTATGGGTTAATCAATGTTTTTTGATGCATTTTGGCTTGATAAGTTACACACATTTTTGAGTGAACTAAACCACATAAAACAAACATTAATCAACAATAATTTTCCCAAATGCATCATTGATAAATAAAATTATTCTTACAAACAATATATGACACCGGTAATAAAAATACCATACAACAAAGCATCAGCATATTTTACTGCAACCAGTGCACATTAATTATAAGCAAGATTAACTTGCTATAAAAAGAATTATTCAACACCATATTTTTTGCCATAATTCCTGAAAAACGTAAAATTTATAATATATTACAGAAAATAGAAAACCACAAACCTTACTGCTACTAATCAAAATAGTCCTTCTAAGCTAGTGATACCAATACAGTGTATGAATTTCAATGCCCAGTACAAGACTGTGTTTTGTCACTAATTAATTACCTATATGGAACACACTACCATCACTTGAGTAGATGCCTTATGTGCTATTATTCATTCTTTAAAAGTTTCGTCAATTTCTGTTCTCTTCTCTCTTAATTGTTAAAAAAACCTGTTAAGTGTTTTCCACAGTATCAACACACCCTTGCCTTTTTTTTAACACCTGAAAATATTCTCTGTCCAATGTATTTTATGAAACATGCATAAAACAGGGTCTACTGCACAATTATACAATCTCTGTTCTCTTCTCTCTTAATTGTTAAAAGACCTGTTAAGTGTTTTCCCAAGTATCAATGCACCCTTGCCTTTTTTAACACCTGAAAATATTCTCTGTCCAATGTATTTAATGAAACATGCATAAAACAGGGTCTACTGCACAATTATACAATATTTGTTTGTGTGCATGTGTCTGTATGAAGTTTTTAGCAAGAAATATGTCTCTCTGGAAAAGGAGATAAGCAGTATTTTATTTTATAATTAAAAGAAAAAAGCTCTCTTTACATAAGAAAAAGTAGATAATTGTAATAATTATTATTTTAATAATTTTATGCCATCATTTATTAAAATCTGTAGAATGCTTCTGATTGTTAGTTGTGAGAAAAGTTATTGGTTACCCATTTTACTTAAATGCTTTTGTCATAAATAATTAAGCAGTATGATTAAATAAATATATTTTTGGGTAGTAATAAAAGATCTGTTTATTATCTGTTGTGGAGTAGTTTTCACACTGAAGGTTATAATCGTGCTATGTCAGTTGCTTCTCAACTTAACACACCCAAAATGTTAAGAACTTGGTAATCTTCCACTGAAAGCTGACTCCTTAGTATTTGGCTAACTGCCAACTAATATCAACTGCCTTGTAGTTCTACTGAACTCCAATAGAAGTTTAAAGAACTCCCATGAACTTCCCAAGTACTTCCTGTTAACTCTTATTAATAAAGGAGGGAGAGTCTATTATCTGAGGAATAGGTGTGTTTCCCCGTAACTTTATCAACACATTTCAAAAAGTGTTGTCTATTCTGGGATTACCTAACTTTATCTGCCAGGTGACTTCTCCTAAGACTCACTAGGTATCATTGTAGAATGCTTTATTATAAGGAAAGGACAAGAACTCTCTCTCTCTCTCTCTCTCTCTCTCTCTCTCTCTCTCTCTCTCTTCCTTTTTACCCATGGAATGCTGTCATAACAAGATCTGTCTCATTCCAAGCCCAGGAAATTGCATACAACATGATATTATCACTACACTGTTGTTCATAAAAACTTTATTTGACCAGAATGGTATCTCCATGACAACCTATTATATAAATATATATCACCAGCTAACACAAGAAAATACCCCAATTCAACAAATGAAAGAAGGCTATTACAAACTGATGATTCCTGTAACACATTGGTAGTGTGATGCCATGACATGTTCTCAAAGAAACCTATTATTAGTCACATTCTCACTCACAGTAAAAGGTTAGTAGTTTGTTACAGAATTCATTTTTTTAACTTATGAGATGTATTACATCAAGTTTTATTTATAAATTTATATACATATAATAAATATGAAATCCATGAAAACACTGAATGCATTTATTTTGTGTTTGTTGAAATTTTGTATAAAATTTTGCAATCAGACTCATCAGTAATCTAAATGGGCCTTTAGATAATTTTTTTTATCATCATTTCACCTCAAACAAGGCAGAAAGGTGTGCAGGGGGGTTACAGTGAGTAAAAAAAAAGGTAAAGGGGTTGTCGAAAAAAAGGTAAGGGATGAAAGAGAATCAAGTAGATAAACGATGGTAATTGGCGTTGCGTCTAAACTTTTGGAGATTCTAACTCTCAAGGAAGTAAGCAAATGGATGTGAGTTCCACAAACGGGAAGTGTGAGAAAAGAAACTGTTAGAATAGAAGAGTTGGTCACATTTAACTATTTCTACAGTCAAAGGGTTGGACCTTGATGCCAATCTAGTAGCACAAGTAAATACCCACGGTCGGAATAACAGGAAAAAAGCTTGTCAGAGCAGTTTCCATAAAAATACTTGTAGAAAAGATAGAAGGAAGCCATATGTTAGTGAGAAAGTGACTGAGGGCTTTGACTTCAGTGTTCTTTTGCTGGTCTTGATTTTTAACATTTGTATCAGATTATCTTAAATTAATATGTCCAGAATTATTTTATCTTACAAGTTACTAGCAGTATAGCCTGGCGTTGCTCGAGTGTAATGAAAGCTTTAAAACTAATCCATGGTCCTGGAGCTCAGACTCAGCCAAAAGAATATTTCTGTGAAGTTTGGTGAGAATCGGATAAAAATTGTGGATTTGTATAAAGGACATACAGACAGATAAACAGGCACACACACAACGCCTTTTATATATACATATATATATTATCGATTTTTTGCACTATTGTAAAAACTGCAACCTTGAAACTTCTGAATAACGTTTCTTATGTCTTTGTCTATGAGTGTATCAAATTTGATTAAAATCGGACCACTCCTTCTATAACCTGATTTTTTTGATTATTGATTGTCAATATTTATCGGGGGTACCTCGACACAAAACCTAGCTAAGAACACTCGCAGAAACTTATAGTACAACTGTGTAAATTTTCAAGAAAATCGGTTCAGCCATTTCGGAGTCTATAGGTAATCGATGCGCACACACACACACACACACAGATACACACACACACACACACGCACACACAGACAAAGTTCCATTTATAAATAAGTTTAGATTTTATCTTTTTATCTGTTATATTTTATGTAATATTGTATATGTAATTTTCTTAATAAAAGTATATAGTTATCAGCAAAAGGTACAGCCCAACATGTAAATTACAAATTGGAGATACCAAAATCAAGCAAGTACAACAATTTAAATATCTAGGAAGTGTTTTAACAGAAAACTGAAACTGTGAAATTGATATCCAAAGATGCATTGGGATAGAAAAAGATATCTTTTGAAAGCTAAGCAAAGTGTACAGAAACAATAAAATGTCATTAGAAACAAAGAAAAAACTACTGAACTGTTATGCAATGTCAGTCCTTCTGTGTGTGTGTGTGTCCATTACATATATACTCCGAAATGGCTGAATCGATTTTCTTGAAAATTTAAACAGTTGTACTATGAGTGTCTGCGAGTGTTCTTAGCTAGGTTTTGTGTTGAGGTACCCCCAATAAATATCGAAAATTGATAATTGAAAAAATCAGGTTATAGAAGGAGTGGTCCGATTTTAATCAAATTTGATACACTCATAGACAAAGACATAAGAAATGATATTCAGAAGTTTCAAGGTTGCAGTTCTTACAATAGTGCAGAAAATCGGTAATATATATATATATATATATATATATATATATAAAAGGCAAGATGTTTGTGTGTGTGTCTGTTTATCTGCCTGTATGTCTGTATTTTTTTCAGCCCTTTTGTTTTAGTTTTTGCTTCGGGTTTGGCTCTAAGTAGGTATAATTGTAGTTCTTAGTCTCAGCCATGATACCATTTACTCAGAGGACTTATTTAGCGTTCAAAATTCAGTTTACGATGAAAAAACTTATTTGATATTGATACCAGGAAATCAAAATTTGATTTACATCCATTCATTTTTCTTTTAGTCTACGGCTTCACTTTAACTGGAAATAACTATTGCTTTTTAGTCTTTCGTAACAATGTCCAAAGAGTCTGAGCTCCAGGACCATGGATTAGTTTTAAAGCTTTCATTACATCCGAGCAACGCCGGGCTATACTGCTAGTTAAAGGTAACAGGGACAAAGAGACACAGTGAGTAATCTACTTAAGGAGCTTGTGTAAGTGGATGGCAGAATGGAGAGTGAGCGGAATAGTAAAAATCATGAATATTGCTAAGAACTACAAAGAATAGGAAGATTTTGGAGAATCATAACGGTTCATGACCTAAGGAGACATAGTAGATAGAAGAAGAATGTGTTTGTTTATTTTCTTTCTTCTTGTTATGTTATAACAACCACATTTTTTCAAGTAACATTTAAATAAATAGCTGAGAAGTGTTCTAACAGTGGACAGGAAGTGTGACACTGAGATCTGAAGGCATATTGACATGGCCAAGGACACATTCCAAAAGCTGAGTAGAGTATTGAGAGACAGGAAAATTTTGGAGACAAAGAAAAGATTACTGGAATGTTATTGATATCAGTCCTCCTATATAGCAGCAAATACTGGACATTCTCCTCAAAGATGAAGGAAAGACTTGAAGCAACAGAAATCTGGTTCTACAGAAGGATGTTGAGGATATGATGGACCAAACATGTGAACAAAGATGAGATTTTGAAGAAAATGGAAATGAAAAGAGAACTTATACTTAACATCAGGAAGAATTAGTTGAAGTTTCTGGGAGATATACATAATGAGGAAGGAGGGCTTGGAGAATCTGATATTCACTGGGCAGATAGAGGGCAAGAGACAGAGGAAAACAGCATGTGACATACTTTATAGGCTTAAGCAAATGGATGGCAGAGCAGTGTTTGGGAAAATTAACAAGACAGAATTTATTAAGAGCTAAAATGGACAGGAAGATGTGGAGGGCTATGTTCGCCTACGTCCTGAAGGGACAAGGCACATAAAAGAAGAAAGAAATAAAAAATACAAATACTGTTTCAGTCTTTTCTTTTATTGTCTTCACTAATCGTTAGAAAAACAGACGTGGACAATAATTTTTAAAATGTGTGCAATTTGAAATGATGGAAGACCGATAATTATTTTCTTTGAAAAATATATGCTTTATGCTTCTTTTCTCTGAAAAGATTTAATAATCATTGTGGTTATTAACTGAGAGAAAGTATTAATTTACTGTGTTGCTAAAAATGTATTTTTTCTTGCAGGCAAAATTTGCATGCATATATACCTCTACACATGGAAATAATCAATTAAGCAAGCAGATATATTCACATTGTGCATGTGTATTTTTTCAGACTGTGAAATTATTACAAAAAGTCCTATTACAATATGCAATTTTGATTTATGAAAATATACACATGTGTATTAATACATGGCGCAACACCAAATTTTAAAGAATTTGAACAGACTGAACAATTTGTTTATCAGTCAAGTTATCTAGCACTTGCCAAGGCTCAAAAGACATTTCAAATATATTTTGAAATAACTACACAGTATATCAACTCGGAACGACAAATTGGGGAGCTGAGTTCAAATTCCAGTTGAATCCCTTGCATTCACTTATGCACAAATACCCTTGGGAAAGGTATTAATTTGTCTCTTCCCTCCAATTATGGGTTAAATAATAGGACAGGCTGGGTTCTATAGCCTTGGCTGGCAACCAGTCTTCCACAGAAAGCAATGGCAACCTATTGCGGGATAATCTTCTGCTCAGTCAGTCATGTCTCTTACGAGACATGATCGCCCAAGCATGTATCACATATGGCACTTAACTGACTGACACAGTATATCACAAATCCTATTTTCTATCAGTTTTTTCCTTTCTTTAAAGAAGCCATTCCATGCATACATAAAGAAATAACAGCCACAAGTATACTCACACATATATGAATTGAGATCAAATATGGATCAGAATCTGACAGAATAATAGGATAAAAAACAAATAGGAAACACTTATTATTCTAACATATAACTTTTGTAATGTTGTCTTTGTAGAAAATAGCGGAGAATTAGGAAGGCTGTAGTAAGAGTATTGAAGGAACAGAAGACAAGGTAAAGGAAACAAAGAAGAAAAGGTTTCTTAAATAATTATATGGAGAATGGAATAATTTGTTTCACAAATATTAAAACATTTCCTGTAAGGAGAAAGAGGGAAAAGAAAATATTTGAACAAATGATGTGTATGCATTTTTTACTGAAATTTATAAACTTCCACATATGCCTGTGTGATATATGTGTACATTTGTATCTCATCATGCAATATTGCCTATAAAGTCTACATGTATTTACTTCAGTGAAATTATGATTTTTTATCATTGAAAGGGATTCTTTGTGTCTTCTTGGGCTAACATTCTAGGATGACATGAAATGGAAAGATTATATTGAATCCATTGCTAAAGCTGAAATCAAATACTACTCAAGTCCTATTCTAACATGGCTACTTGCAATATTTATAATTAGGAACAGTCTATTGTCAGAGTAGTAGGGAAGAGCAGGAAGTGTATTGAGTCCAACTCTACAAGAACTTTTATTAAGGCATCATCAAAGAATGAGATTTTTTTTTTCTTTTTTTAATCATATCACCCCGAGCAAGGAGGTAACGCTACTGAAGCGCAGGGGCTACGTAAGAGTAAAAAGATTGGAAAAGAGAAAGCCGGAGACCACATCCTAAACAGGGAACAAGGGATGAGCCTCTTCACCTGGTCAATAGAAGTGGGTACAAAGAAAAAAAGAAATTCTTATATTTTTAAATTTTGTGTTGTTTGATTTTCTTTGGTTAAGCAAGTTTACTTATTAAGTAGCATTAATATAAGTTATTTGAACTCCAGTTGAATCCATTGCATTCACTTACGCACAAATACCCTTGGGAAAGGTATTAATCCATCTCTTCCCTCCAGTTATGGGTTAAATAGCAGGACAGATTGGGTTCTATAGCCTTGGTCGGCAACCAGTCTACCGCAGAAAGCAATGGTAACCTACTGCAGGATAATCTTCTACCCAGTCAGTCATGTCTCGAAAAAGACATGATTGCCCAAGCGTGTTTCACGTCTGGCACTTATCTGACTGAATATAAGTTATAGAGCACTAAAGTCAAGGACTGATGAAAAATCCTTTCAGAACTCAGAAAATAATGGATTCCAAACCTAAATAAAAAAAAAAAACTAAATATTACTTTATGTATGTCAGTGTGTCAATTCTAGTTTGTCTTTGTGAGTTTTGGAAAAAAAGTTGTGTGTGTGTGTGTGTGTGTGTGTGTGTGTGTGTAGGCGTTATTTATGTTTGGTGATTGTCCACATATAAAAGTGGACACTGAGGTCAACACTGAGTGACAACACACTGTATGGCCTGAAGATTGCATTGAAATATGAAACTGATTGTCACCACTTGGTATTGACCTCAGTGTCCATTTTTATATTTACATATTCTCTATCCTTGATATTGAGAACTTTAACTTATAAATATAGTATACTTTAAATCAGTCTATCTATCTATCTATCTATCTATCTATCTATAGACACACATTAAACCTGGGAAATTTTATAGAATCTACTTTAATACACTTTTGTCATTGTTTCCTTTAAAATAATCCTCCTTATGAACTAGCATCAGATATACAAAGATTACTGTTCAGAAAAGATAGTCCAAACTATACATACTGTTTAAACTACATTTTTGGAACATCACACACAAGATTCTTGCCAAAATCCAAAGTATGATCTGTAATGTAATCAGTTCTCACCTGTCGTCTTGACTTCAATCACATTTCCACCACCATGATGTGATGTCATTTTGTCTTTTCTATAAAAATTTTCATAGTAATCGTTCAGATGAGTTTCTTTTTTTCATTCATACCTCAACCATATAGATATTATGTGCCACAAGATTGGCAATTAGGTCTCACTGTTTTACTGTTGAACTAGCAAGATATAACAGTAAATTTTGTTCTAATAGTTTACTTTTCCATATTTTCAACTATGGAACTCTCTTCTCTCTATCCTGCCACCTACAGTCTTTAAACATTTAAATGCAACATCAATTATCATCTTCTGTCTATCTGAACCTTCTTTTTTTACTGTACTTTCTCCTGACTAAATACTTTTTTATGCTCTTTCACTCTCAATGATTAAAAAGCTTACACACACACACACACACACACACACACAATTAAATTTGTTTTTTATTTAAAATGAACATAGTTTACATTGTGACACAGAAATTTCTATGTTTCAAGATTTTTAACTCATCATCAGACAATGTTGTTAAAATGATTTTCATTTGAATATAAAAAAAAATATGTTTGTTATTTATGAATGTGGAGGAAAGAAAAATGTTTGCGTGTGTTCAGTTTAACTAATCAGAATAGAGATTCACTTTAAATTTGAAAAAAGTTTATATTTTTAGGGAAAACATAGATATATATATATATATATATATATATATATATATATATATATCCGAGTGAATAAGGAACGAAGAAAAAAAATTTTTTACAATGTACAAAACATTAATTTAAAACAGTGCTTCATATATAATATATAGAGCTGTGAATATTTATTATAAATTATATTTTAGAACAATTTTTTTATATAAAAAATATAAAAAATTTGTACATGTTCGAAAATATAATTTATAATATATATATAAATATATAATTTCACCCAAAGCAAGGTGGGAATGCCACTAATAGTAAATGGAAGGGAGTTCCACAGGTGGTAAGTGGTAAGTGTAAGACAAGCCACCGTTGGAGTAGAAGTGGTGGTTGCATTTAATTATTTGAACAGTAAATGGTTTAAACCTAGATGCCAATTTAGTAGCATGCTTAAAATCAGGTAGTCAGGACACAAGAAAAAAAAGAAAAAACTTGTCAGAGCTGTTGGCATGAAAATATTTGTAGAAAAAAAACAGAGGGAAACCACATCATGGTAGTGAGAAAGTGACTGAAATTGAGACGCAGGGTCCTTTATATGCCACATCTTTCTTTGGATTGTGTCAAGAACCTCAAGATCAATAGCAGGAGTGCCAGACCAGATATGGCAGCAGTATTCAATATATTTAGAGCACTGTAGGAAGGGGTCAGTCAGTTAGTTTAGTGCCATATGTGATACACGCTTTGGGCCACCATCTCAAAAGAGACATGACTGACTGGGCAGAAGATTATCCTGCAGTAGGTTGCCATTGCTTTCTGCAGTAGACTGATTGCCAGCCAAGGCTATAGAATCCAATCCGTCCTCTTATTTAACCCATAACTGGAGGAAAGAGATGGATTAATACCTTTCTCAAGGGTATTTGTATGTAAGTGAATGCAAGGAATTCAACTGGAACTCGAACTCGGCTCCCCGATTTCTTGTTCTGAGCTGATAACCACTGCACAACAATGCACATCTGTAGGAAGGAGTAGATTTCATAAAAAACAGTAACCACTTATGGTTTTATGCTATGTTCTTTTGTTAATGAATTGAACATAGTTTGGCTACTAAATTGAATGTTCCTGGTTAATGGCTGTTTGCTTACATCCTGTGAATAAGTTGCTGTGAAAGATGCTTTTCTCTGCCATGCACTGATAGCATAGTGGATGTCAAATATATATATATACTAGCAGTACAGCCCGGTGTTGCTTGGGTGTAATGAAAGCTTTTATATATATACTATTGATTTTCTGCACTATTGTAAGGACTGCAACCTTGAAACTTCTGGATATCATTTCTTATATCTTTGTCTATGAGTGTATAAAATTTGATTAAAATTGGACCACTCCTTCTATAACCCAATTTTTTCGATTATCGATTTTCGATCTTTATCGAGGGTACCTCGACACAAAACCTAGCTAAGAACACTCGCAGACGCTTATAGTACAACTGTGTAAATTTTCAAGAAAATCGGTTAAGCTGTTTCGGTGTCTATAGGTAATGGACACACACACACACAGACACACACGCACATACACAGACAAAGATCCATTTATAAATAAGTTTAGATTTAGATATATATGAATTCTATCTTCAATGAAAGCAGATTTATCACAAACAAGCTACCTTATTAGTGAACCACATAAAAGTGACAACAGCATTTCCACATACACACTCACATTTATATATTTATGTAAAATGTAAAATTCAAAATCATCACAGCATCTCAATGATTTAATCAGAAACATCTACAAACTTTTCCTCACACACATACACTTATATTAACTCACGTTACCATCCGACATACATGCAGACAGACAAGCATTTCTTCATAAAGACACGCATGCATTATCACACACTTTACCATTCAAAATATTCCTCATACATGTATTTAAAAATTGTCCGTTACTTTAAATAATGCGTATTTAAACAAACACACATACACACTTATACTAACTAACGTTACTGTCTAACATACAGACAACTATTTTATACAAACATATAATTTACCATCCAAAATATTCCATGCACATACATTTAAAGATAATTATCTATTCCTTTGATACACAAGACATATATCTGACCAATAAGAAATAACCTCAAATCATAACACCAGGATACTGTCTCTGTTATTTTTTTCATATATATATATATATATATATATATA
Organism: Ascarosepion bandense; assembly: GCA_037127315.1. NCBI lineage: Eukaryota > Metazoa > Mollusca > Cephalopoda > Sepiida > Sepiidae > Ascarosepion > Ascarosepion bandense. The sequence goes on along the minus strand of JBBBDQ010000596.1, from coordinate 1,782,537 downwards.
TAATTTATTTGTTTAAATATTATTGTAATGGATATCATTTTATCATTTTATCAAGGATCTCTAAATAGCAGCAAAACCAGATTATATTTCATACAAAGACATAAGAAACGATATTCAGAAGTTTCAAGGTTGCAGTTCTTACAATAGTGCAGAAAATCGATAATATATATATAAAAGACAAGATGTTTGTGTGTGTGTGTGTCTGTTTATCTGCCTGTATGTCTGTATTTTTTTCAGCCCTTTTATTTTAGTTTTTGCTTTGGGTTTGGCTCTAAGTAGGTATAATTGTAGTTCTTAGTCTCAGTCATGATACCATTTACTCAGAGGACTTATTTAGCATTCAAAATTCAGTTTACAATGAAAAAACTTATTTGATATCAATACGAGGAAATCAAAATATGATGTACATCCATTCATTTTTCTTTCAGTCTACGGTTTTGCTTTAACTGGAAACAACTATTACTTTTTAGTCTTTCGTGTCAACGTCCAAAGAGTCTGAGCTCCAGGACCATGGATTAGTTTTAAAGCTTTCATTACATCCGAGCAATGCTGGGCTATACTGCTAGTAGACTTATAATAGTGTAAGATACATTCTGACAAGAAAAATTGTGTGGCATGCCACAGTGAACTAACATTCTGAGAAGAAAACCTAGGAATTAATTCAATATAATCATTCCACTTCATTTCAGTGGGAAATGTTAGAGAACATACAATGACTCACTTTCCTGTTGGTTAGCATTGGCTATGTTGATGGCAGGCAAAAAAAAAATGTTATCTAAGATGATTAAAAGAGAACAGTTTTTGTTTTAGAGATATTAAAATTAGCAAGCCAGTTCTTGTCTTAGCTAACAACAGATGGAAGGTTATTTCTGAGCCCTCCCCTTTATATAGATATGACATCATAATTCAGGTAGAAAACTTATACAAAACTAACAAGTTATATACTCAGTAAATTTTAGATGAAATCCAGGGGCTAATGAGGATAACCTGCACAGGCACAATTCTAATTGTTTAATATCCACAATGTGTTGTTCGTACAGCAATTATGGTGAGCAGACTTTAGTTAAAGTTTCTGGGAGCGAGCTCATAATCTGGCATAATCAACAGTTGGAACAATAGGAGTATGATGACTTGTGACATTATGCCAGCACAACCATTGATGGCTTCCAAACAGTTTCAATTCTTCAATTTCACTCACAAATTGCTTATCGCCATATCACATTGAATACACCAGTTCTCGCTCAATCACCAAAGTTAAGCAACATTGAGCCTGGTCAGTACTTAGATGGGTGATCGCTTGGGAATACCAGATGCTGTAAGTGTTCAGTGATGGATGTGTGTTGTGGGGCAGTGGATATTGGCTCAGAAAGAGAAATCGGTGAGCAGAGTTTGAATTCCAGTTGAATACCCTGCATTCACTTAAGCACTGGTACCCTTGGGAAAGGTATTAATCCATCCTTTCCCTCCACTTATGGGTTAAATAACAGGATAGGACTTGGGGACCCTGCTCTTAAAAACAAATCTCAATGAATCTTGGTACTCGAAAAGAAAAAAGTATTACTAGGCACAAAACTTATATAAAAACAACAATAAATTGTTGAAAAGTAAAAGGTATTACCAGCAATAAATAAATAAAAAATTTAGTTGGCAATAAATGACCCGCCAAGGCTGATATGCCATAAAACAAAAACAACCAACAAAAAAATCACTCACAAATCAAATTGTACCATAATTTTCAGGCACCTTGCAGTTGTGCTGCAGACTTGGATCTTCCTTTCCGGATTGATATTACCTAGCACTCTGCTGCCTGACAAATTAGCCACAGTGAGATTTGAACCAGGTTATAATGTTAACAAAAATTTGAACCAGGTTTGGCATCAGCTCACTATAAAAATATATCCATTATTGTGTTCATTATTCTTTTAACTGCTATGCAATTCAATAAATTCATGCTAATATTTTAGAACAAACTGTATTCTACTGAGCTGAGAGAAAAATTCATGTACAGATATATGTTCCTTTTTAATCATATCACCTTATGCAAGGCAGTAAAGCCACTAAGATACAGTGGGTTACTGAGTGTGAAAGAATAAAAAAAAACATTATTGAAGATTTAGAACAACAGAAGAGTAATCAAGAAGACAAATGACAATGATTGAAATAGCATTTAAATTTTCGGACATCAAAGTCAGCTGGAAGGCATGAAGCCAGAAGATAGATCCACAAGAGAAAAGAAAAATATTATCATTGAAATTATAGTTACATCTAGCTAATTTTACTGTGAATTGATAAGATTTTGCTGCCAATCTAGTATTGTGCTTAAATTTGTAAAGTCTAGGTAACATAGCAATGAGTTCATCCGAACAATTACCATGAAAATATTCATAGAAAAGGCACAGGAAGGTAACATTTTGACAATGGGAAAGTAACTGAAGATGGGATGCTAGATCAGAACCAGTAATATTGTTGATTTTTCTTTGGATTTTATCAAAAATCAATAAATATACATCAAGAGCACTGGATCATATGTAGCAGCAATATTCAAAGCACATGTAAGGTAGATGGACACCTTGAGGTTGTGTAATGGTTGTCTTGCTAGAATCATTACATTGAGTAGTGAGTTCGATCTTCCCATGTTCCTACCCTTTGTAGCTCTTGCTAAAGTTTGTCCCTTAATTTCGGCCTTGTGCCACATCTGAGCTACACTTATAAAATCACCATATGTAAGATAGATTCTGGAAAAAAAAATTTCTAGCAAAATACATTGAACCAACTTTCTTAGCAGCAGACCTAGCAATGGATTCAATATAATCTTTCCACTTCATGTCAGCCTGAGTCACATTCTTGGGTAAACAAAAATAATAGTACTGTAGTCAATGCATGTAGACTTATATGCAATATTGCATGCCGAGATACAAATGTACACATATGCCACACAGGCATATGCAGAAGTTTATAAAGTTCAGCAAAAATGCATGCGCATCATGCATCCAAATATTTTCTTTCTTTTTCTTTCTTCTTACAGGAAATGTTTTAATATTTGTGAAAGAAGAAGAATTACCAGCCAAAAAAAGGCCCTGGGGGTTGGAAGCTCGTTAGAAATTATAAGTTTAATTACCTTTTCAGAATGATAAAGTACGTTCAGCCTTTATCAACGTTATTTCTACAGCACGAAATCGATCCGTGAGAAGGGAGCTGGTGGGAAGGAAAACAGGAGGAGGGAGATTGAGAAGAGGGATGTGGTTTGTGTTTGCCACAGATTATCTGTCGACTACATTTAATTATTTTGATTGTGCCTGCTTCTCAAAGTTGAAGCCACAAAATGAAGATAAAGTATGAGAATGGGTTGTAGGAAGACGGAGAAGAAAAAAGACGAGATCAAAAACAAAAAATATGTAATTCAAGTTGGAATTTTCATGCTGGCTATTCACTGTGGCATAAAGAGATTATTTTTTGTTTTTTGTTATGATTTGTTTATTATTATTATTATTATTATTATTATCTTTAATGCCTTTGGGAATATAGTTTAATATTTACGAGATGCGACATTGAAGGTATTTCGTGATTTTTATTCAAACTAAAATTGCCATCTTTGTTACATATTCTGTAATGGATATGTAAAATATATGAAAGGGTAAATAAAAAAAACAAAGTCTGTTTAAGGGTAAAACTAACACTCGATCTATATGCGAAAAAACTGTCAAAGACATCATATCTACTTGTATTGTTAATAAAGTTAAAATTTATTTCCGTATATCCTGTATTTGGCTTTAGTATCACAGCTGAAGCATATTCATGCCAGTTGTACTCTCCACAAAATGCACTTAGTGCAGCATTCAGAATTTGTGCTCAAGTGTCAAAATCTTCTATAAACACTGATGAAAGTAAACAGAAGAGCGAGAAAAATGACTTCATAATTAACGGACTAAGATCAGCTGAAAAGATTTGGAAGTATTGCATGCAAGTTAATTTCCCAATGCAGAGAAGCGGAACAAAAATGATGCTAAAAAAAAAGGAAAATATATTCCTTTGACAGTCATAGAAATCTAAGAAAACAGAAACAATTTTTTCAAAACAGAATCCATGCTAAAAAAAAATGCACAACAATTTTCTTTTTCTATTGACCAAAACTATCTTCATCAAGAACATTAATGTTATCTTCTTTTTCTACATGCTGTGTCCTTTCAGAGTGTGAGCTGTCATGGGTCTTCTCATGTTCCTATCCTCTGTAGCTCTTACTAAAGCTTGGTTTTTTGTCATTCGTCTTACCTGTCCATTTTGTTAGTCTGCTGACTTCTTTTGTCTTTTTTACCTTTAATATTTTCTGCAGGAATCAAATTCTCTAAGACCTCTTTCCTTATTATATATCCAAGAAATTTCAACTGTTTCTTTCTGAGTCTGAGTATATATCATTTTTTTAATGTTTTCTTAAGACATCATTGTTGCTTATGCACAACATCCATAGTAGTCTCAGCATCTTTCTGTAGAACAACATTTCTTAAGACATCATTGTTGCTTATACACACCATCCATAGTAGTCTCAGCATCTTTCCGTAGAACAACATTTCTTAAGACATCATTGTTGCTTATGCACACCATCCATAGTAGTCTCAGTATCTTTCTGTAGAACAACATTTCTTAAAACATCTTTGTTGCTTATACACACCGTCCATAGTAGTCTCAGCATCTTTCCGTAGAACAACATTTCTTAAGACATCATTGTTGCTTATGCACACCATCCATAGTAGTCTCAGTATCTTTCTGTAGAACAACATTTCTTAAAACATCTTTGTTGCTTATACACACCGTCCATAGTAGTCTCAGCATCTTTCTGTAGAACAACATTTCTTAAGACATCATTGTTGCTTATGCACACCGTCCATAGTAGTCTCAGCATCTTTCTGTAGAACAACATTTCTTAAAACATCTTTGTCGCTTATACACACTGGCCATAGTAGTCTCAGCATCTTTCTGTAGAATCACATTTCTGGTACCTCTATTTTCTCTTCATCTGTGAAGATATTGTCCAGTGTTAATTATTATATAGGAGGATTGATATTATGTAAATGGATAATAGTTAAGAGAATGGGGGAGATAGTATAAGATAAACATTGCTAATATCTGCAAAAATTAGGAAGTTGGGGTGAGCCATGATCCCCTACATCCTGAAGGAACACAGGACATAGAAAGATATAACATAACATTAAGGTTCTTGATAATGATCAGGGATGGTCAAAAGTATTTGAAAACATTAAAAATTTTTGAAAGTTTCATCACTAATTCAATTTGGATATGTAACTGCTTCTATGCAAATTGACAAATTGTAATAAAACTGAAACAGGCAGACATTGACTGAATTTATTGAAATATATCTGAATGAACTTTTGGCTCTTAAGTATATATATATATATATATATGTTCTAAATTTGTGTATTTAGGCAGCAAATTTTCTTTTAAACATGTCAGATTAAATAAATTGCAAACAATATGTTTGCTTATTTTTAATAAAATCCTCTCATACTCAAAGATAATCTTTCTCATATTACAATCAAAAGATGTCAGAAATGAGCTGTCACATTGACAGATGTCATTTTCATTCATTTCTTAAGGTACTCAAGTACTTTCAACTTCTTTCCGAGGTATCTTCAGAAGTATGAGTTGTGAAGATGACCTCGGAAATAGGTTGAAAGTACTTGGGTACTTTAAAAAATGAATAACATAATAACATTTGTCAACGTTACAGCTCTGACATTTTTTGATTTTAATACATGAATAATTATCTGTGAGTATGAATGGATTTTATTAAAAATAAGCAGAAATATTGATTGCAATTTATTTAATCAGATATATATATATATGTCATTTTAATTTAGCAGTTTCATGCTGACTTCAAAGTTCCATGAGGACATCTTCACTCATCAGGGCTGATTGTTTTTACTAAAAAGCGGCGTCATAATTGTATACTCATGACACTTCAAAGTCAGAATGAAACTGCTAAGTTAAAGTGAAAAATTCTTTGCATTAAACTTATCAACACTCCATCTCAAACTTGGCATTGAGCACTTTACAATAAAAATATCTGCTTGCCATAATATCTTTTATCAGTAAAACTACGAAAAAACCCAACTATTTTGGCGTTAAACATTATCACAACTAAAGACTATATATATATATATATATATATATATATATATATATATATATTTTTTAATTCAGATACTTTAATCCAAGTGGAAAAAGCAGGAAAGTAAATTCCAAAAACCTGATCCTAATTAATATTAAAAATTTAATTTTAATATTAAAAAATGATACAGGAAGAGAGCTCCATGTAATAAAATATTACAGAGCAAATATAAATTAAAAAAGGATTAATTCAATGATGTTAGATTAAAGGATTAATTCAATGATATAAATATATATATACTAGCAGTATAGCCCAGCGTTGCTCGGGTGTAATAAAAGCTTTTATATATATATTATTGATTTTTTGCACTATTGTAAGAACTGTATAAATTTTCAAGAAAATCGGTTCAGCCATTTTGGAGTCTATAGGTAATGGACACACACACACACACACACACACACACACACACACACACACACAGTTCCATTTATAAATTAGATTTGGATATATATAGAGAGAGAAAGAGGGAGAGAGCAAAACTCAATATATAATTAAATAATTATAAATCCAGAATTCATTACAGCAATATATAAAAAAAAAATTAATATTGCTGAAATAAAATCTGGATATATAACCATTTGATTATGTGTTGATTTTCCTCTCAATATATTTACTTTGGATAATATCCACTGATCTCTCAATTTTTATCTAATTAATATTTTATATTAATCACTTGGATTAGATAAAATCACTTGGATTATCCTTTCCATTTTCATAGATTTCCATTCTTTTCTATATATATATATATATATATATATAAATGTATTGAAACTTCCATAGGTTGTTAATGCTTTACTGTTGGTCAGTATAGACTTTGTGTTTTGTGCATTGCACTGTCATAAACTTAGTCCCTTATTTAATAGCCATACCTTGCATATGTAATGAAAATAAAGAATTTTTGTTTGTATGCATCCTCATTGTGTGTGTGAATTGGAAAAAAATGTACCTACTGAATGAAAAGCTTGCAACAAAGCAGTAGAGGGGGAAAACTAGCTAGAGACGAAAGAAATAGGAGATCGGAAGGCATAGATTCTAAGATGCACAGTCAATAAGTGGAAAGTGTAGAGATGCATAAAATGATGACATATTTAGAAATGTGAGAGAATGTTAAATAGATTTGGTGCTATTACAGGAAAGTAACTAAATCTTAGACAAGAAACGCATTGAGTTGGATAACCAATATGACTCTGGTAGAATTTATCAGGATTTAACTTTATAAGTATGTAATAACACACACATATATGCATGTGTGTGTGTCAGTGAAGTGCTACCCAAAAATTTAAGAATTTTAAGGCACAAACAACTTTACATGCTAACATGCTGCATGAAATGGAAAGACTATATTAAATCCATTGCTAGTTTCGTTGCTAAGAAAATTGGTTCACTGTGTCATGTGAGACATTTTTCTCTCCAGAATCTATCTTACATATCTATAAGTCTACTATTCATCCATGATTAGAATAATTCTTCCACATATGGTCCAATGTCCCTGTTATTTATCTTGAGCTTCTTGATAAAATCTAAAAAATAATCTGCAATATTATTGGCCCTGATCAGTCAACTCCACTTCAGTCACTTTCCCATTGCTATATAGTTTCCTCTCTGTGTCTTTTTTTTTTATAAATACTTTCATGGTAATTTTTTGAATGAGCTTTTCACTATAGTACCTAGTCTTTCTAAATTTAAGTGCAGTACTAAACTGGCGGTGTGCGTTGTGGTGCATTGGATATTGGCTCAGAATGAGAAATCGGGGAGCCAAGTTCGAATTCCATCTGAATTCATTGCATTCACTTAAGCGTAAGTATCCTTGAGAAAGGTATTAATCCGTCTCTTCCTTCCAGTTATGGGTTAAATAACAGGACAGATTGGGTTCTATAGCTTTGGTCGGCAACCAGTCTACCGCAGAAAGCAATGGCAACCTACTGCGGGATAATCTTCTGCCCAGTCAGTCATGTCTCTTTTGAGACATGATCGCCCAAGCATGTATCACTTATGGCACTTAACTGACTGACTGATGAAACTGGCATCAAGATCTCATCAATTTACAGATGAGTTGAGCTGGCTAGAAATAGCCATAAGATCTATGCTAACAGTTTCTTTGTTTTTCACATTTCACATTTGTGGAACTTCCTTCTGGTTCTATGATTTCCAGTCAAATTTAATCTGTGAAAATTTAAATGTGATGTCTTCATGTTTACTCTTTTCTCTTCTTGTTCATTATTAATGTTTCTGTTCCTAACTCTTCCACATCATGCAACCCCTTGTATCTTGTATCTTGTATCTTAGTCACTTTACTGCCTTTTCATGGAGTGATACTGATCAAAAAACAAAAAACATTTTGTTAAAAAAATTTTGATAGAAAATTGATTTATTTCTTGACTGACTGATTACAACTAATGTATGAAATCTCCAGTATATGAAAAATTATGGGTAACTTGACAAATATAAACTTATTTATAAATGGAACTTTGTCTCTGTGTGTGTGTGTGTGTATGTGTGTGTCCGTTACCTATAGACTCCGAAATGGCTGAACCAATTTTCTTGAAAATTTACACAGTTGTACTATAAGCGTCTGCAAGTGTTCTTAACTAGGTTTTGTGTCGAGGTACCGCCGATAAATATCGAAAATCGATAATCAAAAACATCGGGTTATAGAAGGAGTGGTCCGATTTTAATCAAATTTGATACACTCATAGACAAAGACATAAGAAAGGATATTCAGAAGTTTCAAGGTTGCAGTTCTTACAATAGTGGAAAAAATCGATAATATATATATATATAAAAGCTTTCATTATACCCGAGCAATGTCGAGCTATACTGCTAGTAGACAATAAGACAAATTGGAAAATGAATTTATCTTTATGTTTTTTTTTTTAATAATTTCACCCCAAAAAAGGTTATAAAAGTGAAGAAACTGTTAGCATAGAACTTATGGTTACATATGGCAATTTCAAATGTAAAATGATAAGACCTGGTTGCTAATCATTTAAATTCATAAAGTTGGGTCACTAAAAAGGAAAGCTCAGCAGGTCAGTTACCATGAAAATATTTCTAAAAAAACATCACAAGGGAACTATGTTACAGTGATTGGAAAGTGCCTGAAGCTGAGATGCCAGGTCAGGATGAATAACATTGCAGATTCTTCTTTGAATTTTGTCAAGGCATACAGAAGCACTTGAAGAGATGCTGTAGCAGTATTCAATGCAGGGATGAATAGTAAAATTATAAAGGTGTAATATGGATTCTGGTGATAAAAATTGTCCAACACGATGGAGTGAACAAACTTTCCAAGAACTGAATGTCGCAAGGTAAAAAATATATGCTTATTTGTGAAAAAATACAACTCTTTTTTGTCTTGCCACCAATATACATGTCTGATATCAATGGCCAGCACAATAAAATAGGAGGCATTAGTTTTATAGTTAATCTCTTTCTATGGGTATTTATTAATCCAACATATTTTTATAACTTAAACAGTATTTTTAGTATATATTCATATCTGAGTAGCCACTCTATTTATTTATTAAAAGATAACATTTAATAATATATATATATTTATTTATTTATTATAAATTATATTTTAGAACATGTACAAATCTTCTATATATCCACTACAAATCGTACATTTGTTTCGACATTGAAACTACAATGTCTCATCAGGTGGTATGAACAGAAATGGAAAACTTCTTTTAGGCTTTCCATTACTGTCCATACCACCTGATGAGACATTGTAGTTTCAATGTCGAAACAAATGTACGATTTGTAGTGGATATATAAAAGATTTGTACATGTTCTAAAATATAATTTATAATAAATATTCACAGCTCGATAGATTATATATCAAGCACTGTTTTAAATTAATGTTTGGAATGTTGTAAAACAAGTTTTTTCTTTTTTTTTATGTATATATATTATGCTATATATATTTACATTATGGTATTTTAGCTATTTTAACATAACAGTTCGAGATATGCATTGTCAACCAAAGTCAACCATAAAATCTATAGTTGACATGGGTTGACAATACATGCCTCAAACTGACATGTTGAAATAGCTGTCCCCCTTAAATGTTATCTGAATTTACAGATAAATGAATATCTGCTCTGTAGATTAAATTTACATTGAGCTCTCTGTTGGATCAGTTTTAATATTTAAACAATATTACTAGGATCCTCTAGGATTATTTACCAATCTTCTCCTACATTTTACTGATATAAAAACTTATTTATAAATGGAACTTTGTATGTGTGTGTGTGTGTGTGTGTGTGTGTGTGTGTATGTGTGTGTGTGTCTGTGCGTTTGTGTGTCTGTTACCTATAGACTCTGAAACAGCTGAGCCGATTTTCTTGAAAATTTACACAGTTGTACTATAAGCATCTGTGAGTGTTCTTAGCTAGGTTTTGTGTCAAGGTACCCCCGATAAATATCAAAAATCGATAATAAAAAAAATTGGGTTATAGAAGGAGTGGTCCGATTTTAATCAAATTTGATACACTCATAGACAAAGACATAAGAAATGATATTCAGAAGTTTCAAGGTTACAGTTCTTACAGTAGTGCAGAAAATTGATAATATATATATAAAAGCTTTCATTACACCCAAGCAACGCCGGGTTATACTGCTAGAATATATATAAATGACAAGAGGAAAACTTTTTATGCTATTGTGATTGTTCCTTGAGGAACTTTCTCAAGGTGACAAACAACAAAGAGAACAACTAAGAATAAAGTTTAAAGTGATAAAATCTGTTGAATTATTAAATAAAAATCCATTACTTCTTTATATATATTCTTCATGGTAGCCCTTTTTCCAGACCATTATAGGAACCAGGATTTCATTATATATAGTAGACATCCATGAGAAGTTCATATATAGTGAGAGTGAGACATGTGACTTTATATATATATATATATATATATATATATATATATATATATATATATATAATACTAGATACCACTATTCACAGTTTTATGCAATGGCAATGAAGTGTTCTGCCTGATGATTGCCATTGCATGAAACTCTGACTAGCAGATTTGGCATTGTTATTATATTTATGCTCTAGCGATTTTTGGCACTGAGCCCCCAGTTTATTTTATATTTTAAGCTTTAGCTTTTATTCTTTGATTGATTGAAACATTGTCTACTTAGATCAAAAATTGAAAATATAGTTTTGATGCCATTGCTGTATCATATAATTATTTGAACCGAATAAACTTATTCATTCTTTTATTCATTTACTTGACGAATTTGGTAAGTCGTCTCAAGTGAGCAAAACAAAAAAAAATATTAACAATTAGATTACTTCTCCAGTATCTACTGCTAACTCCCAAATTAATAATCATGTTAGAGGACAATACACCAAGTTATGCCTTCATTAAGACGACTACATTCACTTGCATAAAAGATAATCTAAAAGATGACCATTGGTCAGGGAAGACTTGAAATATTCCCACACAGAGAACTATCCACTTGTCACGGAAATAGATTATCAATATGCATCTATTCAGGATGTGCTCAATAGAGTGAATATCTCTTTTAAAAGGAGTTCAGAACATTATAAGAAACATAGTATAATAAGCATTTCAACATAATGGGCGCCACTGCTTTTGATCATAGATTAGAAAGGTATTGAGGTTTTCATATCATTTTGAGGCATATTCAGCAAATGCAGTGATTTGTAACTGACAATTTCGTCTAAAAGTTAGAGTCTGAGATAAAACTTGTGTCAGTGCAGTGAAAATGATACACTTTAAGAACTGAAGAATATTTTCTTTAAAAACCAGTGACCTCACATAAGGCTGCAATGCATGTAAAGTATAAAGTTTTCAGATACACATGCAGACATATTCACATATAAATTCAAATATAATAATAATAATAATAATAATAATAACAATTTTACTTCACAAAAACAAAAAAAAGAAATTGATCAATGCATTTTTGATGGATAACACTTTTAAGACAAGCAGTTTTTATTAATAAAGTGGTCAATATTAAGAAATAAACTATTAATTGTAAACAAAGCGTTCAGCCTTATCTTCTCTTATAATACATATCTATCTGAATACTAGGATTTGCGTTGTAGTGTATTGGATATCGGCTCAGAATGGGAGCCGAGTTCGAATTCCAGCTGAATTCATTGCATTCACTTACGTGCAAATACCCTTGGGAAAGGTATTAATCCATCTATTCCTTCCAGTTATGGGTTAAATAACAGTACAGATTGGATTCTATAGCCTTGGTCAGCAACCAGTTTACTACAGAAAGCAATGGCAACCTACTGCGGGATAATCTTCTGCCCAGTCAGTCATGTCTCTTTTGAGACATGATCGCCCAAGCGTGTATCACATATGGCACTTAACTGAATACTGACTATTCTGTAATTCTATATGGCAGTAAATGCTGGTAAACTCTTGACAGATGAAGAAGAGACTTGAGGCAAGAGAAATGTGGTTCTACAGAAGGATCCTGAAAATACCATGGACTGAACTTGTAGGGAATGAAAACAAGAAAGACACTTATATTTAAAATCAGAGAGAGATATAAAATTAATAGGATATATAATGAGGGAAGAGGGTTTATAAAATTTGATTCTTACAGGGCATATTAAAGGCAAGATGGATATATGAAAGCAGTACATAACCTACCTAATGAGCGTCTGCAAATGGTTGGCAGAAGAGAGATAGCAAGAAGTCAAAAACCTTCTACCCTCCTCTGACCCCTATTTTTTACCCTTGCTATAGCCAAAACTTCCACTTCTGACACAAACTCAGTCTACAGTCAACAAGACAGACAGCTACATTGTTGCCTGTTGAAATATACTATTTCCCATGTAAAGTGATTTGAAATTGTTTAATATATATATATATATATATATATATGTGTATATATTTAGTGTATCAAGGCAGCAAATAATTTTCTAAACATAGATTGTTAAATATAAGAGACAATGAATGTCTATTATGTTTAATCATGAGCTGTTCTAAACGTTGTATTTTGGCTTTAATTTTAGTTGAAAATAAAGACAAAAATTCTCCAACATTTGGATATTTTTTTATTAAGTTGGTTCTAAGCTATTGCCATTGCTTAGCAAAGTTTTATGTCAACACAAGATAAAATCATCGCTGATGGTGGATGTTATTGTGTTACCATCCTTATAACCTCTCTGAAAATGGCTCATGTGAGCCGAAAGCTTAGAACCAACTTAATAAAAAATTATCCAAATGTTGGAGAGTTTTTGTCTTTATTTTCAACTGAAATTATATGTATATATATATATATTGTAGTAGGCCTCCATTGGTCAGGGTTGACTATGTATAGCATCCTAGTTGTCTGCTTGGCTGGATCATTAGTGTCTGTGACTAGGAGCTATTATGGGAGTGACAGTCTTTGTTGCAGAGGCTGCATTTATGTTTTGTTTCTGGTTTGCCAGAGCTGTCTCTTTGCTTTCTGTGAACCTGCCTCTCCATGGCAACTTGTGTCAGTTGCTTCTCTCTTGATTTAAGTTGTTGGGCTAGGGTTCCTCTCTATCTGGACCAGTTGACTGCTATGCTCTCCGATGACTCCGTGTTGATGCTCACAGCCTTCATATCACATACTGCAGCTGTGGTTTTTTTCCGAGGCCAGCTGTTCATACAAAGAGTCTTTTGGAATGCAACTGTATGGCATGCAATGGACATGGCCAAGCCAGCGGGGTCTGTGTTGTTTAATGAGTGTGAACAGGGTGGACAGATCCGCGTGAGACAGAACCTCAGTATTGGGCACTTTGTGCTGTCATGAGATTCCCAATATGTGTTGGATACTTCTCACATGGAAAGTGTTCAGATGCCTCTCTTGCTTGACATATGTGGTCCATGTCTCACTGCTGTATAGCAGTGTGCTGATGACACAGGCATTGTATACTGCCATCTTTATCTTTACTGTCAGCTTGGAGTTCGTCAAATATATATATGTGCCCAGAAACAAAATTATCAAACCTCCTGCTGAGTGGATACCATTTCCACAAAAATCCAAGCCAGGAAAGATAGACTGAAAATTTAATTTAATTCATTGCTATTAATGATGTATCACTTTGTAGAGTAATTAGTCGGCTAAGTGTAATTGGTAGAAATGGCCAACAAACAGAATTGACAAAGTTTTCAATAAACAGTAACAAAATAAAAAAGAACAGAGCAAAAAGTAATGCTAAGCAGACAATACATATATATATATATATATGTGTGTGTGTGTGTGTGTGTGTGTGTGTGTGTGTGTAGGTAAAGCAACAGTAATAAGGCAAAACATTCACGAAGTAAGAATGGTGTTAACACGCAGAATGGATAGAGATAAGTGATTGTTGCATTCTGGCTTCAAGACAAAAACGAATATGCCAGATGAAACCAAGAAATGGTTTAATTTATAGGCTAGGAAGAAATCCTAGCATACATCTGTATAATTTGTATATAAATTTGGGTAAGGAATGTTTTTGCTTTCATTTCAAAAGATTCAGCACTTTAATTAGAAAGTTTACTTGCCTTTCAAAAATTATCCTCCAGAAAAGCACTATCAAACACTACATTTTTCAAGATGCACAGTCTTTGTCTTCATTTACATATATATATATATATATATATATATATATATATATATATATGTGTGTGTGTGTGTGTGTGTGTGTGTATGTGTGTGTGTGTGTGTGTGTGTGTGTTAATTTAAATCAGATATTAAAATCCTGACACTTGAATTTGATACATTGGAAATATTGCATGAAAAGAGAGGAAAGATTTGATCAAACAGATTATCTGTTTCCACCAATTTACGGCTTCTTCAGATCCAAAACAGAAGAGATAAAAGCATGTATGCGTGTTGTTCATGGATGTTTTAATAAAAATGAAATTTATTACTTATTGCCATAAGCCGGCATTTCTCTTGAAAAGAAAGACTGAAAAAAACTGACTTTCATAAAAGTCATTAATATGTTTCTTAGTTCAAGCCGAAAGATTTTAAATCAACTCAACGTTTTTCAGATTGAAGTCAATATTTATGTATATATATATAAAAGTATGAAAAACATTAAATAAAAATCCCTTTTCTTTAATTGCAGCAGATTTTATAGGAGAACCACACAAAGAACAGTCAGTTAGTTAAGTGCCATACGTGATACACACTTGGGCAATCATGTCTCGAAAGAGACATGACTGACTGGGCAGAAGATTATCCCGCAGTAGGTTGCCATTGCTTTCTGCGGTAGACTGGTTGCCGACCAAGGCTATAGAACCCAATCTGTCCTGTTATTTAACCCATAACTGGAAGGAAGAGATGGATTAATACCTCTCCCAAGGGTATTTGCGCAGTAAGTGAATACAATGGATTCAACTGGAATTTGAACTCGGTTCCCCGGTTTCTCGTTCCAAGCCGATATCCACTGTACCACAACGCACATCCTCCACACAAAGAACACATGAACATAAAAATCTTATGATTTCAAATCTAGTCTACAACATGTTTCCTTTGTGCTCTATTATGTTATTCCACCTTTGAAGTAAGGCATGCATATCCACTTCATATAAGGTTTTTAGCTGCTTTCATAGCCATGTGTCAGTTGGCGCTTTCATCTCATTATTATTAGAGATCCACTGCTGTCTAAGTACTTCCTTTATGGGTCATGTTTGGCAGCAACAGAATTTCTTGGGCTGAAACTAAATTCTGTCTCTTCGTGGAGTTTGTATTCTGATAATCCTCTTTTGCACAGGTCATTGTGCAGCCTAAAGATGGCACTAAACTACAGCCATTTACCATGGTTTAGCTTTTAACTATTTACAATGACTCGTTTATCAGCTCTTAGGAGATCACTTGTTAAATAATTATCATCCTTTGCTGCAGTAGCAATAGCCTGACAATGTGGGATCTGTTACTAAGTCTATATATATATATATATATAAATTCAAATGAATAAGGAATGAAGAAAATATTTGCAACATTCAAAACATTAATTTAAAACAGTGCTCAATATAAAAATAGAGCAATGAATATTTATTAATTATACTTTATAACATGTACAAACTACAATCTACTACAAAATATACAATTTTGTAGCAGATTGTAGTTTGTACATGTTATAAAGTATAATCTATAATAAATTTATTTATATATATATATATATATATATATATATATATATATATAATTTCACCCCAAGCAAGGCAATAAAAACCTTTGGATGAAAGAGTTTACTAAGTGAATACCACTGGGATGCAAGAGATTAGTTGGAAAAATGAGAAAAACTTCTACTATGGAGAGAAAACAATAAGGAAATAAGATTTAAGAAGACAGAAGATAATGATTAACATTGTATTTAAATTTTTGAAGATCAATGTTAACTTGGAAGCAAGAGGTCAGAAGAGAGTTCCACAAGCAAGAAGTGCAATAGAAGAAACTGTTTGTATAGAATTGATGGTTACATCTAGCCATTTCAAATGTAAATTGATGATATCTTGTTACCAATCTAGTAGAGTACTATACTAAAATCCATAATTTCTAGATATGAAAGAGGAAAGTTTATCAGCACAATTACTATGTGGGTATTTATAGAAAAATCAAAGGCAAACTACATTACAATGATGGGAAAGAGACTGAAGCCGAGATGCCAGGTCAGGGCCAGTAACATTACATATTTTTTTTATCAAGAATCTCTAAATATAGAGCAAAAGCAATATTCAAAGCAAGGATGAATGACAAATTTATTAATACATTAATATATAAGATAGATTCTGGTTAGAACAATTGTCAGATGTGACATAGTGAAACAACTTCCTTAGCTGCAAACTTAGAAACAGAGTCAATATACACTTTCTTCTATATGTCATATATATATATATATATATATATATATATATATATATAGTCATCTGTAGACAGATCTGTTTCACTGTATCACTGCTCATCAGTATGATTAGACATATGATTGCTTCTCACCAGGATTGAAATCCGATTGAATTGACATCAGTTGGCAATTCGACCTCTGTGCTATGAGTGCTTGGTGAAAGAAGGTGAGCTATATACAATGTAAACACACGCCAGTAGCCGAGAGTGTTCAAATTTATTACTGAATGAACGATATCTTGTAGACTCTTTTTGTGGGCTAAAGGACCATATTCTCACCACATTAGACATTAATGTTGTGGTTTGGGTAGCAGGTACATTTTTATGGGATAGACTTTTTAGCCCATACCCAACCAGTTTTGAATTCAGTTGTTCTTCTAGCTAAATTGCCAAACAAGGCTATAGAGCCCAGTTTGTCCTATTAATTGCTAGTTGGTTGGGGAAGAGATGGCTTTATACTTTTCCAAGAAAATTTGTGTGAAAATGAATGCAACATTCTCATGCCTATCTCACTTTCTGCACTGATATTTCATAGGCAGACCAAGATAAGATATAAATGTGAATATATAGACCAACTGGTAGACTAAAAGACATGCAAGTTTACCAGAATAAAACTTAACTTTCACAGAGATCATACAATTAAAAATGCACTTTTTTTCAAAATTGTTATGTATATATGTGTCACCCCCCATATCTATATATATATATATCTAAACAAATATTGTTATATATACCAGACAATTAATGTCTATCATGTTTAATCATGAGCTGTTCTAAACATTGTATTTTGGCTTTAATTTCTGGTGAAAATAAAAATTGTCCAGCATTTGGATATTTTTTTATTATGCTGGTTATAAGCTATTGGCTCACATTAGCCATCTTCACAGTGGTTATAGGGACATTAACATACTAGCATCCACTATCAAAGATGAATATTACCTTATGTTGGCATAAAACATTGCTATGTGGCAATAAAAGTCACTGAATAACAGATGCAGCTCGTAAATTAGTAATGCAGTTCTATGAAGTCATACCATGTGAGAGATAAATATGTCAACAACAGAACCATATGTCTAAATACAACATAATATGTTGTGAATAGATTGAAATGTGATTTTATTGAGTGTGAATTGCTTTGATTTAATGTAAATGGCCTGCAATATATGATGGTTATTTTACTGTGTGTATATGTGAGTATTATTGTGTTATCGACTAAAAATCTGTCTAATATTATATACATGGCTATGTTTTTCTAAGAAATGTTGTTTAGTGGAACTATAATCAGAAAGGTGACAGGTAAATCTCTGGGGGAGTGTGGTTGCAGTAAAATTAATATATGTAGTGGGTTTCACCAGAAATTAAAGCCAAAATACGATGTTTAGAATGGCCCATGATTAAACATAATAAACATTCATTGTCAGTTATATTCAACAGTATATATTTAGATAATTATCTGCTGCCTCAATACACTATATATATATATATATATATATATATATATATATATATATTACTACAACTATTATTTTTAGTAGTTACACATATTAGAGATGCTAACCTTGTTTGTATTTTTGTAAAAAGTAAATTTAGTAATAACTGGCCTATTTAGATGCTGTCGATGGCTGTGCTAGCATGAAGTCACAAGTCATCGTGACTGAGGGTTTGAGTGTACTGGCCTTGTTTAGATGATTTATCATGCCAGATAATGCACTCTCTCCAAGAAACTGTAATTATATCTGCTCAACATGGTTAGGTATAAATCACAGGTGGGCTCTGTGGTTATTGAACAAACATAAATCTGCCTGAGTAAGCGTCTGCAACAGGGATTAGCTAGCTGCCCTTGTAGACAGGCATCCTCGGATTATTAGTATTATTATTATTATTACTTTATATTACAGTTTATTATGTTACATTAAACATCACTGAGAAAAATTACATATAACTTTACTGATTCTATTACTTTACGCATTATTAGAGTGGATACTTGTGTTTGAAACAGATGCAGCTTTTTTATTTTTAACAATGTTTTCTTTATTACGACATATAGCAGTAAATAAACACTGTTTAAAATAAAAATGAGGTGTCTCTTTGAAATATGAGTATCTACTATAATGACTAAGTTATAAAAATGCTGGATTAAAAATAAAACCATTAATTCTTTAGAAATATATATACTGCAAATATATATATATACTGTTGAAACACATATATTTTTCTATGTGCATAATTTGTTAGGTCAATACTTAACACGATCATCCATGTTTATATAAAAACTATTGCAGCAAACCTACATGCATAAAAATACGAATTTTTTTTTTTAATCATATCACCTCGAGCAAGGCGATAATGCCACTGATGTGCAGGGGGCTACGTAAGAGTGAAAAGAGCGGAAAAGAGAAAGCCGGAAACCACATCCTAAGCAGGGAACAAGGGATGAGCCTCTTCACCTATTCAATAGACGTGGGTGGAGTGTAAAGCAGGTGATAGTTTAGTCTATCTACTCCAATTGAAAAAAAAAAAAAAGAAAAGAAAAGGAGTGAGAAGATTGGAAAAGAGAAAGCCGGAAACCACATCCTTAACAGGGAACAAGGAATGAGCCTCTTCACCTATTCAATAGACGTGGGTGGAGTGTGAACTGGGCGATAGTTTAGTCTATCTACTCCAACTGAGAAAATTTAAAAAAAAAAAGAAAAGAAAAGGAGTGAGAAGATTGGAAAAGAGAAAGCCGGAAACCGCATCCTTAACAGGGAACAAGGAATGAGCCTCTTCACCTGTTCAATAGACGTGGGTGGAGTGTGAACCGGGTGATAGTTTAGTCTATCTACTCCAAATAAATGAAAAAAATGGGTCGCTTTCATGAAACGTTATTGATGTTTATTATTGATATTTCACAGTTTTGTTCGATTGCATCTTCTCAGCAAAAACATCATTATATAACATGCATAAGATAGCTTCTGTCTCTCTGTCTAGCCAGAGATCATTCCTTTACTGACTCAGAATTCGATGTTCATCATTAATATATTGTGGGGTGATGTCTGTGTATATATTGAGGTGTAGCAATTATCTTTGAGATCCCAGAAAAAAAACAAAAGACGATATTCTTTATTCTCATTTATCACTGCCTTAAACAAAAGAAAAAAATATAATTATTCTTTGGTTCTACAAAAAGATGCCATTCTGCACTTCCCACTTTCATGATTAAACAGGAATAAAACCGTTGCAGGAATAAAACAGCCGACAGCCTTCCAGATGTTAGCAAATGGCAACTTCTTTCTGTTTCTTATTAATTTTTTAATCTTCGATATGAATAAGATAGCTTCCCAAAAATTATTAATCAAGATCCACTTGATCCCTAAAAGACATTTATTATATGATTGGGATGAAATATGGATCTGAATCTGACAGAACAATAGAATAAGGAACAAATTGGAAACATTTATAAATCTAATGTTTCATTTTTATTTAAGCTTCATTTGAAAATGGAATATTAGATAGAAAAGAAAATTCTGGTATTTTTTAATTTGTGTTGTTGGTCTGTCATTGGTTAAGCAGACCTCAGATGTATTGTCTCGTCAAGCAGCATTTGTGTAATTGTAATTGTGTATCATAATTCTAATCGGTCGATGTGGGATTTGTTTATAATGTGTGTGTATGCATGCAATTGAGAGTCTAGTCAGAATTGATTGGAGGATGCTTTGTGGAAGAGTGGAAGAATTTATGTTAGGTTGTTTATTGATGGTAAAATAACAGGATTTCTAATGAATTCCTAAATGACAAAATGCATTATATAAAAATTTTTCCTCTTTGTTATTAATTATATATATACTAGCACTATATCATGGCATTGCTTGGGTGTAATAAAAGCTTTAAAACTAATCCATGATCCTGGAGCTCAGACTCAGCCTAAAGAATATTTGTGTGAATTTTGGTGATTTGTATAAAGGACATACAGACAGATAAACTGACACATACACAAACTTCTTTATATATATATATATTATTGATTTTCTGCACTATTGTAAGAACTGCAATGTTGAAACTTCTGAATATCGTTTCTTATGGTGTTGTCTATGAGTGTATCAAATTTGATTAAAATCGGACCACTCCTTCTATAACCCGATTTTTTCAATTATCAATTTTCGATATTTATCGGGGGTACCTCAACACAAAACCTAGCTAAGAACACTTGCAGACGCTTATAGTACAACTGTGTAAATTTTCAAGAAAATTGGTTCAGCTGTTTCAGAGTCTATAGGTAATAATGGACACACACACACACACACACACACACACACACACACACACACACACACACACACACACACACACAAAGTTCCATTTATAAATAAGTTTAGATTAGATTAGATTTGTAAAGAAAAACTTAACACATCATTTACAGTGGTTATAAATTATAATTCATTTCTATGAACTAAATTAGCACATTTCATCAGACCACACTATATTGAATTATAATTTATAATTACTCTAAATGATGTGTTGAGTTTTCCTTTATAAATATCATATTACTCTGGATAACATCCATTGAGCTCTCTATACAGATCTAACACTTAATATTTTATATTAAGTAAATTTTGTTGGATTATCCTCACTATTCATGGACTTGACATCATTACCTATATATATATATATAGTCATCCGTAGACAGATCTGTTTTGCTGTATTCCAGCTCATCAGTACGGTTAGACATCTGATTACTTCTAGCCAGGATTGAAACCCGACTGAATTGACATCAGTTGGCGGTTCTACCTCTGAGCTATGGGCACTCGGTAGAGGAAGGCAGACTTTAGTGTGTTATATACAATGTAAACACATGGCAGTAGCCGAGAGTGTTCAAATTCATTACTGAATGAATGATGCATATACCAGAGCAATTAATGACAAATAGGAAAAAATCTTTTTTTAATGTTTTTTGTCCTTTAGGATTTCGTAGGATAAAAATGATGTTATTGCTGTAACTACACATGCATACGAATAAGATTGCACACTAAAATTTTAAACTTTAAAATTTTTTTTTTTTTTTTTTGTTTTATCAATTTCTGGACATATTGTCTAGTGAATTTGCATTTTTTTTTTTTTTTTTTTTTTTTTTTTTTTAATCGTGTCACCCCAAGCATGGCATTCCACTGCCACTTTAGCGCAGGGGGTTACATAGAGCGATTGGGCATAGGAAATGTCAGAAGGAGGGTGGTAGACGACTTAGGATGCACATAGGAAGAGAGTTGGAAAGAGTGGGTGTGAATTAGTGTGTTAGAAGGTGTCTATTGACCTTACATTTAAACTCCTAGAGGTTGTAGCCGTCAGGGAAGCAAGCATGCAGTAAGGAATCCCACAGGCGGGAAGTGTGAGGAAAGAAGCTGTTGAGTTTCTTTTTTATCATTTTTATTATTAAGCGTCCAAAATTGTGTCAAAAGAAGATATGCAAAGAAATTTGAAATGTAAGAACATTTCTATTTTGTTTTCTCTTTTAATTAAAGTAGCATTTTTTTAAACCAAAACTAATGTCAGAGTCAATACTAATGCACTGAGTTTGTTGTTTTTGTAAAAAAAACCCTTCTGTCTTCATGTAATCTCTTACTTAAATCCCTTGAGGTTTCTCCAGTGTATTCTTTGTGGTAATTATTACAGGTGATACTGCAAATTCTTCCTTCAAGTTTTAGCTTATTGTTGGTTGAAGACAAAACAAAATAATTTTTACAGATTACTTTTTTCTTACTCTTACATATCATTTGCACTTCATCTCATGAGTTTTCAACAGTAAAAAAAATATATTTCTATTCTTAAGACATTTCTGAACTAATTTAGAGCTACATTTTAAATCTTTGCTATAGATAAAGCTCCAGCCACAATTCGGTTTAAGATTTCTGACACTTTCAAGCTGATATCGAATATTTTATAATAATCCTCTATAAGATTATAACATTAATGCTTACTAATCTTCTTGTTCCTTGAAACAAACAACAATGCCTTCCTCCATGTTTTTTTAAGGCCAGTGTTCTTTGGACTGAATGCTTCAGCTTGATGCTTCTGGATAAATTTCTTATCATTATAACCCAAAAGATTATGTTTCATCTGAGGAGAGTTATATTCTTGCAGAATGAGATAGGCTTATTATTTGCTAATGATAATGTGATTTAAAATGAACAGCCTTTAGAAGATTCTTACAATGTTACTATGCTTGTAGGCCTTCCAAATTATTCCTGAGATTCTTCTTGATAATGTTTGGCTTACACCCTTGTGCAAATTAATTCAAACAAAATGTATAATGTTTGCATATACTTCTGAGATGAGATAGTACTTACACTATTTACGTTGTTCAGACTGTTGTCCTAATCTTTATTGCCATTCATTTTGGATGTTGTACGCTGTGGCCTTCTTCATGTGCTAGGAATTGATACACCCTAGTGATCATAATAAAAGGTTCAGTTCAAAATTCTTTGCACCTGAAGAAGGCTGGAGTGTACAACAGTTGAAACATCATAATAATGGCAATAAAGATAAGGACAATAGTCCGAACAATGTAAATAGTGAAAATGAATAATGTTTTCATAGGATTTTGCAAATTTTCCCTAATCACTTACATGTCAACTCTTGATGTTTTTCTCTTCTGACCAAATTTTCCTTTATATTTTCAACTGATAGATCCATTTTGTTTCTTCGTTTTAATGATATGACTGACAGTTGAAAGGCTCCCATC
Source organism: Ascarosepion bandense (assembly GCA_037127315.1). Classification (NCBI taxonomy): domain Eukaryota; kingdom Metazoa; phylum Mollusca; class Cephalopoda; order Sepiida; family Sepiidae; genus Ascarosepion; species Ascarosepion bandense. The sequence goes on along the minus strand of JBBBDQ010000596.1, from coordinate 1,758,775 downwards.
AACAATATTCATGATCCCTCTGTAAGACTTGCCAGTGTGTTTGTGCAGTGTTATGATATTCGTACACTTCCTCAGATTAACGTCCATCGCAGACAATGGCTGTAGGTAAATTAATTGACAGTTGAGAAAATGGTGTCTGCGAGTGATAAAAATCTGATGCAATCATGGATGACACAACATTTTTCAAGACCAAACGAAATTCATCATACACCCTGAAAATAGATTTATATTACTGCACACCACTGCAAATGACCTAATCTGAGGAAAAAATAGAAATCAATGCCCTGTCGGTTCAGTGAGTCTAAAACTCGCTGTATAGTAAAAGAAAAGAGACTGAAGTATTTGTTTCAATTAATTTGCACAAGGGAGTATTATTCAACATTTCTTTCAAGGTTATGTTTTGTTCTGGCCAATATGTTTTTTCTTCTTACAACATTTTCTCATTTGAACTTTAGAATGATGCTTCAAAGAGTTGATTCAGTTACAGCACAAATACCTGATGTGTAGGATAACTCACCTTTCTTCTAATTTCAATTTCTAAACTATGTTCAAATGTCTTCACCGTTGTCATATTATCTGTCTTTTTTACAAATATTTTCATGACATCTGCTCTGATGAGCTTTTTTCCCTGGTTCCCCAACCACCTGAATTTAAGCATTCTACTAGATTGGCATGTAGGTTCCACCCAGTTACTGTTAAAATAGTTAAATGTAACTTCACATCTACTCTGACAGTGTATTTTCTCACATTTCCCATCTGTAGAACTCCCTCCTGTTTACTTGCTTCCCTGATAGCTACAATCTCCAAAAATTTAAATGCAACATTAATTGTCATCTTCTGTCTTCTTGAATCCAATTCATCTTTTATTCTTTCTCCAATACGCCTTGTCTTTTCTTTCACTGTAATCCATTTTGGTATCACCATACTTAGGGCTGTAAGCATTTAGTGACGGATGTGCATTGTGGTGCAGTGGATATTGGCTCAGAAAGAGAAATCGGTGAGCTGAGTTCGAATTCCAGTTGAATACCCTGCATTCACTTAAGCACTGGTACCCTTGAGAAAGGTATTAATCTGTCCTTTCCTTCCAGTTATGGGTTAAATAACACGATAGGACTTGGGGACCCTGCACTTAAAAACAAATCCCAATGAATTTTGATACTCGAAAAGAAAAAAGTATTACTAGACACAAAAACTTATATAAAAAAACAACAATAAATTGTTGAAAGAAAAAGGTATTACCAGCAATAAATAAATAAAATTTAATTGACAATAAATGACCCACTGAGGTTGATATGCCATAAAAACAAAACAACCAACCAACCAACACTAAAACTTTTGACTGTCTCTTTTTAATTGTAATTATCCTAATGTGAATAATTATAGAACGTTCAAATGTTCAAATTTTGATAGGTATGATATAAATCTCATAATGCATTTTTCTTTAAAGAATATTTTTTGTTGTAAATATCATCATCACGTAGTTTAGGGGTACTACATGCATTGAACTTGTACATATCATTTGTAATCGAGTTGAATAAGTAAATTACAGTATTTTTTTTTGAAAACTGAGGTAACTGCAATGAGAAAAAGATCATTTCTTCACAAATATTAAGACAAAAATTTTCTCCTTCTCCTCATCACACATTAAATATCTACTGCTAAAAAAAAGAATTTTTTGGTAATGTTTATTGTTTCAAAATAGTGGTTCCCAAACGATGTAATGTGTCTGGCCGAAGAGGAGAGCAGGTAAGTTGGAATGATTGAAAGACAATCAAAGATTTAGAAACAGTTTTAAAAAATTCATATGTCAAAAATATAATTTAAAAATTGTTTAAAATTACTATGAATTACTTGTAGTTGCATGCATGAGTCCCAGTATAAATAGTTATAAACTGATTGATTTTATCATTGTGATATTTTTGCATCATAACAAAAATTAAGTCTGCATATTGGAGAGAAGAGTTATCCATGATAATGTTCCGACTTTGAATCTGCAGTTATCTCCCTTTAACTCAGTCTCTGTTTTTTTTTTTAATTGTTCTTTTTATCCAAAAACATTTTTGTGAGGTTCAAGCAAATTTTAATTATTAAAATGCAACCCAGAGAAAAAAAAACTTTTGGGAATGACTGTTTTAAAAAGTGATGATCAGAATTGTAATAAAACATGAACATCTGAAAGGGAATTTATACATTCTCTTTGTTCTTGAGAGAATTTACAATCAAAATAATAAACACTATTTATTAAATTGTTTATTTACAATATTTATTATATTGTTTATAGGAATGATTTGCAAAACATTGGTGAATCATAGTGTTTAATATTTTGCTATAAACTTTTAAGAGTAAAAATTGTATAAATTCACTTTCATCATATGTTTAGGTTCTATTAAAATTCTAATCATCAATTTTATTAGAAAAAACATCGCTGAAGAGTGAAGGTAGTTAAAATAATAGTAGTGTCAAGAGAAAATAACTCTTGACACAGATCTTCTCTTGACACTTCTATTATTTTAACTACAAAGTTTATTCTGCAGGAGAAAATCTATTCTTTTGATACAATAATAAGTGTGTGTCAAAAGGATGAATTTCCTCTTGACCCTGCTATTATTGACGGTAAGATGGTTCTACAAAACAGAAGTTTGTGGGAAGAAGCTGCTCCAGTGAAACTTAACAATGGAATATGGAGACAATGTGGGTAGTTCACTGCAATGTATAAAATGCAGACAGTTGTAACCATGATTTTTGATAAGTTAATATTCAGTCAGTCAGTCAGTTAAGTGCCATACGTGATACACGCTTTGGGGCAATCATGTCTTGAAAGAGACATGACTGACTGAGCAAAAGTTTATCCCGCAGTAGGTTGCCATTGCCTTCTGCAGTAGACTGGTTGCCAGCCAAGGCTATAGAACCCAATCTGTTCTATTATTTAACCCATAACTGGAGGGAAGAGACAGATTAATACCTTTTCCAAGGGTATTTGTGCATAAGTGAATCTAACTGGAATTCGAACTCCGCTCCCCCATTTGTCGTTCCAAGCCGATATCCAATGCACCACAACACACATCCCTTGACTATAGTTATTCTTTGTTTTATCTTATGAGCCAAACTATTTATTTCACTTTTTTTATGTTTCTCCTGCTATACTTGGCATTTATTAGGCACCGCCAGTCAACCAACCTTTTGCTCCATCTGTATCCTTTTGTCTTGCTATAGATCCTGCCCACCATGATAGTGGCTGACATCAAAAATGACCTTCAGTCTGTTTTTAAAATGATGGCTAGTTAATTTCAGTGCTTCCAAAACTATATTACTCCCTATTAATCATCTGTGAGACTCCATTCTGTCTTCCATTAGTATGGCTGAGGCTAACCTCAAAGAGAGTGACTCACTGCACCTTCTCAGGCTAATGTTCTCAGATGAAGTGGAAATACTCCACTGAATCCATTGCTAGATCATCTGCTAAAAAAGTTCCCTGTGTTTCACTAGACAAGTTTTATCTTCAGAATCTATTTGTATATCTATAAGTCTACTGCTTAACTATACTTAGAATATTACTCCCAAATATGATCTAGAGCACCTGTTTTATGTCTAGAAATCCTTGATAAAATCCAAAGAAGAATCGGTAATATTTTTGAACATCTAACTTCATAAAATCTTACCCTGTTTGATCATTTTATTTGTTTTGAAACATGCAAATTAGAAAAATCACTTGAAACCAAAAATCAAACTGGTGACTCAGCTTTGGTGACTTTCCAAATTCTATAAAATTGCGTTACTGTGCCTTTTCTATAAATACTTTCATGGCAGTTGTTTCAGATGAGCTCTTTGTTATGGTAACTAGACCATCATCTTAAGCATGGTACTAGACTAGACGTGAATGTATTTTTGTGGTACAGTGGATATCAGCTTGGAACAAGAAATCAGGGAGCCGAGTTTGAATCAACAGAATTCCATCAGAATGAGCAATAGAAGTGCAGAAAGATATATACCTATATCTTCCTTTTCTTCCTCTATATGACATGTTTCTTTAGGATGTACAATCATGGCTTTCCACAATTTCTTGTTTTTTAAACTCTTAGTATCTTTTATCCTTTGGCTATCTCTTCTGTGGATGTGCATTGTTGTGCAGTGGATTTTGACTCGGAATGACAAATTGGGAAGTTGAGTTCGAATTCCAGTTCAATTCCTTGCATTCACTTATGCACAAATACCCTTGGAAAAGGAAATAATTTGTCTCTTCCCTCCAGTTATGAGTTAAATAACAGGACAGATAGGGTTCTATAGCCTTGGCTGGCAACCAGTCTACTGCAGAATGTAATGGCAACCTAATGCAGAATAATCTTGTTTTTTTTCTTTTTTTTTTTTAATCATCTCACCCCAAGCAAGGCATTCCACTGCCACTATTGCGCATGAGGCTATATAGGGGAAGGTAAAGAGAAGGAGTGGTTAGACATAGGGAATGTCAGGAGGAAGGTGACAGATGAGTAAGGATACCGAGGATGAGGGTTGGGTAGATGGGAAGAGTGTTTGATAGAATAGGAGCAGGTTAGTGTGTTAGGAGGTGTCTATTGACCTTACATTTAAACTCCTGGAGATTGTAGCAGTCCGGGAAGCAATCATGTGGAAGGGAATTCCACAGTCGGGAAGTGCGAGGAAAGAAACTGTTGGAGTAGAAGTTACAGTTGCATTTTATCGGTTTCACTGTAAAAGGGTGGGATCTAGTTGCTAATCTAGTATCTCGTTCAAATTCGTATTTAGGGGGCACCAGTGATCTAAGTTCATCGGAGCAGAAGCCGTGAAAGTATTTATAGAAGAGACACAGGGAAGCCACGTCGCACTGGTGGGAGAGAGACTGCAGGCGGTCTGCCAAGTTGGTACCTATCACATTACAGACCCTCCTCTGAACCTTATCGAGAAGCCCGAGGAGAATAGCAGGGGCACCCGACCAGATGTGGCAGCAGTATTCAATGCACGGGCGGATGTTAGATTTATATATGTGCAGGATAGATTTAGATGGAAAAAACTTCCGGGCCCTACACAGAGAACTGACTTTCATAGCAGCAGTCAGTCATGTCTCTTTCGAGACATGATTGCCCAAGTGTGTATCACGTATAGCACTTAACTGACTGACTGACTGACTAAACTGGCAATGATATCTCATCAATTCACATTGAGCTGACTAAATGTAGCTTTAAGTTCTCTGCTAACAGTTTATTTTCTTGCACTTCTCACATGTGGAACTTTTTCCAATAATTTTAATCTTCAAAAATTTAAACGCAATGTCAATCGCTATTTACTGCACTTCTGATTACACTTCCTTTGTTCCTGCTTCTTTGTAAGGTTTTTGTTTTCTAATTCTCCCACACCCAGCAAACCCTTGTGCAATAGTGGCTTTACTACTTTGCTTAGGGTGAACTTGCTTAAAAGAAAATCTCTTCAATGAATCTTTAGTTTATGTTCCCAGCTATGTTGGTCACTTTTTATCCCTGAAAGTTTTACCAAGCTTTCCTTTGATTTTTGGTTTCAAGTGATTTTTCTAATTTGCATGTTTCAAAACAAATAAAATGATCAAACAGGGTAAGATTTTATGAAGTTGGATGTTCAAAAATTGTTATTCACAATGCAATAAATATTTACAACATCACTGGTGACTATTTATATTGTCACATATATGAAGAACTGTGAATAAGCATTATATGACTAGATAGGTATAGATACCAATTTTTTCATAAATAATATCAAAACAGGTGCTGTCATCATAAAGATATACTGTCAGGTAAAAATATTGTTTTAAAAATAGTGATGACACACATAAAGCAATTTGAACTCATGGGATATCAGGCCTGTGAAAAGCCACATATTTTCTTAAAGAATAGGCAAGCATTAATCTAATTCCCCAAAGAACATTTAGGATTTGAGTTTAGAACTTTCATGGTCTAAAGTGATATGGAGAGAAAATAAATATTTAACATTTTTAAATCTGCTAGCCAGATGTACATCAAACAAAGAGGAAGCAAATAAAAACATCCGTGCTGCATTAGAGCAATGGTTTTAGATGAAGGTGAGTGTGGGATTGTACGTCTGGAAACAATGTTGGTCTGTTGTATCGAATTAAGAGAATTGTGAATGTAAAGGCTTATCTAAAAATATTGACTGATGTTCCACAGCTAAAATTACATGAGGCAGTTGTGAGATTTTTAGCATGATAACAGACTGAAACACATAGTGACCCAAGTCTGATTCAATATTGTAAACAGTCATATTGAGGTATTACTGCCAAAACTCGACCATGGGAAATTATGGCAAAAGTTTTGAAACTAACATCTGATAAAAAGTCTGCAATTGTAAATCATTTCAATAATAATTTGGTGGAATGTCGGGAAAATAGTTAGAAATAGAAATCTGACTGCAGCATGGAGATCTGAAGCTGTATTCAAATAGTTTAGCTCCTCGACTTAGAATGAAGGATTGTTCACTAACCTACTGCTTTTATTTGTTTGTTTCTATTCTTATATTTTTTACAATGATGTTTAATTTATACAAGTCCTAAGAGCCTGTCAAGGTTTATATAGTAAGAGACATGGTATATGTAGATATGTGGGGAAGATAATGATTAACCCTTGAATAGATTAAGATTGTAATGATTGTAGAAGCATTCTACTGGTAGTTAGTTCCACAAAGCTGCAGTCTGTGGGAAGAAGCTGCTCCAGTGGAACTTGCATCTCACCATTGGAATATGAAGGGAATGTGGGTGGATCATTACATTGTAAAAGCTGTCGACAGTTGTAACCATCACTTTTGACAAGTTAATATTACATGGCCAACTCGTTAGAATGATAGCTTTTTGACCATAAAATTCATGTTTGAATTTCTCACTTCTTGATAATATCGAACTAGAGAGACAATCTCAGTATGCAAAACATTTAGAAAGTGCCTGAAATTTATAGCACAGTTTTAACTGAGCCTTGTGTGTGAAATTATGTAGGACTGCTTGGGAGCCATTGATAGTTATGCTAACATAAAGCCATTGTGACAGAGCTTTGCAGCATACTGGTCTTCTCAACTAATGATGATGTCAGATTATACAATCTTATCCAGAAACTCTAAGGTTGCAGTATAAACTTCCAGCTGGTGGACATGAAGCAAACAAAAATGTTCTTGAGGAGCCATTTACAACAGGGTTTGTTTAACTGCACTGCCAGACAGGTGTGTATAACCAGCTGTTATAACCAGCTCTGTTTTTATCTGCTGTGCCCTTTTAGGACGTAGGTTATCATTGCTCTCCACAACTTCTTATCTGTTGTTACTCTAAGTAACCTTTAACCATTTACCATCCTTATTTGTCCTTGCTCTGACATCAATTCACACAAACTTGTTAAGTCAGTCACAAGCTGTTTCTCTCATTTTCAGGATGTGCACAATCATGACTCTCCACAACGTCCTATTTTCTGTTTCTCTAAGTAACATTTCCCCCTTTACCATCCCTCTTTGACCCTGTTTTGTCATCCATTTACACAAACTTAGTAAATTAGAAGCTGTTTTTTCACATCTTCAGGATGTAAGCAATCATGGCTCTCTACAGTTTCCTACCGTTTGTTGCTCTAATTAACTTTTGACTGTACATCCAATGACACAAACTTAGTAAGTATGTTACTTGCTGTTTCTCCCTGTGAGTCTTAGATTCTCCAAATCCTCTTTCCTCATCATGTGTCCCAGAAATAACATAATTATATATCATTCTATTTGTAAGTACACCCTTGTGCAAATGAATTGAAACCAAATGAATAATATCTTCATAGGATCTTTCACACTTTCCCTGATAACATATACATCATCTCTCAGCATTGTTTTTCTCTTCTGACCACATTTTTCTTTATGTTTTGGACTGATGGGTCTAGTTTGTTTCTTCACCTTGATGACACAACTGACCATTGAAAGGCTGCCATCAACAATATCTGTGATCCCTCTGTAAGGCTTGCCAGTGTGTTTATACAGCATTACAATTTTTGTACACTTCTTTGTAAACAATGGCCATAGGACAACTGGGAACAGTAAAAATCTAATGCAATCATGCATGATGCAATATTTTTCAAGGTCAAACAAATTTCATCATACACCCTGAAAATAGATTCATATTGCTGCACACCACTGCAAATAACCTAATCTGAGGAAAAGATAGAAGTCAATTCTATTTTTTCCTCAGATTAGGTCATATGCAGATTAAGTCGATTACACCCTGCCACTCCAGTGGGTCTAAAACTGACTGTATAGTGAAAGAAAGTAGTTGTTTCAATTAATTTGCATAAGGGTGTATGTTTATTTGTCACTCCTATTTTTTTAAATGCTTGTTGCTCACATGTTCTGTTCATGGTATTAACCTGAAAACTAATTACATCCTTAAATAACTTTATTATTTTGGACATTTGATTAAAATGACAGAAATTTAATTTTTAGTAACTATTGGCTCTGTTCTTGTTTGGCCATTTAATAATGCAGATATATTAGGTAAGTTACTGGTAGTTTTTCTCTTGCCATAAATTATTATTATGAGTGTTAGATTCTCTAAGACTTCTTTCTTCGCTATGTATCTCAGAAAGTTCAACTTTTTTTTCTGAAGTCATGTAGAAGTGTCTTTATTGTTTCTCTCATTTTTAAAACGTCTTTGTTACTCAAATGACAATATATTAATCAAACATTGTCTTGAGCATTTATTGGGTCTCAAGTTCACCCACAAACTCATAAATATCATCCTTTGCTAAAGATGCCAGAAAATTGGTTGGTTGCTTGTGTCACTTCAGAAATTAACTGAAACTTCCTGCCAGACTTGAGCTTTACAATCAGGTCAAACCAAAAATGAAGTCTTCTTGTCAGGGTTTGTAAAGAGCCAATAGTTACTAAGAATTATAGAAATTTCTGTCATTTTAATCAAGTTTGCTTCAAGTTTGCTCTTCATTTTTGATGAGATTGTCCAACATTCACTGCCATATTGAAGGATGGGCATCACATAACAATACAATCTTCAAAAATTTAAATGCAACATCAATCACCATCTTCTGTCTTCCTGAACCTTGTTTGTTTATTATATTTTACTTAATTCTCACTAAAGTCTTCTCATTCGTTTTCACTCCCTGTACCCCACCCCACTGCATTATTACCCTGCTTTGGATGAAATCATTAAAAAAAAACAAAAGTATCTATGGCAAATGTTCAGATGAGCTACGTTCTACTAGTTTAGAACTTTATAGCTAGAACCTGCCATGTTACATATACAACATGAAATCATTTTCATGCCATTGTATTCAGTTAGTAAGAAGGAAGTTCTACTCAAACATCTTATTCACAAGGACCAACTCCCAAGAGGATGCTTTTTTAAACATGACAATCTTCACCTTTTCAAGTCTGAGGTCACCTTTTATCTACCCTAGTATCTTCATAATTTGCACTCATATGTCCATGCAACATCATTAAGTAAAACTCTTCCTTGAGTGCCTCTTGAAACTTGTATTGTAAGAACATTTTGTGAAAAACAAAAATGATTTTTTTAAAAAGAGAAATTTGTTATAATGTAGATATTGTACACCATATCTACTTCTATATGTCCTCTCTGTTCAGGGAATGAGCAATTATGGCTCTCCACAACTTCCTATCCCTTGTAGCATGAAATAACATTTGCTTTTTTCTATCCCTCCCACCCCCCGATCCATCATTCATTCAAAAATCTTTTCAGTTTGCTGCCTGCCTCTGTTCCGTTTGCCTTTTATAGGTCATGTGGATGTCGTATTCTCTAAGCCATCCTTCCTCCTTATGTCTCCCAGAATTTTCAACTGTCTCTTTTTGTTTGTGAGTATAAGTATCCTTTTTGTTTCCATTTATCTTTAGACTTCTTCATTCACATGCTCTGTTTATGGTTAAGCATCTATAAATTATTATCATCTATAAACTTAACACTGAAATTATTCTTACCATTACAGAATTTTTTCTTTTAAATATAATCATTGCAAGAATGTGCTTTTTTTTTCAGCCCCAAAATGATGAAGAAAGAAGTAAAGTGACAGAAACAATGCATGAAAATCATGGTGAATTAGTTACAAAAGGAATGTTCAAAATTATTCATACCAATGTCTTAATAATTGACTGCAAAGCCTATCATGACCTGCAACTGGTTCCCATGCTTTATCACCAGTCTCTAAGAAATTTAAAAAATAATTTTAACCCTCCTTTGTTAAGGTTTCCAGACTTCATTGTCATTACTTATGCCTTCAGCTCCTTCCAAAAATTCTTAATTGGATTAACGTCTGGACTAAGCCTTGATTGATTTAAGATGTTTGGTATTATTGCTCATGAACCATTTCTTTGCCAAATTTCACACATGTTTTGGGTCATTGTCTCATGTTATAGATTTTTGGCAGATTAATATCTTGATCTCAAATCTGAATATGCTATTCTATCCTCATGATTAATTTGGCTGAAAATAATGCTGCCACCACTATGCTTGACTTTTTGAGTTGTTTTCCATTGAAAGATTCAATTTCTTTTTTTAATACTGTGCAAAGAATTGCTGACCAAAAGCATTAATTTTTGTTAAGATGGTTCATAAAAATAGTTAGATGTGCTTGAAACATTGGAATCTTCCTTGATCATCTTTCATGCAGGTAAGCCTGATACAATATATTCTGCAGTGTCTGCCATCATATTTCCATACCATACCATACCATACTTTACCATACGATAGCGGGGCAAGAAATGGCTTATTAATTTCAATATCTCAAAAAGAAAACAGCTCTATTTTAGTCATTTTAAAGAACTTGTTTTGCTTTCCATCAGTATGGCTGAAGCTAGCCTATAAAAAGTGACCTTCTCAAGCTAACATTTTCCATTTGATCCTCACTGGGTGCCCTATACTTTAGGCCTTATGCCACATCTAAGCCATGCTTAGAAAATCACCATACCTGACTCTCCTGTGAAATTCTTTGAATCCTAATATGTTTAAGGTTTTCTGTTTTAAATTTCATTCCTAATATGGGCCCCAAACCAAAAAATTTTGGTGTGTGATATCAGGGGACCTTTCTGCCCTAATCAGTGGTCCCCACTCTCTCAAGCAATTTTCACTTGAAAATTTCTCTGATAACACATAAGTAGTGTGCAGGTGCACTATACTGTAGAAAGTTCTGAAAATTTGTGAGGAAAAAAAAGCAATTACTCAACATATTTAATTAGTTCACCAGTAATGTTTCCATCAGAGAAGAAATGTTATAGAATTTTGGGGATGACAGCCCATCCAGACATTTACCTTTTGGGTTCTAGTGACATTTAAAAAATGTTACAGTGGGTAGTTCACAATTTTTCTACAGTGCATTTGAATTCAAGTGTAGTACTAGACTGTTGATAAGGTTTCATCAATTTGCAGTTGAATTAGATCTAAACTTATTTATAAATGGAACTTTGTCTGTGTGTGTGTGTGCGTGTGTGTGTGTGTGTATTACCTATAGACTCCGAAATGGCTGAACCAATTTTCTTCAAAACTTACACAGTTGTACTATAAGTGTCTGCGAGTGTTCTTAGCTAGGTTTTCTTTCGAGGTACCCCTGATAAATATCGAAAATCGATAATTGAAAAAATCAGGTTATAGAAGGAGTGGTCCGATTTTAATCAAATTTGATACACTTATAGACAACGCCATAAGAAACAATATTCAGAAGTTTCAAGGTTGCAGTTCTTACAATAGTGCAGAAAATTGATAATATATATATATATAAAAGGCAAGATGTTTGTGTGTGTGTCTGTTTATCCGCCTGTATGTCTGTATTTTTTCAGCCCTTTTATTTTAGTTTTTGCTTCGGGTTTGGCTCTAAGTAGGTATAATTGTAGTTCTTAGTCTCAGCCATGATACCATTTACTCAGAGGACTTATTTAACCTTCAAAATTCAGTTTATGATGAAAAAAACTTATTTGATATCAATACCAGGAAAACATCCATTTATTTTTCTTTCACTCTACGGTTTTGCTTTAACTGGAAACAACTATTGCTTTTTAGTCTTTCATGCCAACGTCCAAAGTGTCTGAGCTCCAGGACCATGGATTAGTTTTAAAACTTTCATTACACCCGAGCAACGCTGGGCTATACTGCTAGTGTATTCATAAATTCTATGCTAACAATTTCTTTTCTCAAACTTCTCACTTGTGAAACTTCCTTTTGGCTCTATGCTTTCCAGCCAACTTTAATCTGTAAAGATGAGCACTTTGCTATGAAGCCTAGACTCTTTGAATTTATGTGTAGCACTAGACTCTTAATGAGGTCTCATTAATTTACAGTAGAGTTGGCAAAATGTAATCGTAAATTTTAGGCTAACAGTTTTTTTTTCTTGCATTTCTTGCTTGTGGAACTCTCTTCCAGCTCTATGCTTTTCAGCCTACAAAGATTTAAATGCAATGTCAATCACTATCTACTTTCTGCTTATCTTGCTCTTTAACAATGTTTCTGTTTCCACACTCAGTAACCCCATATATCTCAGCAGCTTTATTGCCTTGAATGAGATGAACACGATTAAAATAATATATATATATATATATATATATATTTATTATAAATTATATTTTAGAACATGTACATAATTTTTCTATATATAATCGCATAGAGTGAGTATATGAGTGACAATGGAACACATGTCCTTCATTTAACCTGTGTTCATCATCACAAGTCGGGGAAGAGCACAGACTGAAACCATTACCACACAACTTAATCTGTATTCTTTTCCTGACTCCTTGGTGGGCGCACGGGTAGAGAGTCAGGTTTCAATCTGTGCTCTTCCCCGACTTGTGATGATGAACACAGGTTAAATGAAGGACATTTTTTTTTTTAATCATATCGCCCCAAGCAAGTCGGTAACGCCACTGATGCACAGAGGGCTACGTAAGAGTAAGAAGATTGGAAAAGAGAAAACCGGAAACCACATCCTAAACAGGGAACAAGGGATGAGCCTCTACACCTGTTCAATAGTGTTCCATTGTCACTCATATACTCACTCTATGTGATTATATATAGAAAAATTATGTACATGCTCTAAAATATAATTTATAATAAATATTCACAGCTCTATATATTATATATCGAGCACTGTTTTAAATTAATGTTTTGGATGTTGTAAGAATTCTTTGTTCTGTATTCACTCTGATATATATATATATATATGTGTGTGTGTGTGTGTGTGTGTGTGTGTGTGTGCATATAAAGATATAAAGACAATATAAATAAAGACAAAATGGAAACCATTCTGTCCCTTGAGGTCTTTTTCAGGATGAATATGCAAATATTTATTTAGCAACATGTATTTATAAACAGAAGTGAGTTAAAGGAAAATATTGTTAAGTTTGCAAATTTTAAATTAAAAAATACTCTAAAATATACTTAAATTCAGCTGTGTTCAGAAAGGTAAACTATTGAGGAGACTAAATGATTTAATTTATTGCTTTAGAAAAGAAAGTGTGTAAAAATTGTTGATGTTGAACTTTTATTCACTTATTTATTTTTGAATTGAATTATTATTTTATATTGATAAAATTTATTTTTCTCAACTTTACTTCTGTTTATAAATACAAGTTGCAAAAAGGAAGTTTCTAGATTTACCTTGATAAAGTCCATCAAGGGACAGGATGCATTAATAAAGAAAATTTTTTTTGGTCTTTTCATATGTATATTGGTAAATAGATGGTTGTAGATATATTCATATATAAATGAAAATTTTTTTTTATTCTTGAAATATCCATATTTGCTTGGTTTTATATATCATAACTTAAACAAAGCAATTTCTAAGGTGACAGAATTTTATTTATTAATCCAACAAATCTTATTACTTAAATATTATTTTTAGTGAATATTCTAAGTGAGTAGATGGACCATTTATTTATTAAACTCTTTAGAAATTGCTTTGTTTATGTTAGGCTACAAAACCAAGCAGATAAGTATATTTCCAGAGTTGAAAAAAGAATTGAGTTCATATGGCACTATTCAACTTTGCTTGATCATTGATGCATTTTATGGCCAAGAGTTGTAAAGTACATCAAGTCTAATGACTATTTCTCCTGCCCAGGTGGACACAGATTCATATATGTGTAAATATGTGCATGCATGTGTGTGTTTGAATATATCTACATAGATTCTGGGGCAAACATGGACATGCTTGCAAAAAAATGGAGTGTCAAAACGATAATTTTTCTCTTGACATCATCTTTATTTTAACTATATTCAGTCTTTGGTAATGTTTTAAAAAGTACTTGGTTTACAGCCTATCATGTTGAATACACCGGTTCTTGCTTGATCACCGAAGTTAAGCAACGTTGAACCTGGTCAGTACTTAGATGGGTGACTGTTTGGAAATACCAGGTGCTGTAAGCGTATAGTGACGGATGTGCGTTGTGGTGCAGTGGATATCGGCTCGGAAAGAGAAATCGGTGAGCCGAGTTCAAATTCCAGTTGAATACCCTGTAATCACTTAAGTACTGGTATCCTTGGGAAAGGTATTAATCCGTCCTTTCCCTCCAGTTATGGGTTAAATAACAGGATAGGACTTGGGGACCCTGCTCTTAAAAAAAAATAAAATCCCAATGAATCGTGAAAAAAAAAAATGTTGTAAAAATAAAATAACCTTACCCCCCAAAAAAATCATTGGTTATGACCTTAAATGATCCCATAAGGATTGATAGGTCATTAAGCCTCAAAAAACAAAACAAACAAAAAGTACTTATTAGAATTGTAATAAAGCCTAAATATATGAAAGTAAATTCATACATTTATCAATTGAAACACTATTTATTCATCAGATTGTTTATTTACTCTATATTTTTATTATATTATTTATTCAAATGTTTGGCATCTCATTGGCTAATTGATTCAAACTTTATAAAATGTTAAATGATAAGGTTTTCCTTATAGCTGGTTCATATATTTTAATAATTTAGTAAAAGTTTATGAATTTATGAATAAAAATTGCTTTCATATTGCATTCTTTATAAATTGGTAAATGATAAATATTGCATTGTATTAGTTTTTAGAATTACATAAATATAAAATTGTTCTTGTAAATATACAATCAAATAAATAAATCCTGTTAAATATTTTAATTGTAAATTCTCAAGAACAAAACAGATGTACAAATTAACTTTCATTATATGTTTAAGTTTTATTATAATGTTAATTATTGTTTTTTAAAACAAATATTACTGAAGAGTGAATGTAGTTAAAATAAAAGTATTTTTATGGGAAAATTATCTTTTTGACATGGCATATTTTTGCAGGGAAAAAGTTTCATGTTTGCCAATTTTTGTATGCAAAAGTAAAGAATAATTTGTACATGTGAACATTGATGATTGTACCTTTATATATATTTTTGTATTTGCTTTAAAATTGATAACTTCAAGTGTACATCGTGACATGTTAGATAAATGAATGTGTACATGTTTACAATATAAGTTTCATATTTCATTTTACATAACAAGCCATGCATAAACACAAGGTTACAAATGTGAACACATTAAATGAACAACAAGTAAAAAAAAAAAACAAACTTCTAACATAGGTACCTTGATAGAAATTCTCTTCATCGCTTCATGGCTGGTTTTAATTTGATTTTGTCTTCCCACCAAATGGTTTCTAGAGATTTTTTTTTCTGGGTAGATTTCTGTTTGCTTTTCCACTTATATGTCATGTAATTTGCAAGTTCATATATGTATATATATAGATATATATATATGCTCATTTAATATTGTATGTAGATAATAACACACAAACATATAGGTGTGTATCACTGTTAAGAGATTATTTCAGAAATAATTAATTTCTTTTTTTTCCCCACTTAGTTTCAGGATTTTTGTATCAAAGTAAAAATCATTTTTTATATACATGCATACACATATGTACATACATACATATTTATATAGAAGTTTTCAAATCAGTAACTATGTCAATAGTTTTTATACATATATTGTCTCGAGGTTGTGGTTTTGACAAGTACTGAATTCTTTATACAGTGTTTCTCCAAGATAATTTGAGTTTCATTCATCAATGAAAAGTTCTTGATCTCCCCATATATATATACATATATATATATAAATGTAGGTATGTCTGTGAGCCTCTGTATATTTATGTGTCTGTGTTATTGATTTTATATTTATACATTTTTCAATTATATATACAGATATTTGCTGAATTCAGCAAGAGCTGAAACCACAGACCTTGTATTTGGCAAAACCAGTGGCATAATGTGTATCTTCTTTATTGGTTGAGGGGTAATGCAGGTGAAATAGATTAGATGGATATATTGAGATTTATTGGAATGATCTAGAGTTGCATTAAACAAAGATTGGTAAGTAAAAGCATTGCTCTTAGTGCTTTTGAGCATCTTGGTCAAAGTCAGCCGAGTGGTTTGAGATGAAAGGGATGTAGAGAGTGAGGGTCATGGGTGGGAGGTAGATAAGCCAAGTCATTGTAAGAAATTAGAGGAAATGCATCCATTTGCCGTGGAGAAGTAGGGTGTGAGAAGAGGTGTGCGTGACATTGACATTGGTTCAAGAGCCTGTATAGCGCTTGAAAAATCACTTAAAATCAATGGATACTTACTTGGTGTGCAATGTCTGTGGTGGTCTGTGGCTTAATTGGGGAAGCTAAACCCTTCTCCCCATTATCCATTGCATCCTCTGGAAACGATTCACTTTTTGACCCTTTTGAATTAATCTGCCTTGCCTTATAGCGTTCACCTGTCACAGAGATGTCTGCCAGAGAGGCTGTGTTGTATGAAGGGCACATCAAATGTCTCTGCTCACTGAAGCATCTGTTTGAAGGGTTCAATCTGTCCTTATGGGATGTGTTTATCCAGTCATTGCAACGAAGGATACATATTGACATGAAGGCAGTGATTACCACTGATAGTGTGACTGTCACAAGTACAATTATAATTGCAATATTCAGATGAATTTTATCATCAGCTTGAACATGTACAGTGTTCAGAATTTCATTTGTTTTGTTACTGATAGTCAATACTAGAAGCATGTTTGTCACTGCTGATAGTGGCGGTGTTCCACTGTCTTTGACAACAAACTGCAATTCGTATGTTCCCGCATCATTCTGGGTCACAACCCGTGAGAATGATAAGAGTCCAGTGTAATGGTTAATGATAAACAATTGTTTATCATTACCTTCAGTTATCTCATATTTGAGAAAAGCATTTTCCCTACTGTCGCTGTCAGACGCTCGGAGTATCGTGATATTATTGGAGTGATGTGGGTAATAAACGACATCAAGGGTGAAAGGGTTAACACTAGGATAAGTAAAATACGGGGTATTGTCATTTTCATCCTTGACTTCCACAACAACATCTACTGTATCATTTAGTGATGGTGTTCCACCGTCTTTTACAAGAATCTGGAATTTGTAAACATCTTGATACTCATGATCTAGTGACACAATAGTAGAAATTAGTCCATTATCCGCAATCTGGAAGGGTAGGAAATGTTTATTGTTGGTCAGCATAGAATATGTGAGTCTGCCTCCTGGACCCAAATCAGGGTCCGTGGCATTGATGAACCCAACAGAAATTTTTGACTTCTGGTTCTCATAGATCCAGAATTTGTAAGTTTCTTTGGAGAATTTTGGTCGTACATCATTGACATCCATCACTTTGATAGAGAACTTGCTCTCTGCATGGAGAGGTGGCGACCCTTTATCTTGACAATTGATTCTAATGTCATGGTGATCTTCGATTTCTCGATCAACTGGATTCTTGATTGTTATTTTGTATTTCTTCACTCCAAGACTCTGAAGCTGAAATTTGTCATGATGAAGGTCACAGTTGACATCTCCATTCTGACCAGCGTCATGGTCAGTGACCTTCACATAAGCAATGAAACTTCCAACTTCCATGTCTTCAGAAATGGTTGCTGTCTTTTCTGTTGATGCAGAGACAAAATTTACATCAATGGTTGGGGCATTGTTCTGCTGGTTGATGAGATTTACTAAAACTTTGGCAAAGGAACTTAATGGAGGGCTTCCACCATCTGTTGCTTCAACATATAAGGCATAGGTTAACTGTTGCCCCAAAGTGAACTTTTTACGCAGGAATATTTCACCGGTTGTCTTGTCCAATTCAAAATGAGATTTCACAGTGTCTGAAGATTGAGAACTGAAGTGGTACGTTATTCTCCCCATTTTCCCTGAATCCAAATCTCGGGCAAACAATATAGCCACAGGTGACATTTCACTCAACTCGTTCTCAATAGAAACATTATATACTTTCTTCGAGAAGATAGGAGCATTATCATTTATATCAGTGACTGCAATGTGAACATTTAAGATGCTCTGCTTTGCAGGTGGGCCACTGTCTTTTGCAATCACTTGAATCAGGTAGGAGTCTTTGACTTCTCTGTCAAGGCTTCCTTCCAAATTGATGCTGAGTTTGGATGTACCATCTGCATTTTGAGAAACAGACAGACTGAAGGGCTCGTTCACATTTTTCTTTAGCTGGTAGCTAATCTGTGAATTTGTCACACCGACATCTCTGTCAATAGCATTGGGGATTGATTTCCTCATTCCAATTCTGTCCCCTTCTGAAAACGTTATATTGACAACTTTTTCTGGAAACTCAGGCTGATGATCATTCACGTCTTGGATGACCACCTTGATTTCTAATATCTTCATAAAAGACTTTGCCTTTTTGACAGCAACTTCTACAATCTTGAAGCACTCTGATTTGCGTGTGCAAAGAGCCTCAGCATCCAACATTTGAGCTGTGTAGAGTTTCCCTGTCTTCTTGGAAACACGGAACAGCTGAGAACTGCTTGTAACGTCCTGCTGTAGTTGACTAAATGTAATCAAATTCCTGTCCTTGTGTGGAACATTGTACATGATGTGAGTGTCTGATGCGATGTCCCCCAGATAGGTGCCAGGACTTTTGCCTTCTTCAACATAATAGGTGAGATCAACGCAGAAACAGGTGTGCAGAATTGTCAGAAGGACACAAACTGGTACCTTCATGCTCTGAGGGAGATTTCAATGTGTAGATTAATCCAGGCTTTGGTTAGACCAAACGTTCAGTTGCCACAGATCCTGAAAGCATAAGAAAAGTATATCATTATTTTGAATAAGCTTTCATCATCATCATTATTATTATTATTATTAGAGGATTTTTAAAATGATTTAAGAAGATTCATTTTCAGTCAGTTTTAAATCTGGAATAAAAAATAAAACAATATTTAATATTAATATGGAAAGAAAAAATCTGGCATCTTGACTTCAGTCACTTTTCCATGGCCATTGTATGGCTTTTCTCTGTTTTTTCTACAGATATTTTAATGGCACTTGTCTTGATAAGCTTTTCTCTCTGGTGCCTTTACTGTATGAGTTTAAGTGTACTACTTGGTTGGCAGTTTGGTCTCACCATTTTGCTAAATGAAACTATGTTTTATTTTAATATATATTCTACTAGCAGTATAGCCCAGCATAATGAAAGCTTTAAAACTAATCCATGGTCCTGGAGCTCAGACTCAGCCTAAAGTATATTTGTGTGAAGTTTGGTGAAAATCGGATAAAAATTGTGGGTTTGTATAAAGGACATACAGACAGATAAACAGACACACACACAAATATCTTGCCTTTTATATATATATATATATATATATTATCGATTTTCTGCACTATTGTAAGAACTGCAATGTTGAAACTTCTGAATATCGTTTCTTATGTCTTTGTCTATGAGTGTATCAGATTTGATTAAAATCGGACCACTCCTTCTATAAGGCGATTTTTTCGATTATCGATTTTCAATATTTATCGGGGGTACCACGACACAAAACCTAGCTAAGAACACTCGCAGACGCTTACAGTAGAACTGTGTAAATTTTCAAGAAAATTGGTTCAGCCGTTTCAAAGTCTATAGGTCATGGACACACACACAGAGACACACACACACACACACACACACACACACACACACACACAGACTTATTTATAAATAAGTTTAGATTCTAATATTTTCTTTCCTCACATTTCTTGCCTGTGGAACTTACTTTCAGTTTGTCACTTCCCTTCCACTTACAATCTTCAAAAATTTAAATGCAATGTCAATCACCATCTTCTGTTTTCCTGTCACCTGTTCTTTTATTATCTTTTCATGACAATTGTTCTGATGAGCTTTTCTTCTTAGTGCCTTTCATAATAGATTGGTAACTAGGTTTCATTTTATTGTTGAACTGGCTCAATATAGCTATAAGTTCCAGTCTAATAGTTACTTTTTTTCCTCAAAAAACTTCTTCTAGGTTTTTGCTTTTAAAAATTTAAATGTATCATCAATCGCCATTTTCTGTCTTCCTGAAGCCTGTTCTTTTATTGGCCTTTCTCCTCACTAGAGTCTCCTCATTCTCTTTCACTACCAGTAAATCCTGGTGTTTGCCTTGCTTGGGGTGAAATGATTAAACAAATCCTTGTTGCTCACTACAATATTTTAAGATTTAATTATGGGAGAATTTAATGTACTGTCAGAACCAGCCACCTGTAAAATGAGGATAAAATAATATCAAAATATTAAAACTAGACTTTAGTATACCTTATGAAAAACATTTATTCACTCAGTAACCATTTGCAATTATTAATTTCATATTCTGAATAGACTTCATTTAAGAATAAAAATAATTATGTTATTACATATAATTCTTTGAAAGGTATATTTTCTCATTCAAAATGTATTATAAAGATTTTGTTTTAAAATATTTATACAATTTGTATGATGCATGGATTTTTGTTTTGCGTATATATTAAAGCCAGACAAAAAGTATTACAATTGTACGGATATATATCTGCATATTTCAGTTTTCCATGAAATTATAAATGCCATTATTAAGATTGACTTGAGACTATTTTCAGAATAGGTCTTTTTCTGTCAATTTTTTATTGATATTCCTTGAAGGCATTCATTCTGTATGGAATAATAAAAAAAAAATGGAACAAAAGAGGAAAATTTCTTTTTACTGATTTTTTGCTTAACATATGCACACATACATACAGATTTGTGCATCATCATAAGTTAAAATTCATGTGTACATTTATACATGAATCTATATATGTGAGTTTCTCTATGAATATGTATGTTTGAACCTATATATTAATTTACAAGCTAGAGCAGTCACTTCGATTGATAGCAGTAGTAAAACTAAATTTTTTATTTTGTTGCTTCAAAACATTTTTTTTATTCGTACAGAAATCAAATTCAACAGCATTTTATGTTCTATACATTTTTTTACCAATTACAATAGAAATAGAGAAATTCTTATGTTCTTCCTATTTATGACCAACATATGACGTAAAGAAATACACAGTTATATTTTGTTAATGAAATGTTAATCAACCTACAAGTTATAATCAAATATTCTTTGAGATTGTCATGAATTTGGACTTGAATTTTAAAGTGTGCATTTGTATATGCTTAAGCATAATTATAGCCGGTAAGCCCATGGCATAATGTTTACCTGTTGAGGATCAACAAAATGGGGTTGCAGTGGTGACTGTGAGGGTATACTTGTTGCGAGTTGGGTTGCTGAGGTGACAGTTGGCATTGAGAGCTTGGTGGTGTTGGAGTTGGATTGTTGGCTGCATTCCACATGTAACATTGTCCTGAAAAGGACAGATTTGTGGTTGCTGAAGAGAAGTGTCCTGAGAAGGACAGTTTATTGTATACTATCAGTATAGCCCAGCATTGCTCGGGTGTAATGAAAGCTTTAAAACTAATCCATGGTCCTGGAGCTAAGCCTCTTTGGACGTTGGCACGAAAGGCTAAAAAGCAATAGTTGTTTCCAGTTAAAGGGAAACTGTAGATTGAATGAAAAATGAATGGATGTAAGTCAAATTTTGATTTCCTGGTATTGATATCAAATAAGTTTTTTCGTTGTAAACTGAATTTTGAAGGCTAAATAAGTCCTCTGAGTAAATGGTATCATGGCTGAGACTAAGAACTACAATTATACCTACTTAGAGCCAAACCCGAAACAAAAACTAAAATAAAAGGGCTGAAAAAATACAGACATACAGGCAGATAATCAGATACACACACAAACATCTTGTCTTTTATATATATATTATCGATTTTCTGCACTATTGTAAGAACTGCAACCTTGAAACTTCTGAATATCATTTCTTATGTCTTTGTCTATGAGTGTATCAAATTTGATCCTTCTATAACCCGATTTTTTCGATTATCGATTTTCGATATTTATCGGGGGTACCTTGACACAAAACCTAGCTAAGAACACTCGCAGACATTTATAGTACAACTGTGTAAGTTTTCAAGAAAATTGGTTCAGCCATTTCGGAGTCTATGGGTAACAGATACACACTCACACACACACACACACACTCACACTCACACACACACACAGACAAAGTTCCATTTATAAATAAGTTTAGATTATTGTTGCTGGAGAGGGTCGCTAGAATGGGAAACCAGTTGGAGCAGCAGAAACTAGAGGCTTACTGGAGGATCACTGGAGTGATGACTGATGGCAAAATTGAGATGATGATGGTTGGCTAGTTGGAACTGTTGTTGATTGCTGGAGTCATTCTGGCTGTTGGTTGCATTATGTGTGTGAAGAGTCAGGTGAGATTAGTTGAGTGGTAATGACTGTGCTGAGATGAGCAGTCATGGAGGTGATGATGACAGCATCCTGCATGTCATCAGGTGACCATATGGCCAGCAACTGCTGTTGGTCATTGTGAGAGGCTTGCTTTTAAGTGGATGTGGCAGTCCTCATTTTTCGGTGGGAACATTTGTGATTGGGCACTGTATTGCTTTCATTGCAGGGGTTTGCTTCATGGACCGGACAGGATGTTTAGAACCTATGCACAAAAAACTTTTGTTTGTTTTGTGCCTTCTTGGCATTCACATCTGGCTGACATGCAAAAACAAATCAGAAAGTGATCTAGTTTCTATCTATCTATATAAAGACAGGGAGAAAGAGATAGCAGATAGACAGAATATATATATATATATATATATATATATATATATATATGTTCTATCTATCTGCTATCTCTTTCTCTATCTGTCTTTCTCTCTCTCTCTCTCTCTCTCTCTCTCTCTCTATATATATATATATATATATATATATATATATAATAGTATCCCCAAAGCAATAAAAAGAACTAGATGATCTGTGGAAAACAATTTTAGAGTATAAAGACAAAAATCAAATTCCTCACAGATAAAGAAGGAGCCAGAAGAAACTTAATGTGTGAGTATGAGAGAACCCGACCCCACACACATAAACCCTCTGATTTATCATCTTATACACTATACCTTGGTCATCAGAAAAACATATGTGAAGTCACAAGTTTATTCACCTGAAGAGAGTCAACTTTAGACTCAAAACATGTGTAGCGCCACAAATACCATTATGGACACTTAATGTATCATACAAGAAGCAAGTACTGTAAATAATAATAATAATAACAACAATAAATCTACACTTTAAACAAAACATTCAAAGCTTCTCACACTTTTTATCATATATATATATATATATATATATATATATATAGATATATATAGTTTATTTGGTCAGTTTATCACCAGTTTTGTTTTGGGTTTACAACTTACTAAAAAACTGAGTGTTTTACACAAAAAATCCTGTTAGTTGAATTTAACAAAACTTTTTAAAATGCATTCTTTGTCTTTGTTGTCCTTGTCATTCATTCACGCAGACATGTCAAGTAGGTTATTCACTGTTTTCTCCTGCTTTCATTTCCTTCAGTAAGTCCTTTGAGTGTAAAACTCTCTAACCATTTATATACGTACCACCTAACAAATACATATTCACAACACAGCACTTACATTTTCTTCCCATTTGTTGAGAAAGTAAGCATGTTTAAACAGAATTGACAAAATTCTCAATAACAACAAGAAGAGGAAGAAGAACAAGGTAAAATAATACAAGACAAAAACGAGTTAATACTAGGAAATGCAAAGTAACTATAAGACAGTAACAAAGTAAAAAGTTCATCAAGTAGAAATAGTGTTCACATGCAAAAGGGATACTGTCAAGTGGTTATAGCCTTCTGATTTTCAAGGCAAGGCAAAAAAGAAATGTGTAGTTAAAACCATATGTTGTCCAATTTTATTAGCTAGGAAAAAATTCTGGCATGGATCTATAAATTGGACGTGGGTGGATTTTTAGCAGGAAGTCCCAAGATTGAAACCAACATCATTTAATGAATTCTCAAAATAAAGATATAAAATGTAAAGTTTTATTTGGGCTAATGATTGTTTTTTAATAATTTTTATTTCAGAAACTAAACAGCATATTAAATCAAGGGAAAATACTGTTAGAAACAAAGAAAAGAATGCTTAATATGATATCTAATTTTTTATATGGCAGTGATTTGAGGTAGTCTGACACGACAGAGATGTGATTCTTCTGACAAATTCTAAGACATGCATAGAACATGTTGGTTGGTTGGTTGTTTTGTTTTTATGGCAAATCAACCTCGGCGGGTCATTTATTGCCAACTAAACTTTATTTATTTATTGCTGTTAATACCTTATTCTTTCAACAAATTATTGTTGTTTTTTGCATAAGTTTTGTGTCTAGTAATACATTTTTCTTTTTGAGTATCAAGATTCATTGAGATTTGTTTTTAAGGGCAGGGTCCCCAAGTCCTACCCTTGTTATTTAACCCATAACTGGAGGGAAGGGACGGATCAATACCTTTCCCAAGGGTACCAGTGCTTTAAGTGAATGCAGGGTATTCAACTGGAATTCGAACTTGGCTCACCGATTTCTCTTTCTGAGCCTTTATCCACTGCACCACAACGCACATCCATCACTATACGCTTACAGCACCTGGTATTCCCAAGCGGTCACCCATCTAAGTACTGACCAGGCTCAACATTGCTTAACTTTGGTGATCGAGCGAGAACCGGTGTATTCAACGTGACAGGCTGTAAGCCGCATAGAACATATGAACAACAAGAAAGTTTGAACGAAAATAGGAGCAATAAGCAAATTTATAGTATTTACATTATTTGAACTATTGTCCTCATCTTTGTTGCCATTTGTATAACGTTTCGGTGGTTATACACTCTGGTCTTTTTCAGGTGCTAGGAATTTTGAACCGAACCCTTTATTACAATCATTGGGGTATATCATTCTCCTCCCTTGCATAGTAGTGCCTCTTTTGGAAGTTATGAGTTATATTCCTAGCACCTGAAGAAGGCTGAAGTGTACAATAGCCGAAACGTCGTACAAATGGCAACAAAGATGAGAACAATAGTCCGAATAATGTAAATACTACCTCATTTCAGAAATATAGACAAATTTATATTTATAATCAGAATAAAAGCTGAAATTTCTGGAGCATATTACGAGGAAGGAGGCCAGGAGAATTTAACCTTTACATGACATAATGAAGGCAAGAGAAGTAAGGGGAAATATTAATCAACTTTACCGTTTTGTATGAAGGAATAACAGAAGATTGAAAATGGTAATGCTAATAATAGCATTAGCTGTTTCTCTACAAGAAAACATTTGGCAGCCAGTTGAAATTTATAAAACCTTATTAAACAATATTTAAAGAAAATAGGTTTCTTATGTTCAGTA
Source organism: Ascarosepion bandense (assembly GCA_037127315.1). Taxonomy (NCBI): domain Eukaryota; kingdom Metazoa; phylum Mollusca; class Cephalopoda; order Sepiida; family Sepiidae; genus Ascarosepion; species Ascarosepion bandense. The sequence goes on along the minus strand of JBBBDQ010000596.1, from coordinate 1,733,146 downwards.
GCTCTTATTGCACTTTCTGGTATTAATGGGAGTTTCCTTCTGAACTTTCTATTTAAAGTTGTACGGAATGTTAGCATCTTAATTATGTCATTATTTTCTCTTCAAATTACATATCTATTTTAGTTGTTGCTGCTTTTGGTAGTCCTCAAGTTATGTGGTTTCCATTATTCAGTACATTTCTTTGTTTGGGATTCTGTATCACCAGTTCACAATAATCAAACATAGATGGTCTTTGCCAAGACCCTCAGGTTTCATTTGCTCAAAGCCTTTTTTTCATCATTGATCTTAAAAGAGGATAGTAAAATGTTAGAAGTTACTTAGAAAAACAAAAAACAGAAATTGTGGTGAACCAGTATCACTCATATCTGGAAATAACTTGGTACAGTATAACCCGGATATAAGAGACCCTAATATAAGAGAAATCCGGATGTAAGAATGATTTTCTCTGATCCCAAATTAGATCCTGTGGTAATGTATATAAAATAGACCAAACCCGGGTATAAGAGAAACTCAGATATAAGATAATTTTGTCCGGTCCCAACAACTCTCTTATATCAGGGTTACACTATATATATTTATATATAAATAAGATGATTTTAATTCGATGGCAGATTTTAAAGACAGCAAAGTTACTCTCATTTGGAAGTCCAGTGCATTTGTAGCACATGATTAATGCCAGGAGATACCAGGGGTTTGAAACAAATTTAATATCAATAAGGAACCTTTGTTCTCAGAGAAGTTGATATGTGGGGACTCCAGTATTTACTAGGCTGACTCTAAGAGATACCAAAATAAACTTTATGAACAGGATCACTCCAGAGTATCAGAAGGATGCTGAAATTTCTTAGAAGGTATTCTATGAGTCACCTGTAACAGAAACACACCTTACAGATGTTAGTAGCTGTACAAACAAGTAAACAAGTATTTGTCCCAGACAAAATGAGGACATGCACATGTGGGACAACCAGATGACATGAAGTTATATAACTTTTACACCTGAGAAGGAAAAGACAGGAAATCTCTCACATTCATGTGGGAAGATGATTTACATTTGAAGAAGCCACCCTCAACAAAACCACACAGCCACATGCAAGATTTTTTTTTTTTTTTTTAATCGTATCACCCCGAGCAAGGCGGTAATGCCACTGATGTGCAGGGGACTACGTAATAGTGAAAAGATTGGAAAAGAAAAAGCCGGAAACAACATCCTAAACAGGGAACAAGGGATGAGCCTCTTAACCTGTTCAATAGATGTGGGTGGAGTGTGAACCGGGCGATAGACATTTCAGAAGTGAACAAATATGTGAAAATGAAATAATGTTTATACATAAAAGATTTACTATTGTATTTTGATAAATATTTTTACTGATAATGTCACCCAACTCCTCTTTGGTAATTTAGCCTTGTGTCACACTAAGCTAAGCTTAGTAAATATAGAAAAAACTTATTGTAAAGATTTTTTCTGAATGATTTAAATTTCAACTAAAAACAGTCTTTCTACAAGATATAGGTTTCTTCAATACAAACACATACCTGCACGCAAATGCTCACATAATCACATGTACACACATGCATAAACATGGACTCATACATGCATTATCTTTTTTATACATATATAATAATAATAATACACTAATATACATTTGTTCACACACTTGCACACACATATTTACACATAGTTATACATGTATTTCTATACATATATTTACATATACATGAATACAAGTATGTACACACAAACTCAATTATGTATATGCACTAAACCATTTACTCATTTACAGACATATACACTAGCTAATACACATTCTCATTCACATATATAAACATGCTCACACACATGCATATGTGTACTCTGAGGGACATATATACACACATTTTCTATTTTGTTCTGAAGAATAAAAACTAGATTTAAAAATTAAAGCACATGACACACTTTCCTTAAGGTTGATTTTTTTTTACCAAGTATTTTATGCAATTCATTATAGATATCCTTAATGTCTTTATAGTTAATGAGTATTTTATTTGAAAAAAATAATTGTGTTATCTGATTAATTCTTTAAATTACTGCATAAAATCTATTTCCCTTCAATATCTAATCACAATATTGTACACAGTAAACCTGGTACTTGGACCAGTAATGGATGAACATTACTTACAGGAATATGCTTTGAGGCAATCAATATTTTACTAATATATCAACAGTTATATTGAATTGATTTATATTTCAGTGTTACTCACACCACCATCAGAACATTGTGAATAAATACAGTCAAATTTCATTTTGTCTCTTTTTCAATCAATTTCTTTTATTGTCCTTTTTTTCTCAATAACATTTTCTCACTTTCAGTAACCCTTTGTATCTTAGTTGCTTTATCACCTTTCTTTGGGTGAAATGATTAAAAAAATTCTAAATATTTTCTCAATAAATATTTATTATTTACCAGCATGAGTTCTAGTGTCATTGCTCATTCATTTATGTACATATATTTAGCAATAAATAAAATTAACTATTCACTTATCTGTCTCTATTCTGAGTATGATGGAAATTGTATCTGCTTGTCAGGAAGCTTGATAGAAAAATTGGATGCATATTTATAAATGAGTGCGTAATAGTGTGTTTATGTATATGGTCAAGTGGAGGTGTTTGTGTGCATATGTATATACATTCATCATATAAATACATATATGAATGTATGTGTAAATAGCATGAATTTTATAAACTATTGATGAAAAACTTGCATCTGCATTGCAACATAATCATCTGGCTTGTCAATGCACTTAATTCAAGGATGAATATTAATCAGACAGATCAAACATTATGTAGCGAAAAATTCCAGTCAAATAAAAATGTTGCTAATAAATATGTCAATGCACACACTTACTGATCACACACATGCACACACACACACACACACACACACACACACACACACATATATATACATATATATATATATATATATATATATATATATCAATTGGCATGAATCTTCTCTATTAACGAGAAAATTCTTTCTGCCTATCAAAACTCTATGTAGACCCCGATATCAAGCACTTTACAACAAAAACCTGCTTGCCAAAGTGCATTTTACCATTAATAACAGCTGAAAAGTAACAACCATGATGCTAAATACTACACAATTAAAGACTGTGCACACACACACACACACACACACACACACACACACACACATATATATATATATATATATATATATATATATATATATATATACACACACACACACACACATATAATGGAGATGTTATAGTTGTTCCAATGAGAGAAAAGTGTATATTTTAAATAAAATAGAGAAACTATAAACGTGTTTGGTTATAAAGTGGATTTTTATGAAAAATAATGTATAATACATATTTTTTAAAAAATCTACTTTATAACCAAAAAACATTTGTGGTTTTTCTCCTTTATTTAAAATTATATATATATATATCTTTCACCCACAATATTACTTTTAACAATTATGAATTAAACTCCTATTATTTTTGCTTCTTACATTGTTTAATTTATAATTCTTAATTCTAAATTTTGCTTCTTAATTTTTTCATTTTTCTTTTCTTTTTTCTTTTCTTTTCTTTTCTTTTCTTTTATCTTATTTTTATTTCAGACTGAAAAATTTTAATTTTTCCTACATTTTTATGTACATGTAATATTTGAATATTTAAATTTTTAAGACTCATTATTTACGCCCCTTTGATTTGTTCTCCCAGCATATTATTATTATTTTTTTTGTTTTGATTTTAAATGTTAAATTTAAGTTTAAAATTTTTAACTACATATAACCATAGAATAATTAAATTTTTAATCTTGCTATTAAAAAAGCAGTAACTTTATAAGTTTAATTCCCATGATCATCAACTAAACTTAAATTCAAATCAATTAAACCGTTAGTTTGAAATATGCACCTGATTGTGCCATAGACGTAGGATTTATTAATATATATGTAGCAATTAAATGACAAAGTGAAAATTGTTTATTGTTCATTTGCTTGACATTGTTCTGATATATAGAAATTTATATATCATATTTACTCTCAGAGCCAAAAGATACAAAAAAGGAAGGAAAAGGAATATTGAGAGAGTAGGAGGAGACAAGATAGTAAAAAGGAAGGAAAAGGAATATTGAGAGAGTAGGAGGAGACAAGATAGTAAATGAAAAAATAACTACAACATTCTACATATATTTGTACTCACACATTCACACACATATTCATATATGCACAAAGACATGCACACACAGACACACACAAAGAATGATCCGGACACCAATGAAAAGCAAATAAATTATTTTTTTAACTTAATATAAAAACGAGAAAATCGACAAATAATTCCTGGTACCTCTTGAGGAGTGTACCTAATGATTACAAAAAGCATCATCTAGTACCAGGATGCCAATGCCGAATCAGTCATCTAAATGATAAATTTTATATTTCTATTAATCCTACCCTGATTGAGCACTCTGGAAGAGTGGTAGACTTTGAAAAAACAGTAGATACTCTAGCATCTTCGCATCACTCATTCAGTAATGAATTAGAGCACTCTGGCTACTGGTGTATGATACATTATATGCTAAAAGTCTGCCTCCTTCTGCTGAGCACCCATAGCTTAGAGGTAGAATCGCCAACTGACGCCAATTTGGTTGGGTTTCAATCCTGGGTTAAAAAGCAATCGGATGACTAACCGTACTGATGAGCTGTGATACAGTGAAACAGATCTGTCTGTGGATATATATATATATATAATTGGAGTAGATGACTAAACGATAGCAATGTTGTTCGCTGAGGTCATAATCGCTTCCTTTAGTAAGTCCCATTTTGAGTGTCCTTTTCCAATTTGTTCTTTATATTTCTTTCTCACACTGCTAGTGTATTCTTTCTGCAGGTTGAGGTCATTCATGAGCATGTTGTATTTCAGCCTTGGTGCTGTGCTGGGCTTCTTCATTCTCCGGAGTTTTATCCTTAGTTTGCAGATGACTGGGACAGGGTCACTTCCGCAGTCAGCACACAGGAAACTACACAGGAAGATAAAGAACAAATGCAGACAGGCTAAAGAGGAATGGCTCAACAACAAATGTGCAGAAGTAGAAAGACTGAGCAGGATGCATAAAGCAGAGATGCATAAAGAGATAAGAGAAATGACAGGACAAAAAACCTGCTCCTCAACAGGATGCATAAAATCCAAGGATGGAACGATCATATTGGAGAAAAAGGAAATACTCCAGTGATGGGAAGAGTATATAAAGAATCTTTTTTGTGACAGGAGAGAACAACTGAGAATGCACAAGGAGGAGGATGGACCGGAAATATTAAAACCCAAAGTGGAAGCTGCAATGGCCAACCTGAACAGAAACAAAGCAGCTGGTCCAGACAGCATTGTAATAGAGCTGCTGATAGCCCTGGAAGAATTTGGCATAAAAAAAATTACTGAAATAATAAATGGAATTTATAATAGTGGAATAATACCAGATGACCTATGCAAGTCGATATTTATAGCACTGCCAAAAAAAACCAAGTGCATACGAGTGCGAACTACACAGAAATATCAGCTTAATGAGTCACATCACAAAACTGGTTGTCAGAATCTTGATGAATAGAGCAAGAAACAGAATCAGGCTAGAGATAGGGCAGGAACAGTGCAGGTTCTTCAAGGACACTGGAACAAGGAACACCATTAGGACTTGTACCAATGTTTTATTGATTATGCAAAGGCGTTCGACAAAGTACGACACAATGAATTGATGAAGATGCTCAGCAGCCACAACATTTTTGGGAAAGACATCAGAGTAATCAAGAATCTCTACTAGCAGCAAACTGCCTGCATACGGACAGGTAACAATTTTAGCAGATTTACAAAGATAGAAAGAGGCGTAAGACAAGAATGTGTCTTTTCACTGGATCTGTTCAACTTTTACAGCGAGAATATTTTGAGGACCCTAGATGATACACCAGGATTTGTTATTGGAAGCCACAACTTGAACAACATAAGGTATGCAGATGATACAGTGATGATTGCAGACATGGAAAGAAAACTACAAGACTTCATACAGAAGGTAGTGGTGGAGACCGACAAAAAAGAACTACAAATAAACTTTAAGAAAACTGAATGCATAGTCATCAGCAAAAAGAGCAACCCAAAATTCCAAATACAGATGGGGGATACCAGAATCAAGCAAGTACAAAAATTTAAATACCTAGGAAGTGTTTTAACAGGAGATGGAAAGTGTGACACAGAGATTCGAAGGCAAATTGGCATGGCAAAGGATGTGTTCCAGAAGCTGAGTAAAGTACTAACACACAGGAAAATTTGACTAGAAACAAAGAAAAGAGTGCTGGATTGCTATGTGGTGTCAGTTCTTCAATATGGCAGTAAATGCTGGACAATATCATCAAAAATGAGAACAAAACTGGAAGCAGCAGAAATGTAGTTCTACAGAAGGATGCTATGGATATTGTGGACTGAGTATGCGAACAACGATGAGGTGCTGGAAAGAATGGTAATGAAAAGGAAATTAATAGTGAGCATCAGAAAGAGACAACTGAAGTTCCTGGGACATGCAATGAGGAAGGAGGGCTTGGAGAACCTGATACTGACAGGCCAGATAGAAGGAAAAAGAGACAGAGGAAGGCAGTGGATAACATATTTGCAGGGTCTGATCAGGTGGATGACGGAACAGGAGTTGTGAGGGGTAACAGGAGAAAACATACTAAGAGCCACAAGGGAAAGGGAGACGGGGAGAACCATAATTTACTTTCCCTAATATGATCATTCTGTCCTTGGATTTTATGCATCCTGTTGATCAGTATGGCATTTGTCCTGTTATTTCTCTTATTTTTTTATGTATATCTCTTTTATTTGGGAAACTCCATCTCTCCATTTCTGTACATTTGTCATTGAGCCATTCTTCTTTAACCCATCTGCATTTGCTCCTTATTTCCTTGAGTAGCTTTCTGTATTTCATTCTATGTTTTGGCATTGTTTTCATTCTCCCTTGCATCATGTTAACAATTTCATCTATGATCCACGCATTTTTTTCTATGTTTGTTTTCCTTTAGAATGATGTTGTTTGCTGATTTCACTAAAGCTTCTCTTCGTGTGTCCCATTTCAAGTTTCCATTTTTGATTTGTCCCTTATATTTTTTTGTTCATAGCCATGATTATTGCAGGGATTAATAGTGAAGTAGTTTCCTGTTGCCTTCTCCATGTTGATTTATCAGGACACTGCGTTTAGTTAGCTGACCATGACTCATTGAGAGTTTTTTCACCTTTTTATATATATATATATATATATACACGAAAAAAATCGCAAGATCGCCAAGACCTACCGCGGTTTCACACAACGGCTCGTCAGGGCAAAGGCAGACCAAGGACTAATCAAATAAATAGACACCTATTTAGACTGACCCATTTGGGGGAAGGGGTTGAAGGGGAAAAAAAAAAAAAAAAAAGAAATATTGGGGGGGCGGGGGCGGGGGGTCGAGGGGGGTAGGGGGGATAATTATTATTATTATTATTATTATTATATATATATATATATATATATATATATATATCAGATATATTTAGGCAGTTTAATTAAAAACGTTCGTCACTTAACTTTTTTATAATATTTTACTCTATTCGGATCAGGTGTTGAGCATTGTAAAAATCTGAATGAACTTTGGACAGTTTATCTACAGCTTCAAGCACAATACTCAATACCTAAACTGAAAATTTGAAAAAATTTGATAAAAAGCTGAACAGAAAAACCACGTTGATTCTTTTTAATTAAACTTGTTTGTATATATGTGTGTGTCTGTGTGTGTGTGTGTCTGTGTGTGTGTAGACATGGATATCAATAAATATACAATTGAATATATACACAAAAACACTCACATATATAAATATTTTTTTCTGGTGTATTTAATAATATATATGTGTGTGTGTGTGTGTGTGTGTGTGTGTGGAAGATGATGTGCGGCATAAAATTAATTAAAATACTTATTTTCAAGGCATGAAATATGGAGCAACTCTCCTCACCAGATTTGGCCTTGTACCATACTATATCATTGAAGTTCAGCTGAAAAAATATCAATAAAATTATTCTCTTTGTATAAGTTAATATAAAATTGATTTTTTTCTGAATTGCCTAAAATTCAGCTAAAACAATCTTTCTATCAAATATTTGTTTCTTATGTACAAATGCACACACACATACGAATACTTGCATGAATTCATATACACAAAATATGAACCATACATTTTTACACATATATACATGCATATACATATTTAATCCTGAACAGACAATGTGTAATTGTATATATACATATACATACATATACATATATAAACCAAAATCGAAAATAAATTATCAAAATTATAATAATTATATTAAGGACCTGTATTACTTGGCTAATCAAAATATATTTCTATCATTATGCAAAGACACTTTAAAGTTCTCAGACTGACTAAGAAACCCTTTCAAAGGAAAAACAAAACAAATCTGATGCATGATCATTTGTTCAGATTTTGAGAAGTCTGTTAGGCTTCTATTAATTCTATGCAAATAAAAAGAAAGAAAAAGAAGAAGGAAGGAAGAAGTACATGGTATGACGGGTAAATTGTGCCATTTTATATTTTTAGTTGCACACATGCATGAGGTTTTGATTTTGTCAACTGCACAGTATAGTAGGGTCAGTTGGGCACTGTCTGTGAAAAAAGAGCATAAAAAAATATTACTTAATAATAAAAAAAGCCTTTCATCTTTCTTTTAATAATAATCGGTTTTTATGATGAAAGTTTGTTGGGGCATTTTTTCATAATTTATCTTCATTTTTTAGTGAATATTTAGGGGTACCTATATATGTATATATATATATATATATATATATATATATATATATATATTTGATATTATATTGAAAAAATTCCTAATTCTACATATGTTGAATTGCTATTTCAGTGGGAAAAATCTCGCTTCTTCAGCAACGATCAAAAACAAAAAGAATAAATTTTTGTATTTGATTGCTGCTGAAGAAGCAAGAATTTTCTCACTGAAATAGCTATTCAGCGTATGTAGAATTCGGAATTTTTTGGTTTGATATGCATATTTGGCTTTGTAAATAGATATTACTATATATATCGAACCCTCCACCTGGATCATTAATAAAATGAATATTAATAGGATTTGGTTTTTGGGATTTTACCAATATGCTTTTCCATTTTTGGGAATTTAAAATATATATATATATATATATATATATATATATAGAGAGAGAGAGAGAGAGAGAGACAGACAGACAGACAGACAGAGACAGAGACAGGCAGTGTTCACTGAGAAATCAATACTACCGAGTGCGATGGGTAAATTGTCGCCCTTTCATATTTTCATTTTGCACATGCCTGTTGTTTGCAACTGCACAATTTAGTAGGATCAGTTGGGCACCATTTGTGAGAAATGGAGCACAATGACACAATTGACTTCACCAGAAATTTGAAAACTGTAAGCTGTACTACTTGGCATTCACACCCATAGCTTGAATACAAGCATTTCAGAGTGTTTGGGTGTCAATCTGAGGACAGTGCAGAGAATTCGGAAAGAGCTGGATGAGTCTAAGGGTGATTATGAAGGTGTTTGGAATGATCATTAGTGATGGCGACTTTATGCTTTTATTCATCTTCCCATGCAGTGTCAGACTCAAAATGGAAACCTACATCAAGTGCCTTGAGGAGGTAGTGCTGTGCTGGGTCAAGAGGGTGGCTGTTGGAAGACCCTGTGTATGGCAACAGGACTCTGCACCATGCCACACAAGCAGGAGAACTCAGTCATGGCTGTCAGACGATTTCTGCAACCACATCACCCCTTACACCTGACCTCTTAACTCCCTAGATTGCAATCTCTTTGATTATTATATCTAGTGTGAAGTTGAGCAAAAAACCCAAAAAACTCCTTGTAAAAACAAAGATTAACTGAAGTTAAGGTTTATGTCAGTATTCAATAACTTGAATAAAAAGCGTCCAGAAGAGGTGCAGGGGATTCTGGAGACATCTGGAGGCTGAGATTGGTTGAAGCCAATGGCAGCTTTATTGAATAAATTTATTCTTTTGTATGAAAAGATATTTTTGTGTAATTTTGGTAAATATGTCTGTTAAAATGGGATATTAGTGTCATTTTCATTTTTGTGTAATTTAGATGACAATTTATCCATCATGCTCTGTAGATAGATAAAGAAACTAATAGATAGATAGGAAAATAAAGAAAGAAAAAAGAAAGATAAAAAATAAAGAATGAAAGAAAGAAAGGAATATGAAAATAAATAAACAGATAGGAAAAGAAAGAAAGAAAGAAAGAGATAGGAAAAGAAAGAAAGAAAGAAAGAAAGAAAGAGAAAGGAAAATAAAATGAAAGAGATAGGAAACGAAAGAAAGAAAGAAAGAAAGAAAGAAAGAAAGAGATAGGAAAAGAAAAAGAAAGAGAAAGGAAAATAAAAAAGAAAGAGATAAGAAAGAAAGAAAGAAAGAAAGAAAGAAAGAAAGCAATAAGAAAATAAAGAAAGGAAGAAATAGATAGAAAAATAGAAAAAAAATGAAAGAAAGGAAAAGATTAAAGGATTGATAGGAAAAATAAAGTATGAATGAAAAAAAGAAAGAGATAGATAGGAAAATAAAAAAAAGGATGTGATAGGTCGACTGTTTTCCTGTTAATAAAATTTTTTAAAAATATATTAAAAAATGATACTTCATTTATTATCAAAAGGAGACTAAACATAGAAAGTTCCAGCTACACAGAAAATATAGAATGTAATATATCAACATTTCTTTTTTCACAAAAAATACTATTAAAAGCTACTTGTGTTTTACTGATAGAAAAATACTGAATATGCATGCACACACTCATATATACGCATATATATTTGCATAAAAGCCTGCATGTGTGACAATGTGAACATGCATATAAGCACATATCATACAGAAAATGTTCTGAAAGACATGTGAATAAATATTGAAATATTAACAAAATCAAAGAAAATAAAATTCCTTGTTTGTTGAAGAAATATTGATTACTGACAAGTGTGTTATCCAAAGTTACTTTCATCCCTTCTGCTTTAAAATCATCTGACAGATAGAGTACTTGATGCAATTTTAATTTTATATCAAGAGAAATTTCAGCAAAAAAGAAAATATTTTAACATTGTAAGGTGACTAATTCTGCAGCTATTTTTATTAGTGTTAATAATAAGATCTTTATGAGAAATTTTATCCTCGATAATAATATTAATAATATTAATAATTGTCAAGTCATTGTTAACTGGAAGATTTCTCGATAATGGATATTTCTGTTCTAGTAGATCAGTGTAAAATTGAAAGGAGAGTGAAAATCAAGAAAAATATCTGGACTTTGCAAAAGAACTGAAAAGATTTTGTAATGGGAAGATGTTCTTATATAAATCATTATCAGCATGCTCAGAACAGTTGCAAAAAGCTTTGCAAAGATCCTGGAAGAAATGGAAATCACAGGAAGAACTGAAATCATTCAAATGACAACGTTAATAAAATCAGCAAGAATAGTCAGGAGAGTGCTGGAGTAGAAAGAACTTTTGCTATCACTTGATCTTTAGTGGAAGCAACCAAAATAAAGCTGGTGTGAAAACTGTATCAGTCAGTTAAGTGCCATACAGGAAACACGCTTGGGCGATCATATCTTGAAAGAGACATGACTGATTGAGCAGAAGATTATCCCGCAGTAGGTTGTCATTGCTTTCTGCAGTAGACTGGTTGCCAGCCAAGGCTATAGAACCCAATCTGTCCTGTTATTTAACCCATAACTAGAAGGAAGAGATGGATTAATACCTTTCCTAAGGGTATTTGAACATAAGTGAATGCAATGAATTCAACTGGAATTCAAATTTGGCTCCCCGATTTATCGTTTCAAGCCGATATCCACTGCACCACAACGCACATCCGAAAACTGTGTACAAATAGCAATAAACAAAAATAGTACTAGCACCAAAACAATATAAAACCACAATATTTACATTATTCAGACTATTGTCCTCATCTTTGTTGCCATTTGTACAACGTTTCAGCTGTTGTACGCTCTGGCCTTCTTCAGGTGCTAGGAATTTTGAACAGAACCCTTTATTACTATCACTGGGGTATATCATCTTCATCCCTTGTGTATCATCCTCTTCTGGTAGTCATGATTTTTCCCCTTAGCCCTTTAAGTTACTTGTTCACCACTGCTGTAGCCTGGTATTGAACTCATAACTCTTTTGGTCAAGTCACAGGAACTAACTAGGTCATGTGTCTTTAAGGACAAGAACAACTGAATATTTGGGACTTATAAATCTAATTTCCAGTAACCATTTTTTACCAGAGTTCATATTGCAACTTTTTTATGTTAATGGTTTTCTCTAGTATTTTTTATCAGATCTCATATTGCAATTTTTTACAACTAATGATTCTCTACTATTTTTTACCAAAATATTCCTAGCACCTGAAGAAGGTTGGAGCATACAACTGAAAACATTGTATAAATGGCAACAAAGATAAGGACAATAGTCCGTATAATGTAAATACTGTAAATACTACCTCATCTCAGAAATATAGACAAATATTAATATAAAACCAGGCGTAATGTAAATGGAACAAGGGTATACTGATAACTGTACAAATCTCAGGTTCAACCAGACTGACAAAAGATATAAACGCAAGCCAGAAGCTATTCTAGAAAATGGGAAGAGAAAAATATTTTACTTAGGAATTTAGATATACTCTTCCATCAACTGAGTGAGTAATGGTTTTTTAAACCCTTTTTCTCATTACTTTAAATGTGATATTTATTTATTTACTAGCAGTATAGCTCGGTGTTGCTCAGGTGTAATAAAAGCTTTAAAACTAATCTATGGTCCTGGAGCTCAGACTCTTTGGACGTTGGCACGAAAGACTAAAAAGCAATAGTTGTTTCCAGTTAAAGCGAAATCGTAGACTGAAAGAAAAATGAATGGATGTAAGTCAAATTTTGATTTCCTGGTATCGATATCAAATTTTCAGCATTATTGTAAGAACTGCAACCTTCTGAATATTGTTTCTTATGTCTTTGTTTATGAGTGTATCAAATTTGATTAAAATCGAATCACTCCTTCTATAACCCGATTTTTTCGATTATCGATTTTCGATATTTATCAGGGGTACCTCGACACAAAACCTAGCTGAGAACACTCGCAGACGCTTATAGTACAACTGTGTAAATTTTCAAGAAAATTGTTTCGGACTCTATAGATAATGGGCACACACACACACACACACACACACACACAGACAAAGTTCCATTTATAAATAAGTTTAGATTTAGATTTAGATTTTAATTGTTTCATCCCAAGTAAAGCAATAATGCCACTAAGATGCAAGGGGTTACTGAGGGCGAAAGAAAATGTGAAGACTTTAGAAGGAACTGGAAACCCAATCTTTAGCAAGAAAACAAAAAACTGAGGAAGGTATGTAAACCAGGGTTTTTAGTGAATACACATGTTTGAAAAGACACCCTGTTGTTTGTTTGTTTTTTTAAATGGTGTGAATTATACCTGTGTATTCAAGAATCTAAACAGAAAATGCTCCTTGGCAGTGCTTGAACCTGACTGCTCTAGTGCACTTTAGACTGCCCAGCCACAGAGAGCTTTACAGCTCATCAAGTTCTGAAGCCTGCTTGAGGGCAATTTTTTTTTATTAATATTCATGAATTTACAGGCCAGTAGATATTAAGCTGTCACACATGAAATAATGCACTTCATAGAAAATGAATGAAAGACTTCTGAAATGTTAAATAACCAATTTATTTAGTTAGAATAGGCACCATGTTTATGAATGGCTGTTCTTCAATGTACCTCTAAATTCTTAGTCCCAACTTTTAAAAAATCCTTATCCTTTGATGTGATAAACAGTTTAAATGCTTTGATTACATCTTTCTTACTGGATAATGTTTTATTGTATATGAAAAGCTCAAAATGCTTAAATAAGTTATAATCAGTAGGATAAATATCAGGTGAATATGGCGGATGTTGAAAGATTTCATAATTAAGGCTATGCAGCTTTTGGACAGTTGATTGAGAAACATGTGGCTGTGCAGCAAAATTGGTCCATCCTTATTCACAAGTCTTGGATTTTTCTTTATCAGTTTTTTGTGCATATGCTCAATTTCTTTGCAGTATGAGATTGCTATTATTATTTTCCACTGAGGCAAGAATAAATAATAATCAACCCCTTTGAAATACCACCATACAGTAACCATTAACTTTTTAGAGTGCCGTGGAAGTTTTTTTTTTAATCATTTCACCCCAAACAAGGCATTCCACTGCCACTATTGCGCAGGGGGTTACATAGGAGAAGGTGATGAGAAAGAGTGGTTAGTTATAGGAAATGTTGGAAGGTGGGTGATTGACAGATGAGGATACCGAGGATGGGGGTTGAGTAGATGGGAAGAGTGTTTGAGAGAATGGATGCGAGTTAGTGTGATAAGTGGTGTCTATTGATCTTACATTTAAATTCCTGGAGATTGTAACTGTTGGGGAAGCAAGTATATGGGAGGGAATACTTGCATCTAACCACTTACCATTATCAAAGAGTATCCATTTCATTTTGCATGTAATGATTCGATGCAAAAAATCATTCTTTTTCCAATTGGGAAAGCAACAAAGAGTACCTCAAAGCAACGGATTTTGTTCATTCTCATCCAGTTTGTACGAAACAAACCTATACCGTTTCTCTATTTTTCCAATTGCTTTCAAGTGCTGAGAAATAGTTGTGCAAGTTGTTTCAAAATCTGACGCAAGTTTTAGACTATAGTTCTCAGATTTTGATCAACCAAAGCATTCAGTTGTTCATGTCTGATAACCAGTTGTGGTCTTCCGCTTGATTTATTTTCAAGACTATAATCTAACAAAAATTCTCAAACCATCTCTGTACAATTCTGATTTCAACAATACCATTACCAAAGTACACCTTTATATTCCAAAGTGCTTCAGAGGCATTTTCTACTCATACAGTAGAATTGGTTAGACCCAATGACTTGACTCAGAGAGTTGTGAGTTCAATACATGGCTACAGCAGTGGTGAATAAAAATATTAGAGAGTTAAGTTAAATGGAGATAGTTAAAATGTCCGGAAGTGTCATGTCTCGTGGAATGAGAACAGTTTACCCCAGTGAATGCAGCCTGAAATTGTAATCAGCTGAAGAAGGTCAGCACCTACAACATTCAAAACATTGTGAATATGCCAACAAAGATGAGGATAACAGTTTGAACAATGTGAATAGTGTAAATAATATTATTATATGTGTTGTAATGAAATGTCCAACACTCCCTATCGCCTATGTGAACTGACTATATTAGTAGCCATATATAATGAGCACAGGAGATACTTGTGACTTGCTTTGGCAATTACTAGCCTACCACCAGATTGCCTGTCTTGCTGTATAGTATTCTCTTTACAATAAACCTCTTTTCTTTCATCTATGCACATGTTGCTGTTCTTTCACTTGAGTACCACCTTGTCTGTTTGTAACCTTTTAAAAGGATACAACACAATGTTAATAATATTTTCTCTTTGTTTTCTAGACCTTTAAAAAAATATACATTAATTAAATTTTTTTAAGTAACTTCTTATTTCTTGAATTTTCATATTAGACACCATATATATAACAATGTAAGATAAGTCAGTCAGTCAGTTATGTGCCATATGTGATACATGTTTAGGCGATCATGTCTTGAAAGGGACATGACTAACTGGGCAGAAGATTTTCCCACAATAGGTTGTTATAATTTTCTGTGGTAGACTGGTTGTCAACTAAAGCGATAGAACCCAATCTGTCCTGTTATTTAACCCATAACTGGAGGAAAGAGATGGATTAATACCTTTCCCAAGGGTATTTGCATGTTAGTGAATGCAAAAAATTCAACCGGAACTCAAAATTGGCTTTCCGATTTATTGTTTTGAGCCAATAGCCACTGCATCACAACATAAGATATTGGATAAAACAATAATGATGCCGACTGGTTTTTTTGTCACAGATTCTGTTGGTAATGGTAATGGCCATATTAGCTGTTTCCTTATCAAAAAACATTCAGTATTCATCGACTGAACAGCCTGTGCTATTATCAGTTGAAATTTATAAATTATTTCTCTTAAATTAGTTTTTATGGTAGTGAATGCTGGATAATCTCACAGATGAAGAAAAAACTTGAAGCAACAGAAATCTGGTTCTTCAGAAAGATGCTAAGAATGCCATAGACCAAACACGTGAGCAATGAAAATGTTTTTAAGAAAATAGGTGGCGATGATACTGAGCATCAGGAAGAGGTAGTTGAAATTTTTGGGCACATAATGAGGAAAGAGGGCTTGGAAAATTTGATCCTCACATAACAGATTGAAGGCAAGATCAATAGTAGAAAATGGCACATAAATTACCTACCTAGGTAGGTTCAGGAGAGATAGCAAAAAGACTAAATTTATTAAAAGCTACAAACTGTGGAAAGCCTTGATGGCTAAAATTCTGAAAAAACACAGCAAATAGAAGATTGTTTCTGAAGCCCAGTAACTGTTATTGCTCTTTCCACTATTGATGTAGGGCTTCCTTCTTAACAATTTGTTCAAAGTAATGTCAAATATCAACATCTTGAATATATCATCATTTTCTCTTTAAGTTACATGTACATTTTGGTTGATGGTGTTACTGAAAGTCTTCTAGTGATGTCATTTCTGTTATTTGGTAGAGTTCTTTGTTTGTGATCGTTGATGCTAGAGACTGAATAATAGTAAATCTCAAATCTGCAGCACCTTCCTTAGTATTCTACTTGAGTTGGACAGTCTGAAACCTCCCTAAAATATCAAATTCCTCAATTGTCAAACTGTTGTGTCGTGGCTTGTACCATGTGACAACTGATTGCCCGGATGTATAAAAGACAATGTGTGCTTAGCACGGGGAGGGGGGTGTCATTATCACAGACTTCAGGAAGTTACAACTACTACTGCGAGAGACTGTAAATATTGTATATATATGTTGGTTGTACTACTTTGTTAATGAAGTAGTTTAACTACATTTCTTGATGTCTTTTCATTTCATGATACAACAGTTGGTGATGAAGCTTAGATCATCTGTTCATGGAATGAAGAGATACACTGAGAAATGTGGCTAAACTACTTTATTAACAGAGAGGTACAATCAAGATGTATATACAATGTTTATAGTCTCTCGCAGTAGTAGTTCTAACTCCCTGAAGTCTGTGATAATGACAACAATCCCTGTGCTAAGTGCACCTTGTCTTTTATACATCCAGGTGACCAGATGTCACATGGTACAAGCCACGACACAACACAAACAAGTATTCTGGAAGTTGTTCTCAGTTACTATAGTCACAATTCTGTTGTGCCTGTCTTGATATTTTCTTTTTTCTGCCATTTTGCTACGTTTATTTGGTATCTGCTTTGCCATTGCCTCGTTTGCACCAAAATACTTTTTTGGTGAGTTCACTCTCTTTATTTCCCTTTTAACTGTTTCTGATAAGATTTCTGCAGAAATAAGATGTATATTTATATATTTTTTATTAAATAATTCCTTTCTATTGTGAATGATATATTTTGTTCTTTTTTTTATCATTTCACTTCAAACAAGGCAATAAAGCTGCTAAGTTACTGAGTGTTAGAGAATATGAAAAAAACAAACCCTATTATGAAGAGAGAACAAGAAAAGAATGAAATTTAAGAAGACAGAAAACAACAATTGACATTGCATTTAAATTTTTGAAGATTAAAGTTGGCTGAAAAGCAAGAAACCAGAAGAGAGTTCTACAAGTGAAAAGTGTCATCGAAAAAATTGTTATCATAGGACTTACGGTTACATCTAACCAATTCAACTGTAAATTAATGAATCCTTGCTGCCAATGTAATCAGTCAGTTAAGTGCCATACGTGATACATGCTTTGGGTGATCATATCTTGAAAGTGACATGACTGACTGGGCAGAAGATTATCTCGCAGTAGATTGCCATTGCTTTCTGCGGAAGACTGGTTGACAGCCAAGGCTATAGAACCCAATCTGTCCTATTATTTAACCTATAACTGGAGGAAAAAGACGGATTAATACCTTTCTCAAGTGTATTTGTGCATAAGTGAATGTAAGGAATTCAACTGGAATTTGAACTCGGCTCTCCAATTTGTTGTTTCTTGTCAATATCCACTGCACCACAACGCCAATCTAATATGGTGCTTAAATTCATAAAATCTAGTTACTATAGAGGAAAGTTCATCAGAACAATTACAATGAAAGTATTTCTAAAAATGGCACAAGAAAGCTATGTTGGTCGTGTTAAAATGACTGCAGCCAAGATGCCAGACCAAAACCAATAACATTGCATATTATTTTTTGGATTTTATCAAGAATATCTAAATATATAATGACAGCACCAAACCAGATGAAATATATAGAGCAAAACTTGCAAGTTCTCTTTATTTTTGAAAATGCTGAATATTTACAAAAAATATTGAGAAATTTAAGAACAAAATAAAGCCAAGAAATTTAAAATAAACTGTTTTCAAACATTTGATAAGATTATTTTAAAAATGTATCTAATATGGTTGTGTCGTATGATTGATGTTGTTGATGATGATGATGGTAGAGTAAAATTACCTGTTTTCTTTATTAAAAATATGCTTTAGATGAATCTTTATCTGAAACAACTTTGAGTTTAATATTATTTAATTCATTTAATTAATTAAATACATTAACTTCATTGTTGACACTCCCACCAATTACTTTTAGATAATTTTTATTAAAAACATAGCAGAAAAGCAATTCTTCATATCTGTGCATCCATGTGCATCTATGTCGTGTGTGTGTGTGTGTGTGTGTGTGTGTGTGTGTGCACACACGCAAGTGAGAAGTGTTTATCTTTGTCTTGTTGAATGGCATTGTTCGGCTCATCATTGAAACGCTAGACGACTTGATCAATAGTACTAGAAGAGTTATTTCCCTTACATCCTGGCGCGCGATAACTATCCAAATATGTATTCGTTGTGATAAAATACCTCTTATTTTCCCCCCCAAAAACGTGTTAACATATATAAAGTTAAAACTTTTTTTATTTTTACAGAATTGTATTTTAATTTAAATAGTTTTGAATATGCCACTATATACCCCAAAGAATAATATTCCATTGAAATGCTATTTTAAATACAGTTGCTTCTCTCACACTCGTTGTTTTTGTATGGAAGTCTCTTCCAGCTTCTTGATTCCCAATCAAGTACAATCTTTAAGAAATTATATGCAGTGTCAATCGTTATATTCTATCTTCTTAATTCCTGTTTTTTATTGTTCATTCTCCTTGATAGTGACGTTTTTCTCATATTTTCTCACACTCAGTAACCCCTTCTCACATAGTAAAACTCTTTCACTTGAAATTTTTCCTTAGAATAAACCAGATTACGTCTTTGATGTACGAAGACTTTTCAAGATGTGAGCGATCCACAACTGCTTTTTGTTTCTCAAATTAATTTCTGAATCTTTAGTATCCCTTTCGTCCTTTTTATTCTTTGTCCATGGTGTTCTCAGCATTCATTTGTAGAACCTTATTTTTCTTGCTTCAAGTCTCTACTTCCCCTGTGAACAGATTGTCTAGCATTCATTGTCATATAAGTGATTAACTATTCCATAGCAGTTCAGCACTTTTATATTGTTTTATATTTTCTCTATCTCTTAATACTTAGCTTGGTTTATGCAAAGCATCTTTCACTATTCTTATGTACTTTTGTATTACATGTTCTGTTCTTTGTTAGTGCATTACCAAGACAATCTGTACTTACTGGCTTTTGATACCTCTAATACTTAGCTCAGACCTTAAGTTGTCTCTTTTGCTGACAACTATACGTTCTATTGTCTTGGAAATTTCTTGAAGAGTAAAAAGAATGGACTAATAATAATTACAATAGAATTTACCTCCTTATCTAAGAGTTATTTAACTTTTTTTGCTCCAGTACATCTACATTTCTTCAACATGCATTGACACAACCGTGCTGATTGGATCTTAGTTACAGATTCTGGAAGACAGTGCATAATATGTTGTGCTCAAAAATTTTTATTTTTTTTAGCAAGACCTGTGTGCTTAAACCCTTGGTCATGATGAATTCTAACTTCATGCTAGTACAATCATCAACAGATTCTAAACATTTTTGTCTACCCAACTTCACTCAAAAAATTTCGATAAATTTTATTGAGAGAAAAAGAGAGCAAGAGACAGAATCAAGAATTTATGCTTGCCATTTTGTATGAATGTTTGAAACTACAAAAACTACTATTAAAATATTTAACATTGATTCTGTATTTACCATAATAGAGATCAGGTTTATTTTATTCTTAGGAAATGAACAATTTTTTAAATAATTTTTGAAAGATTTTATAATACTGAAAAATAATACTTGGAAACATTTAAATTAAATAGTTATTCTTATAATTTCTATTTTATTAAGTGGAAATAATTATATTAAGGTCAAGTTTCCTTTCTAATATAATTTATTCAAAACATTGTTTTTGCTGTTTTATTTTTTTATATACTGAAAGCCTTTATAAACGTCAAAGTTTTTTACTGTTATTATTTATATTGTTTGGACTGTTGTCCTCATCTTTAATGCCATATTAATGACGTTTTGGCTGTTGTACTCTCCGGCCTTTTTTGTAATTTTGATCTGAACCTTTTATTTTGATCACTGGTGTATATCATTCCAATTTCATGCACCATGCTACTTCCGGATATCATGTAGTTATCTCCCTTTAACTCTCTAAGTTATTTGTTCACCACTGCTGTAGCTAGGTATTGAACTTATAACTCTTTGGATCAAGTCACTCGATCTAACCAATGCTTTTATCCATGTGTGAATAAGTCTGAAATGTACAACAGATGAAACATTGTGAATATGTCAATAAATATGAGGACGACAGTCCAAACAATGTAAATAATGTAAATACTACTTCAACTTAGAAATATCGACAAATGTTTTTACTGCCATTTTCTTTTTTTAAAATGGAAGAACAGTTCATAAATTTCTTCTAGTTCTTATTGTTTTTTTCTCCTTCAGATTATTTAAAACACAAATGTATTTGAATTATGACATTTTGTTAATATAAAAAGGAATATTTAAACTTTGCCTCTCATTCCCACTTAGGTTAAGGTCAATAAGTTGACATCCAAATCATGTACAGAGGGATGAACAACTCCTCCCCAAAAAGGGCCACACCCATCTACCTATATGACTCTCATGCAAAACAATCCTGTGTCTGCCTTTCTGATTCTCATACAAACTAAATTTGTATTTACTTAACTAATATTTATAAAAATATCAGAATTTGACATTAAATAATTTGGAAATGATATGCAATAAAACAAAGCAAATCAAATGACTACCATGAGCAAAAAATTAAAATTGTTGACAAGATTTAAAAATTGAGAGAATGTAGCATGCACCTAAAGAGGATTAGATGTATTGGCAGAAAAACTGTCTTTAAAACAATGAAAACTAAAAATTTTTTGGAAAATATTTAATAGAATTGAGCTTTTATTTTATCAAACTAATTTAACAATGCTGTCAAAAATGATATTTTTGATATATGATATAAATACAGTGCAGCTATAAAATTATTGTTCATTCAACCATAATTAAAAAATAATCTTTTTAATTAAAATAACTTAAAATATAATTAAACTATGGCATCTTGTCTTTCAACAAAAGATTTATCAAAAGAATTCTCTAAATTAAGATTCGCCCATCTCTCTGTATTATAATCTTCTGTTGATTTAGAAAACTGTTGTGCATTCAGAAAATGATAGATAAATTTTTATATGCAAGAACAGTTTTAGGAACATCTATGACAAAGCAGAAAAAATTTCATGTGATGCCTTTAGGTCTTTCGGACTTCATTGGACTACAGTAATGTTTATGTTGATATGGTTAGATGTGTATCAAATTTAAAATTTCTTTTAGTTTCTTTATTGTTTTGTTTATGTTGTTATCACTTTTGTTATTGAATAATTCACATGATAATAGAAGATATTTAAAAAAAAGTTTTGTGTATATAGTCTAGCTGATTTGTTTCTTTTTTTGTTTACGTTTTTATCAGTTTTGTTATTAAGTACCCCACATTGTGATAATAAGTACCCCACATTGTGATAATAAGTACCCCACATTGTGATAATAAGTACCCCACACTGTGATAATAAAAGATCTGCCAAGAAAGGTGAACTGTTGTAAGAAGCGGGACACAAATTTACTGTGGATGATCTAGTGATTAAAGCACTTTCTATAGATTTTGTTTTCATAAATTGCTTTCTCTTTTATTTAAAGTAGACATTTTTAAAATCAAAATTATGGTCAGACTCATTACAGTGGGCAAGTAATGGGCCGGGTTTGAAATACAATACATACCTTGGCCAAGAAAAAACAACAATGAACTTCAGATGAAATTTGTCTAGCCATACTTTCACACTTTGATCCAATCCAGGGAAGTCTAAGATAAACAGGGCATTTTTTTAGCAGTAATGAACTTATCCTTTTTGAATTCAAAAATTTTGTTACAGATGACCAAATGAACAGTGTCGGGCAAATACCCTAAACTGCATAAGGTTTCCTTCACAAAACTAATTTAATCATCCAGGAAAGACTCAGAACAAATCATTAACGCCATGTGAACTAGGGTTCTAATATATATCTTACGTTTTTTTAGGACAACAGGAATCCCAACACGTATATAATCCCACAAATGTTGGTTTCTGATAGACAAAGGTGAGAAAAGTTATAGGTGTCCGATGTACTAGTGTATTAGTGTGCAGCTAATTTTAGTGAAGATTGGTTCACTGTTGTGTCCCGATCTCACTCATTATTCTATCTTAAGGTGCTGGATGCTTTATATAACAGGTCCCGCAAACCTGCACTGTGCAAACAGCATGAGTTGTTGGGGTTCGATATTATTAGCCTCTAGCTCCTTGCATTCACAATTTTGTTTTTTTTGTTTGTTTTTTTGTTTTTATTTATTCCCCTCATTTTCATGACACACTTTACTTTATTTTAATTCTAATTAAAATCTCCTGTAGAGGTCTGATGAGTGAGAGTGAAATCAGTTGCTTCACATTTTAAGACCATTTCATAATGTGTAACATCAAACTACACATTTTATTTATTTAATTAAATTCTGTATTTACAAAAACATTTTCATATATATATATAGAATTATTTTATTGAATTAGATATAATATTCAATATTTATTGATGGTGTTTTGAAACTTCACTCATTGGGACTTATTGAAACTTTGAGTTGATATTGATGAATATTGAATGTTATATCTAACTCCATAATTATTGACCTGATCAAATATTGAGTGCTTTATTGGCAGAAATTCTGTTTCCATTTGAATATTTTAGTATATAAGGGTATACTGAGTTTAATATATGTGGATAATTTGATTCATATTTTTATTAGAAATGTATATCTAGTATTTTTGTTGATTTGCTTGTAACATTGATTTTTGTTTTTTCAAAAAGAAAAGTATCTAACACAAACCTATGCATGCACACATACTCATTCACAAAGGACGTTGGCGATCATGGGTCTCTACAATTTCCTGCCTTTTGTAGCTTTTAGTAAATGATGTCTCTGCTAATTCTTCTAAAGAGATTATAGCTGCCAATTATAAATATATGACTTGTTATAAATACATAGTTATGAAATCAATATATCTTATTTTCTCTCTCTTTCTCTCTCTCTCTCTCTCTCTCTCTCTCTATATATATATATATATATATATAGCATAATGATAATCCACATATACTGTCTTAATATGTATAGGAAAAACTACTCAAAAATTGTAAGTTAAAAATGTATTTTTTTGACAGTATTTATTTATTTCTATTATTATATATATATATTTGATATTTCAGACTGGCCTCAGCCTTTCATTAGAAACAAATGATTTTAAAATTTAAACTAGAAGCGTCTGTCGCGAGAAGCGTCTGTCGTGAGAAGCGTCCGTCGCGTGATGTAGAAAGCAATAGAGTTTGAATATTTTTAAATGTAAATCTAACTGTAATAATATTTTAAATGTTGTTTTAAAGAAAAATGTTTTAAATGTATCTAGTAAATGTTTAGCTATTGAAATATTTATAAAGATTCAAAATACCTAAGTCCCTATTTAACCCTAGCCTATATGTATTTAATTTTAAAATCCAGTTTTTTTCTTTCTTTCTGCGTGAGTATGTGGAACTAAAACCGGAATCTATCAGTAAACATTTGCAGTTTTCTAATGTGTGTCCTGGTCGATTGAAGTGTTCAGCTAGGGGGTAATAAGGATTGTTTTTGGGTTGTTTGTTTCTTAGATACACTTAAAAAATTTTTCTTTAAAACAACATTTAAAAATATTATTACACTTAGATTTACTTTTAAAAATATTCAAACTCTATTGCTTTCTACACCACATAATGAACGCTCTCGCAATGGACGCTATTAGTTTAAATTTTAAAATCATTTGTTTCTAATAAAAGGCCGAGGCCGGTCTGAAATATCAAATATATATATATAATAATAGAAATAAATAAATACTGTCAAAAAAATACATTTTTAACTTATAATTCTTTAGTAGTTTTTCCTATATATATATATGTATATATATAATCTATTTGGTAGAATTTTTAAGTCAATGGAGTGGTATTATATTTGAATCCAAACATAATCAGAAGTCAATGTTAAGATTGTTCCATTCTGAATGATTTCCCTTTAACCGTTATGTCTCACTCACCTTTATAATAATTCAACCAGCTCTTCTATCAATTTCGTTCATTTCTCGGCATCATTGACTAAAATAATTTTTGTCAACTCTTAAACTTAATTTGGAAGCATGTTATGCTTGACCTAAAAGGAGTTAGAGAAAAATATATTTGGTCTTTATTTTATGAGGAAACTTTTGAAATAGGAAATTTGTACATTGTAATCTTCATACTTTTTATTTTTAAAATTATCTCAATAGATACAGTGTGTACTTCCACTAATTCACTGTAAAAAACAGCATAATCTGAAAAAAAAAATGCCCTATACTAAACTAAGTTTTTCATCAAAATGTTTATGTTATTATTAAGGTGAAAGATCAAATTATTTTTTAATTATTTAAAAAAATTTTTGATATGTTTGAAATTCTAGTAAAAATTTGGCTTTGTTTTTCATCAGCAGTTAAGCAAATCATTGCCAGAGTTTACTATTATGTAACTCTGGTGTTTCTGGTGAAAAACACATTAATTTGGAAATTCTAGCAAAAATCAAATAATTGTCAGATTTTAATGAAACTTTCAGAACTTATTCACAAATGAATGAAACTATTTTTTAATTATTATTTTTAGAAAATCTTGGTAAAAATATATTTTTTTGCATCTGTTACCCACCTTCATGTAAATTCATAAAATTTTAAGAAATTAAATTTTGTTTGGAAAATTGGTTTTATTAGCTAAACATGAGACTCACTGGGGAATGTAAATCATCTATTATTTTTTTCAAACAATTGGCCATTTTCCAAAAATCAACTGTAAAATAGTAAAATAAAAAATTGCAATAAAACTATGACATTATTTGATCAGATAAGCTTTCAATTGCTTTTATAAATAATATATTTTAAGGACATTATAGTCTGAAGAAAAAATTTTTTTGATGAATAATGAATTTTTACAAGAATTGTTTTAATTTTTTAATTTTTTAATTATAGTAATTTATAAACTTTCAAAAATATTTTTAAAATTTTTCAAAGCTTTTCACGATTAGGTTATTAAGTTATTAAGTGAAAACTATATTTACTAATTGAAAATTGAAAAGTTTAATACAAATTATCAAGCCATTAGATTTTTAAAATAATTTTTATTTTATTTTTTGTGTATTAGAAGTTTTTTTATTAAGTGTGATATTTTCTTTGTTACATTAAAGGGTTATGTGTCTCATGGTTTCTTCCCCTTACAGAAAAAATTTTTGGACAATTATGTCAATTCTAGTCAACTATACTTAGCTTATCTGAACAGCTGGTAACCATCACACATCAGTCACTTACAACAAAGGTCAGAAAAATCAACCTACATGATTAAGAAATAGTTTCATTCTAAATTTTATGCTATAAACAAGTAATACTTGTGTAAATCAGATTAATTTAACTTTATATTTGCTAATTTTCTAAAAATAATGTGTCACAGATGTATATATTGTTTCTGTAAGATTTCTAAAACTGAGAATGGACTTTTGTTTAACTTTTGTCAACTGCTTAAAAATGGCCCCAAAAAATTGAAAAAATTCTTTAAAAATTGAAAAATGTTAGATTCCAATCAATATAAGTTCTGTTTGTAATAAACCAGAGTATTTTACTTCCTGGAAGTAGTAAATTGAATCATTTAGCTTTCAATTAAAGCTAATATTAGAGCTTCAAGAAAACTTTTTTATTTATCAAAATTCATTTTAAAACTTAGTTATCACAAATTATCATGAGAAAGTGAAGGTACCTAATAGAGTGTATGCATTTTCATTTAGACTAGTCACATGATCTTAGTGTTCATATAACATTTCAGCTGTTGTACCCTTCAGCCTTCTTCAGGAGTTTACTGTACTAGATAGCCTTGTTGGAAATTTGAACTGAACTCTATTCAATCAACCCGGATTGTTCTTATTCCAACTTTCCATGATGAGGCAATAGACTGTATGATTTGGAACTATGGTTGGTAACCACATAGTTGCCTCCCTTGAGTAAAGATCTATCCTTGTCAAAACCACTATAAATGGTTTTTATTTTAGTACCAAACTATTCTAAGCTGAATAAAACTTCTGAAGCTACATCATTCTCCCATGTTTTATTACAGTAAGATTCAGTAAAAAAAAAAAAGAAAAAAAAGGAGAGATAGCT
Organism: Ascarosepion bandense; assembly: GCA_037127315.1. Lineage (NCBI taxonomy): Eukaryota > Metazoa > Mollusca > Cephalopoda > Sepiida > Sepiidae > Ascarosepion > Ascarosepion bandense. The sequence continues at coordinate 1,706,193 of JBBBDQ010000596.1, read as the reverse complement.
TTTTGAATTGGCATGTGTCTTTGTGTCATGTGTATGTGCATTGTGATGCAATAGTTAACAACATGGCAAAGAAGCCAAAAAATATTTATAAAACCTTTTAATTCTATCTAAAGATATTTGTTTCCATTTAACATTTAAACCCTTGGGAAAGGCATGAATTTATATATCCCTTCACATTATGTAAACATTATATATTTTGATAATTTACAGTCAACATGAGGACATAATAATAATACCGAAAAAATAACATCGTTGAAAATGGCCTGTGAAGAGGCTAAAAGTGCTTGGAAAGTCTAAAATTATGGAATATTTTTATATTTCTTATCTTCAGCAAAGAGGAAACATGTATAACTAGTGGAAAAATTAAATAAAAAATTAATAAAATCTTCTTCGTTGGTTATTTATTAATGAAACATGTTTAAATGAAAGATTACTGCCCAAATATATATATATATATATATATATATATATATATATATATATATATATAAAGAGACAATATTTACGCTCTCACACCCTGATTGAGCACTCTGAAAGAATGGTAGACTTTGAAAAACAGTAGCTACTCTGGCATGTACGCATCGCTCATTCAGTAATGGATTAAAGCACTCTGGCTATTGGGTAGGTATAATGACAATATACACACTAAAAAGTCTGCCTTCTTCTACCGAACGCCCATAGCCCAGAGGTAGAATCACCGACTGACGCCAATTCAGTCAGGTTTCAATCCTGGGTTAAAAGCAATCGGAGTCTAACTGTACTGATGAGCTGTGATACAGCGAAACAGATCTGTCTGCGGATGACCATTAATATATATATATATATTTTTTTTTTTTCATTTGTAAACTAGTTATTACATGACCTAGGTTTCTACCATGAGTGGTTTCTTCAGAAGTGATTTGCAGTTACTGAATTTAACATCAAAAGTACTTAAATGGCCAAAATAAAATATATTTGGGATCAACCAAAGACATCTTTAAGACCAGGTGGTTCAATCACAAGTCTATATTCAAAATAGAAAACTTAAAAAACTGTACAAAATTGGCTAGCCACGTGTGGAAATTGAAATCAAAACATGGAAAAGACCCAGACATAATGTGGAGTATAGTGAAAACAGCCAAGCCTTACAAGGGTAGCAAAATATGTAGACTGTGCCAGGAAGAAAAGTTAGCGATTATGCTATTCCCAAACAAAAATGAACTATTGAAGGAAAGAACAGAAATTATAACTAATTGTAACCATATTAATATTAATAAATTAATAATAATAAATTGATATAAATAAATATTAATAAAAATACCTATTAGGTTAAGACGACCAAGGATGGAAACGTTATAATTTCTTGTAATTTTAAAAATTGCACATTCAAAAATTCCCTGCCACTGTTACGTGAGCGTTGTTAAAAACAAATGGTTAATGGTAAAATCAGTTATTGCGAATTGCCTGAAGACACCACTCATGGTAGAAACCTTGTTTACAAATGGAAAATATTCAAAAGTTCTACAATATAATTGTATTGAACACTTTTTAATACAAATGTGCACTGGTCTAATTTTATTATGACTAAAACCTAAGTAATTAAACAATCAAAATGTGTGTGTGTGTGTGTGTGTGTGTGTGTGTGTGTGTGTGTGTGTGTGATAATTTTTTATTTTTTATTCTGACAGATTTAATTACTTAAATGTTATTTTTAGTAGATGCTCTGTTTATTTATCATCAACATAATTCTCTTTATTAAAAAAATCTTTAAAAGATGTAATACACTTTACTGAAATAGTACTTGAGAAAAATTAAGTGATTTAAAGTTTAATTAACCTAAATGTAAATGATCGTGACTTATTTCTGGTTTAAAATATCACAGAAAAGTATTTTTTAACATGAAGGTGGGGTTTTAATCAGGTGTTAATGCATTTATTGACAGTCTGATATTTTGGTAACTTTTAAAAAATTGTTTAATTAATTGTAATAAAATTATATAACAAATAGAACTTAAAGACATTTTTTATATAATTTTTTTAACTACCCAATTATCTTCAAAATTTAAATAAGCATTCTAATATTTTATTTATTTTAGGATCTTTGACTTTATAACTTTAATTATGAAGACACTTGCTAAGGAGATGTTAGAAAGTTACCAATAAATTTCAAATTTATTATAGTTGCTGCTCGTTTCTTCTCATAATGTTGAGTATGAACATTACTCTTCACAAAAATCAGCATGTTTATACACATGCAAAAAATGTAAATTCTTTTTAAAATACTGTGAGATTAACAAAATTCTAGTAGGCTTTTCTATTTATGATTAATAAATAATGTATATCATGGACACTATTTTCTTACAATGTTTTTGATGGATAATGAAATTTTACAAAAGTAGTTTCTGATTTTTAAATTTTAATTAGAATAATTAATAAACTTTTAAATCTTTTAAAATTGTGTATTAATTTATAGAGGGCAATAATATTTTTATTAAATAATGTCCATAATATATTTTATTCATAAAAGCTTTTCTAATTAAATATAGTCTAAGTTTTATTGCATTTTTTATTTTACAATTCAGAGCAGATTTTCTGTAACTGGGGGTCTTTTTTGACTAAAAATTAAAATTCTCTGAGGACTTGTCGTTAAAACTAATATTGGCATTAAGCACTATAAAATAATTTTGTGAAATTTTATAAAATCAAATAAATGTATAGTATCAGATGTAAAAAAAATATTTTTTATTAAAATATTCTTAAAGAGAAACATGTAAAAAAATAATTTCATTCATTTGTGAAGAAAATCCCAAAAGTTTCATTAAAATCTGATAAATATGCATTTTGTAAGAATTTTCCAATCAGTGTTTTTCATTACAAAAAGATGTTTGCATACAAATTTATAGCCCCACATTGATGCTAGAAAAACAAGATTTTAACAAAAATTTTACAGGGTCTAAAAAGGAGAAAGATATAATTTAATAATGAAATCTATTTGATCTTTCCTCTTAATAATAACAAAAATTTATGATGAAGTTTTGCTGGAGCATTTTTTCATTATCATTTATTCTCAATTTTAGCAAATCTTTGGGGGTATCTATATATAGTGAGAGGGAAGAAAGAGAGGCAGGCAGTGTACACTGAAACATCAACATTACAGGGTGCGATGCGTAAATTGTCGCCATTTTATATTTTTAATTTCATGCATGTGTTGCTTGCTTTTGATTTTGTCAACTGTGCAATATAGTAAAGTCAGTTGGGCACAGTCCATGAGGAAAGGAGCACTGAGACGAATTTCACTTTACTTGAAATTTGGAAACTGCATGCTGTACTGCTTGGCATTTGTGCCAGAAGCTCCAATACAAACATTTCAGAGTGTTTGGGTTCCAAATCATCTGCAGAGGATTTGAAAAGAGTTGGATGGGTCTAATGGTGATTATGAAGGTGCTTGGAGTGATCACTAGTGATAGTAAAGTTATCTTTCCACAGGGCCTGAGATTCAATACAGAGGCCTAAATCAAATATCTTGAGAAGCTAGTGCTGCTTTGGGTGACTACTGGAAGATCCTGTGTCTGGCAACAGGACTTTGCACCATGCCACACAAGCAGAAGACCCCCAGTCATGGCTGTCAGACAATTTCTGCAACCACATCACCCTTTGCATTTGGCCACTTAACTTGTGGTGATACCGAGCAAAAGCGATGGACCGGATGTTTGTGCTTTCATGACCAAAAAGCAAATGACCAAAAGTCGACGCTGTGCCACCAGCTCCACGCAGATGTTCCGGTTGAAAACTAAAAATTAATTAAATATTAAATTTCCAGTTCGTGAGCCTATGCAAATTTTATTTATCAGCCAATGGGAAGTCCAGAAACAAATACAAGTGTGAAATCCCAAATGAGCTGCTGTGATCCAAAAAGAAGATATAAAAAGCAGATACAGAAAGAATCAACAAGCAGACCGACTCGAGGAGAAGGGAGTAATTAGTATCTCCCTTGACCCAAGTCAAGCGGCTTACTATGCTCGCCTCCCTTACCTCTTTCCTTCTTCCCTGCCTCAAAAACTACTTACTGACCTAAGGAGTGAATACATCAAAGACACGCTCCCAAATTCCTAAGCATTAATTCTCTTTCAGCATTTTATTGCCATGAACATTTTAACCTTCGTTGGACCTATACTTCATGTATTACTTCAACTGTAAAAACATTAATTGATATGTGTATATATAAAATGTTATTTTTCTACTCAAATTGCCTTTCTTGATTTGTAATCATTTTATGACTTATAGTGGGCTACCTACAACAAGGCCAAATTCCGTTTACCTGCAACAGTATGCAACTACCCTTCACTACAATGGACTCTCCACTACTAACAGAAAAGAATAGATAAGCAACCCACTATAAACTCATTATTATGTGTGAGGCACAGTTGAGCAAGAGACCAACAAACTTCTTGTAAAACCAAAGATAAACTGAAGGCAAGATTTATGGCAGCATTCACCAACTCAAGGAGACCATCCAGAAGAGTTGCAAGAGATTCCAAAGTCATCTGAGATCGTGGTTGAAACCAATGGCGATTTTGTTGAATAAATTTACTCTTTAGCATTTCAAGATATTTTTTGGTAAATTTGGTAAATATATTTGTTAAAATGAAACTTTTAGGATTTCTTCACAAATGAATGAAATTATTTTTTTTTATATGTTTCTTTTTAAGAATATATTAACAAAAAATAATTTTTTTACATCTGATACTATCCATTTATTTAATTTTATGAAATTTCACAAATTTTTTTATAGTGCTTAATGCCGATATTAGTTCTAAGAGAACTTAAACTTTTAGTCAAAAAAGACCCCCAGTTATGGAAAATCTGCTCTGAATTGTAAAATAAAAAATGCAATAAAACTTAGACTATATTTAATTAGAAAAACTAATTGCTTTTATGAATAAAATATTTTATGGACACTATTGTCTTACAATTTTTTGGATGGAAAATAAAAAAGTAGTTTCTGATTTTTAAATTTTAATTAGAATAATTAATAAACTTTTAAATCTTTTAAAAGTGTGTATTAATTTATAGAGGGCAATGATATTTTTATTAAATGAAAATATGATTTATTAATCATAAATAGAAAAGCCTACTAGAATTTTGTTAATCTCACAGTATTTTAAAAAGAATTTACATTTTTTGTGTGCGTATAAAATTGCTGATTTTTGTTCATACTCAACATTATGAGAAGATACGAGCAGTAACTATAATAAATTTGAAATTTATTGGTAACTTTCTAACATCTCCTTAGCAAGTGTCTTCATAATTAAAGTTATAAAGTCAAAGATCCTAAAATAAATAAAATATTAGAATGCTTATTTAAATTTTGAAGATAATTGGGTAGTTAAAAAAATTATATAAAAAATATCTTTAAGTTCTATTTGTTATATAATTTTATTACAATTAATTAAACATTTTTTTAAAAATTACCAAAATATCAGACTATCAACAAATGCATTAACACCTGATTAAAACCCCACCTTCATGTCAAAAAAATACTTTTCTGTGATATTTTAAACCAGAAATAAGTCACGATCATTTACATTTAGGTTAATTAAACTTTAAATCACTTAATTTTTCTCAAGTACTATTTCAGTAAAGTGTATTACATCTTTTAAAGATTTTTTTTTAATAAAGAGAATTATATTGATGATAAATAAACAGAGCATCTACTAAAAATAACATTTAAGTAATTAAATCTGTCAGAATAAGAAATCAAAAATTATCACCCCCCCCCACATATATATATATATATATATATATATATATATTGATTGTTTAATTACTTAGATTTTAGTCATAATAAAATTAGACCAGTGCACATTTGTATTAAAAAGTGTTCAACACAATTATAATGTAGAACTTTTGAATTATTTACAAAAATATATAAAAAATGTCTTTAAGTTCTATTCGTTATATCATGTCAATATTATGTTCCTTTTTGGGCATATTTTAGACAATTTCTCCATCGCACCCTGTATATGGGGAGTGTAAGTTTAACTTTTCAGCTCTTTCTCTAGGCAATGTTTTCAAGATTGCATTCAAGCATGAAACTGAAATGCAGTCTTGATTTCTATGTACCAATTATCTTGGTAAATAATGATTCTGTAATATATTAAAAATAAATAATAAAGAAAAAAAAGGACATACAAATTTACATTGCTTCCATGGGTAACTGAATGAGAAAATGTAAAAAAACAATTTGTCTTATTTTATACATTTTACTGTTTGAAAAGACTTATTCAGATTTAATAATGTTTTTGCTGATGGAATTATATGCACTTATATTTTTTGCTTTATTTATGTCAGAAGGTGTTCATGCCATGCACAACAAAATAAATATCTTGAAAAATAATATTTTTCTATAAAATTTTACTGTTTCTGTCTCTTAGTCAAAAAATGATTAAATGTAACACTTACATATAATGAGAGGTAGTTTAAGAAATTAAAAATATGTATAATTATCTTATTAATATAATGATTTTGCTAATTATAATTAGCAAAACTTATAATTACAGTTACAGAATTACAAATTATATAAGGATTAAGAAATTTGTATCAGATATAATTTAATGAGGAAAACTTTCTTTTAATATATACATATATATATATTGTAACTAAGTGTAGAACTCGTAGGTTTTTTAACCTGTTGTTCATGCATTTACTATTTTAAAGAGTGCTTGATACAAATGTAGAGCGTTATATTGTAATAGTTGTTACAATGGTTTTGTAAATTCATAGTATTACTACACAAAAATTTTCGCGTTTCAAAGCTGACCATGTGTCTTGGCCGCTTCTTCTTCAGGTGATCAAGTTAGTCAGCTTCGAAACGTGAAAATTTTTGTGTAGTGATACTATGAATTTATAAACCATTGTAACAACTATTACCATATATATATATATATATATATATATATATATATATATATATAGGATTAATGCAGAGAAGTTGGCACTTAACTGAGCAGAGTCATGCCGACTTCTAAGTTTCATAAAACTTCACAAAACTTAGAAGTCGACATGACTCTGCTCAGCTAAGTAACAAACTTCTCTGCATTAAGCCTATTAACACTCTGTCTGTATCTTGATATCAAAAAACCTGCTTGCCAAAATATCTTTTTATCAATAAACCAGTGAAAAAACAACCATCTTGGCACTAAGCATTATCACAACTCAATACTATATATATATATATGCATGTGTGATAAAATATATATGATGAAATTATAAATTTAAGCAAAAAAAATATAGCATAAAAACCATGATATCTATGTACTTTTTTCTAAAACTTAAGAACCCTTTTCACAATCATCAGGCAGTAAAAGTCAAAGCTTTTTTCTTTCAATTAACTAAATGTGCTTATGTATGTACTTTCTGGGACAGGAATGAAAAATATGTTAAGAAAAAAAAAAAAAAATATATATATATATATATATTTTTTTTTTATTTGTTTGTTTAAAGTTTATTTTTAATGGATTCTCATATTTGAGTAGATACTCTCTTTTTTTTTTTTGGTAAACTGCATACTGCATCAAGGCCTCTGATTAGGAGGTTGTGAGGAGCAAGTAACCACCTTTTAATTGCTGTTGTTCTCAGGTTCACCCTGATCCGGAGTGGTAGCACCTGTTAGGGTCCCAGCTATGGGCAAATAGTTAACATCCAAACTGGGGTCAAAACACTATGAACGTATAAAAATAGACTTTTATAGAAATATATACACAAAAATAGACTTTTATAGAAAAATATTCATTTTTGAAGGAAAAATATTACCAACAATATATTTTTGATGAAAATATTATTACCATAACACATTTTTGAAGGAAAAAAAAATTTTTTTTTTTTGAATATGAAATTAAAAGACATTTTCAGTTGTCTAAAATAAAGGAAGAATAGAAACCAAAACTTTTCATTAAAATCTGACTAAATCAACCTTCTCAATATATCCGCACATTAAAAATATGTCTTAAAACCCCACCATTTTGGCATTAAATAACCCACAGGGGTTGATATGCCATTAAATAAAACTCAAACACAGATCTATTTACACAAAATAAACTTTTATGGAAATATATACATAAAAATAGACTTTTATAGAAAAAATATACACTTTTGAAGGAAAATTATTACCAACAAGACATTTTTGAAGGGAAAATATTACCAACAAGACATTTTTTAAAGAAAAATATTACCAACAAGACATTTTGAAAGAAAAATATTACCAACAAGATATTTTTGAAAAAAGAATATTACAAACGAGACAGTTTTGAAGGAAAAATATTACCAACAATACATTTTTGAAGGAAAAAAAAAGGAAAAATTATTGCCATAATGAATTTTTGAAGGAAAAAAAAAGAAAATTATTATCAGCAATATGTTTTTGAATACAAAACTAGAATATGTTTTCAGTTTTCTAAAATAAAAAAAATAAAAAAAATTAATTAACATCTAACTAAATCATCTTTCTCACTTTAACTGAATATTAAAAAAATACTTTAAAACCAACCTTTTTGGCATTAAATAACCCACAGAAATTGATATGCCATTAAACAAAACTCAAACTCAAACTCTGTTTTTTTTTTGTTATAATTAAACAGTATTTTTTTTATATCTACCAGATTGAATAATTGATAAATCTTGTTAGAGAAATATGTGTCCTCCAGCAGGAATTGAACCTACTTTCCCTCACGGATACCACTGATTTGATGTGCCTTAGATCACTTAAATATGAAGGACTTAAAGTTATTCAAAGCTCAAAATAACACACATTTTCTTGATTTTTTGTAATATTCATATCTGCTCTGTTTTCACATTGAAATGTAAACAAAGACAATTTATTTTATATAATTTTAAGAAATCCGTTACCAAATGTATTAGCTCTAATGTATTTTTTTTACTTTATTTGTTTAAAGATTATTTTTAGTGGGTACTCATATTTGAGTAGATGCTCTGTTTATTTTTATCATTTAACAGTAAATTATTTAGATCTACCAATCTATGGTTGGAGGAAAGAAATACCATAAGCCTTAATTTTTCAATTTTCATACATACATATATATATATATATATATATATATATATATATATTTTCATGCATATACATATACATATACACACACACACACACACACACACACACACATATATATATATATATATATATTTTCATGCATATACATATACACACACACACACATATATATATATATATATTTTCATGCATATACACACACACACACACACACACACACACATATATATATATATATATATATTTTCATGCATATACATATACATATACACACACACACACACACACACACACACATACACATATATATATATATATATATATATATATATATTTTCATGCATATACATATACATATACACACACACACACACACACATATATATATATATATATATAATCAAACTTTGTAACTGTGATTGTTGTGTTAGTGTTTTTTAAAAACAAGTTTGAACATGTTCTTTTATAATTATTTTAAAATTTTAAATTTTTGCAGAAACAGATAATTTTAAATTAAAAAAATATCACTATCTCAACAATCACAGTTACTGTAAGTTGGTCTTTGTAATTCATCCCTGAGGAGATTGAAAGTACTTGGGTAGGGAAAGACTATGGCGTCTTACTTCATGAATTTCATTTTAACACCAAGAAACTAATTACAGAATTAGAATGAATTTTTTATAAAAATAAATAGACATAATATGGCCATATTATTTCATGAAACATGTTTGAATGAAGATATGCTGCCTAAATATATTTATGCAAATATATACATATGCCATGGATAAATCCATTATTAGTCTGATGAAGTACATTCAAAGATTGGAATGCACAACATACATATTTTTCCATTTTTTCAATCAGTTAATCACTAGTAGTTTGTTATATAAATTTGTATATCGCATACACACACAGATAATTGTTTGTGTCTGTTTATATGCATGTATATATGCATATATAAATCTACTTGTATTATATGTAGATATGAGCCAATGAAAGAAATTTGAGAGATAAAAATTAACTAAAATAATAATAATAAGACTAATAATATTATTGTATATTAATAGACCTCTAAACCAAATAAAAGTATGATGAAAAAAGATGTTAAAAATTGGTATTTTTAAACAGCTTGTGTTCTTACTCAGCGAAGAGTAAAAAATGAAAATACATTTTAGGTGAATTTTCTTATGTGTTACATGACTGATGAAATATGGTGGTTTTGGACTACTACTTGCTACTTATATATATATATAATATTTATATAGTCATGATTTGAGTTCTCTCGGCTGCTGGTGCTGTGTATACACTGTGTATATATAACATGTTAAAATCTCCTTCTCTCTCAGCTGTGCACTGCACTGCTAACTTAAGGGTAGGCTCTCTGACTGATTCCAAATCTGTCGAGTTTCAATCTTGGTTGGAAGTAATCAGATGTCTAGCCACACTGGTGAGCTGTGATACAGTGAAACATGCTTGCATGTAGATGACTATATATATATATATATTATGCTCTCATTAGGATTAAGCTCTCTAGAGAAGAAAATTTTAAAAACTGTTTCCACTTCGCTATATAGGCGTGACTCTTCAGGAATGAATTGAGTTCTTTCGGTGACACTGCTTATATACAACACATTAAAATTTCCTTCTCTGATTGCATGCGCCTATGGCTTAGGGAGTAGCGATTCTGACTGACACCAAATTGGTCGAGTTTCGATCCCAGCCAGAAGCAAGTGGATGTGTCTAGCCACACTGATGAGCTGTGATGCAGTGAAACAGGTTTATATGTGGATGACTAATATATATATATATATATATATATATATATATATATATAGTAGACTTTGATAAACAGTAGCTACTCTGGCATGTACGCATCATCACTCATTCAGTGAAATGAATTAGAGCGCTCTAGCTATTGGGCACGTATAATGATATGCGCTAAAAAGTCTGCCTACTTCCACCGAACATCCATAGCCAAGGGGTAGAGTTGCTGACTGATGCCATTTCGGTCGGGTTTCAATCCTGGGTAAAAAAGCAATCGGAGTCTAACCGTACTGATGAGCTGTGATACGGCGAAACAGATCTGTCTGCAGATGACTATATATATATATATATATATATATATTTGCAATAAGATTCACCCTTACAAAATCAGGCGGGGCTACTTGAGGTAGACGATTATGTTAAGGGCTAGTTTATATGAATAGGAGGGGAAGTAAACATACAAACATGCACACACACCCACACACACACACACACACACACACACACATATATATGATCATGTGATCTTCCAGTACTTTCCTGGTTTATGTTATAAAAGTAAATGGGAAATATTAAATCAAAGAGTAAATTTTTTTAAAATTGTTAGAACTTTTTTGATCAATTAAATTTTTGGTTTGTTTTTTTATTTAATATTTTTAAACAATTATCCTTGAACTGACTACTATAAAATTATTTTTGTTGCTGTTTCAATTTAAATATAATGATGTCTATACATCTAACTGAGACAGCATTGTTTTATTTTCAAATAAGATAATAAATAATTTTTTGCATAAAGCAAGAACTCAATAAACCCTTTAATAAAATTGGACTGTCATTCTATATTAGAGAAAAAAGTGAAAGAAAATATTTATTTCTATTCAGTGTGCTGTGTTTTAGGTTAACATAAAATATATATAAGGTAATTAATTTTCTGTAAATAAGGTAACTACCAAAAGTAATTGAAGCTATTCCTGGGATGTAATCTTTGATATGGGTTTGAAAAGGGAGCCTTATGATTATTTTTTTTTTAAATTAGCATGTGCACATATGATTGCATGTAAAAAAGAAAAGATGTCAGAACTGAATGAAAAAGTATTGTGAGGAAGAATGAAAGGAGTGAAAAAAAGAAAGATTTGTAAAAAAAAAAATGAGATTGAATAGATGATCAAAAGGAAAAAACCTAGGAACATTGATAATATGTATGCATTGTGTTTAAGGTAAAAATAGAAGGAAGGAATAAATGAATGTGGTAAGTGTTGCAAAATAATGGGGTAAGGGAGATAATAAGTAAATGGTTTTGAAACTAAGACAATAGCAACAGAAAGAAAATGAATAATGCTTTTCACTTGACAACGAAAAATGGGAAAAATTAAAAAAGTAAATAAATAAAATTAAAAAAATGAACAATGCCTTCGCAATTTAATTAGATTTTTCCGTAAACAGGAAAAATGTGTATGTATATGTAAGTATATATAAGCTTACAAAATCCATTTTCTGTACAAAAAAAGAACTGAAGATATCTACAACTTAGTAATATATGTGTTCGTATGTGTTTAAATATGTAATGAAAATGTATATGAGGATAATGTATTTTTTGTGTATGTGCACACAAGTATATTTGTTATTTGCTACATGTATGTAAATGTGTGTATGTGTGTTTCTACATATACATATAGAAGTGTGTGTATGAATATCAGTAAATTGACTATTGACAATTTTAAGAAAATTTTAAGAATGAAGGTTTGTTAATAATTTCTTTCAACTTGTATTGTGCTTTGGTGTTGTCCAGCATACTGTAAAACTTTTCAATTTCTTCTTCTGTACTTTGTGCAGTCATTGCATATACAATTATGTATTTAGAGATTCTTGGTAAAATACAAAGAAAAATATGCAATATAAAAAGTCCTAATCTGGCATCTCAGCTTCAGCCACTTTCCCACTGCTCTTCTGTCTCTTTTCTGTGAATATTTTCTGGTAAGATTTCTTCTTTAGTACCTGGACCATATGAATTCAAGCATGCTACCAGATTAGTGGGATGTGCGTTATGGTACAGTGAATATTAGTTTTGAACAAGAAATCGAAGAGTCAAGTTCAAATTCCAGTTGAATTCGTTGCATTCACTTACATGCAAATACTTTTGGAAAAAGTATTAATCTGTTGCGTCTTCCTTCAGCTATGGGTTAAACATCAGAACAGATTGAGTTCTCTAGCCTTGGTTGGAAACCAGTCTACTGCAGAAAGTAATGGCAAACTACTACAGGGAAATCTTCTACCCAGTCAGTTATGCCTCTTTTGAGACATGATTGCCCAAGTGTGTATCACATATGGTATTTAACTGGTGGACTAGATTGGTGGCAAGATCTTGTTATTTTATGACTGAAATGCTAACAGTTTATTCTCCCACACTTCGTACTTGGAGAACTCTCTTCCCACCTCATGATTTTTGCTGCCAAATTTGTTCTTTAATAAATTAAATGCAATGTCAATTGTTATCTTTTGTCTTCATAATTCCTGTCCTTTTATTGTTTTATTTCTAAAATAATGTTTTCTTTATCTCATATTTTCTACTACTAAGTATAAGCAATTCCTTATGTCTCAGTGACTTCGGTGCCTGGCTTAGGGTGAAATGGTAAAAAAAAAATATGATGGATATGTTGAAAGGCTTTTCTTTCAGTTTAGCAACAAGAATTATTTCAGATAGTTGATAGTATAATTGGAGTAGATAGATCTATCTATCGCCCGGTTCACACTCCACCCACGTCTATTGAATAGGTTAAGAGGCTCATCCCTTGTTCCCTGTTTAGGACGTGGTTTCCGGCTTTCTCTTTTCCAATCTTCTCACTTTGGTTTTTTTCAATTGGAGTAGACAGATCTATCTATCGCCCGGTTCACACTCCACCCACGTCTATTGAATAGGTTAAGAGGCTCATCCCTTGTTCCCTGTTTAGGACGTGGTTTCCGGCTTTCTCTTTTCCAATCTTCTCACTTTGGTTTTTTTCAATTGGAGTAGACAGATCTATCTATCGCCCGGTTCACACTCCACCCACGTCTATTGAACAGGTTAAGAGGCTCATCCCTTGTTCCCTGTTTAAGACATGGTTTCCGGCTTTCTCTTTTCCAATCTTCTCACTTTCGTTTTTTTCAATTGGAGTAGACAAATCTATCTATCGCCTGGTTCACACTCCACCCACGTCTATTGAACAGGTTAAGAGGCTCATCCCTTGTTCCCTGTTTAGGATGTGGTTTCCGGCTTTCTCTTTTCCAATCTTTTCACTTTGGTTTTTTTCAATTGGAGTAGACAGATCTATCTATCGCCTGGTTCACACTCCACCCACATCTATTGAACAGGTTAAGAGGCTTATCCCTTGTTCCCTGTTTAGGACGTGGTTTCCGGCTTTCTCTTTTCCAATCTTCTCACTTTGTTTTTTTCAATTGGAGTAGACAGATCTATCTATCGCCCAGTTCACACTCTATCCACGTCTATTGAACAGGTTAAGAGGCTCATCTCTTGTTCCCTGTTTAGGACGTGGTTTCCGGCTTTCTCTTTTCCAATCTTTTCACTATTACGTAGCCCCTTGCACATCAGTGGCGTTACCGCCTTGCTTGGGGTGATACGATTAAAAAAAAAAAAGTATCGCAGAACACATTACTTCATATATTGTTTTATATTTCCATTAATTCCGTCTTTAAATTCTTTACTTCAATGTGACTGTGAAGTTTCAAACTAGTTTTACGTCACTCATGAATACATACTACTGATGCTGATTTTTGCAATTCATAAACTTGACATAGCTTCTCTATTATCTTTGACAAAACTTGTTTCAATGAACATTTGTTGCCTCAATACAGCCTGTATTTGTATATGTGTACAGAGATATATGTCTTAAAATATGTACAAGTATGCACACATAGAGATCTATAAATAATATGTATGCTTTAAATGCACACACACACACACACACACACACACACACACACACACATAAACTCAGAGTTGTGTTACTGGTAAGCAAAAATTTGTATCTATCATTAATATATATATGTGTGTATGTGTGTATGTATATATGTATGTATCATGGCCATATCTGACTACCGGGTATACCAGGCACGGGTCCAGGCTGATCCGTGCAATCAAAGTGAAAATCTGGGCAAGGAAAAATGTCTTCATCAGAAATCAAACTAAACAATTCATAAAGAAAGAAAGAAAGAAAAACTAAGAAAACATCCGAATGAATGCAGTAAAAATCTGTTTGTTTATTAACTTTGGGAGAAAAGACTGGTTATACTCAGAAAGTCCAAACCCGATTTCCTGCTTTCATTCACGTTCTGTGACTAATTTCCATTGGAATAGCCGAAAAAATCTGCAAAAATCATAGTTTCTGGAAACGGATGTCACTGATGACATCATCACATTGTCAACTAATAAATCCGGGCAATTTTCTCTGTGCCCAGTGTTTTTTTAGCATCAGCTATGGCCCTGTATGTATATATATGTGTGTGTACATATATATGTGTGTGTGTATATATATATATACATGAATACATGTATAAAGGAAGAAACTATATAACTAGGAAGAAAAAAGCTTTTTCTTCCTAGTTATGGACTACTTTTATGAAAACAATGTGCTATAGAACTGAAGACAATTATTCAGCAACTATTGCATCAGGATTGGATTGAATATCAAAAACATCAAAGATTAAGATAAATATATATATATATATATATATTTATATTTATATATATATAAATATACACACATACACGTACGTGTGTGTGTGTGCTGTGGAGATGAACACAACTCTCTAGAATATGAATTGGACTTATCCAAATAGCATCTATACTGATGCTAAGAATGATCAGTCAGCAGAGAGCTTTATATCCTTACTACAGAATTCAGTAAGACTATGTCAACTCCAAGCAAGATATTTCATGATTGTGATATTTTCATTCAATGAAATGAAGACATAACAGTCAGCGGAATGATGACATTAAATTCACGCGCAATAAAAATAAATTTTTTCTTGCTTAGCAAGCTGGTGAAGAAAATTAAAAATTCATGAAAAAAGAATTTTGTGGAATTTGTTTATATTCATAGGGCAACACAGAAATAGATCAATTCCAAGGGCGTATGGCATACTGCTACAAAGATAAAAAGCTTTTTCTTCCTAGTTATGGACTACTTTTATGAAAACAATGTGCTATAGAACTGAAGACAATTATTCAGCAACTATTGCATCAGGATTGGATTGAATATCGAAAACATCGAAGATTAAGATGAAGATTTGTTCACATTAAAAAGTCAACTGTGAGTATGAAAAATTTAAACTGGATGAACTATACCGACAGATTTAAATGTCTAGTTTTCATTAAAGGTCTAACGTCAAGCAATGATGTAGAAATACACTCATGAATCCTTACGAAACTTGAACAGGATTCAAAATTTATGATACAGACTTTTGCGGAGGATTGCTAAAAGCTGTCAATTTAATGCACAATACAGCAAAAATCAAAGGAAATGGCACATCAAAAGTACAAGTAGTTTAAAAAATAGTAATAGTACCAAAAAAAACAAAATTCAAAGTAAATAGACTGCTAAACTTAACTCATGTTATGTCTATACTATGCTACATTTCAGAAAGGACTGTCCCTCAAAAACCAAAAAATGTTATAATTGTAGAAAAATAGGTCACAGATGAAGTTACAAAGCTACTGGAAAGCAAAAAAATTCACAAACTAACTTGCTGAAAGAAGTGTTACTAGCTAAAAAACTGGAAAGTTCAAATATTATAAAATTTATAACAATAATGCTATGAGAAGATTTCAATTGAACACTGGTAACCATATTACAATTATTGATTAACAAATTTGGAACAGAACTGGCATGACTGAAAAAAAGTGACCAAGTTGCAAGAGTTATATTGGGCAAGAAAGTAATTTTTTTTAAAAAATCGCTCTTGCAAGTGAAATTAAAAAAGCAGATATTATGTACTAAAAATTCCAACTTGAATTTATTAGGTGTCAAATGGCTAGAATTATTTAAACTATGGAATTGGCTGATGAATTTATTCTGAAGAAAAAATTAATTGTTCCTCAGAGAAAATGATTACAGCTAAAGAAACATTGAGTAAACTAAAAAAATAAATTCGCAGGTATTATCTGTTGAGAAAATGCACAAAGTCAAAGATATTTTTCAAATTAAAAGAAAATGTGTTACCAGTTTTTAAGCTAAAAGAAAGTTACCTTTTTCTGTGTTAGAGTCTATTAATATTGAACTTGATAGGTTAGGAAACAGTGACCTGTCTGAAGCATATCTTCAAATCAAATTGGATGAGGAATGCCAGTAGTATTTGACTATTAATAAACATAAAGGACTCTACAAGATTAGAAGATTACTCTTTGGGCGTAAAAGTAGACTCCAGGTATTTTCTAGCAAATAATGGATACAATGTTGGCTGGACTAGACAGTGCCATCACTTACATAGATGATATACTTATTAAGAGTAATATGAAAATACAGCATGTAAAACTAATTCATCAAGCATTCAAGAGACTTCATGATTACCGTTTCAAACTCATTGAAGAGAAATATCAGTTCTTTATGAATAAGATTAAATAGTTAGGTCAGAAAATGAAAATGGAGGAAGACCAAATCCCATTAAAACTAATACCATTAAAGACATGCCTCCCCAGACAAACTTGGTGAACTTACAATGATTTCTAAGATTAACAAATTATGATAATATTTATGTGCCAGGTATGTACAAATTGTGAGCACCTCTGAATAATTTACTTTAAAAATGGAATTAGTCAGAGGAATTTCAAAAAGCATTTGAAGGAATTAAAAACTGGACATAACAGTATATATATTTCTGTGGTAAGAAGAGAAATTGACCCTGAAAGCCTCTTTCCAAGAAAAGTTATTTTGTGGGATATAATATGTTCTAAATTAAATTTGCTCACATTAAAAGTTAAATAGAATACAAAATTGGAGATAGCGGGTTCACATATATATATATATATATATATATATTTGTTATAAATTATATTTTAGAACATGTACAAATTTTTTATATATCCACTACAAATCGTACATTTGTTTCAACATTGGAACTACAATGTCTCATCAGGTGGTGTGGACAGGAATGGAAAACCTATTCCTGTCCACACCACCTGATGAGACATTGTAGTTCCAATGTTGAAACAAATGTACGATTTGTAGTGGATATATAAAAAATTTGTACATGTTCTAAAATATAATTTATAATAAATATTCACAGCTCAATATATTATATATCGAGCATTGTTTTAAATTAAGGTTTTGGACATTGTAAAAAGAAAATTTTTTTTTGTTCCTTTTTCACTTGGCTATATATATATATATATATATATATATATATGCATATTATCTTACATCTCAGTGCCATAGACGTAGGATAATATGTATATTTATTAATATATATATAATACAGCTCTGTTCATACATTGAGCACTGTTTTATTAACACTTGAATATATGCTTCTACAAAGGATATTGATTTTTAAAAATGTTTCTGCTGATTAATGCTTTAGTTAAAAGTTATAATAAATAATAACATTTTATCAGTATATATATATATATATATATATATATATATATATATATATATATACAATGTATTATGTAGCATATATATGTGTAAAGTTTAATGGATATAATTATAGAATATATATGGATATACCTATTGGCATGTATACTTCAGTTAATTGAATTTAAATATTTTGAAGGAGAATCAAAACTATTGGGAAAGAAATTAATACTTGAAAATAATAGAAAATATACAATGGTCAATCAGTGTTGAAACAAATGGATAATGTCTAGTGAAAAAGAATTCAGTAAACACACACTTACACAAATGCACACATATACATAAATGGACAGGCACACTTAAATACATACACGTACTCATACAGATATAGATAAATACAGACACAAACAGAAATAAAACAGAAATACCGCTACTGATGCAAATGCCCACATATACACAAAAATGAACACACTTTACAATCTCCATAACACAGCCCCACCCCCGTGCTTTTTCCATAAATATTTTCATAGTAATTGTTCTGCTGAGCTTTTCTCTTTGGTACCATTCCTTCTATTGCACTTCTCTCTTGTAGAACTCTCTTATGGCCTCATGTTTTCCAGTCAACTTTGATTTTCAAAAATTTAAATGCAATATCAAACTTTATCTTGTTTTCTTAAGTCCTGTTCTTTTATTGTTCTTTCTCTTTAAGAATGTTTTTTTCTTTTTCTCATATTCTTTCACACTCAGTAGCCCATGGACAGTAGCATGGCTGTATCTGACTACCGGGCACACCAGGCACAGGTTTGGGCTGATCCGTGCAATCATAGTGAAAATCCGAGCAAGGAAAAATGCCTTCATCAGAAATCAAACTAAACAATTCACAAAGAAAGAAAGAAAGAAAGAAAGAAAGAAAGAAAGAAAGAAAAATGAAGACAACATCCAAATGAATGCAGTAAAAATCTGTTTGTTTATTTATTAATTTTGGGAGAAAAGACTGGTTATACTCAGAAATTCCGAATCCTATTTCCTGCTTTTGTTCACGTTCTGTGCCTAATTTCCATTAAAATAGCCGAAAAAATCCGTAAAAAATCATAGTTTCTGGAAACAGATGACACTGATGACGTCATCACATTGTCAACTAATAAATCCGGGCACTTTTCTCTGTTCCTGGTGTTTTTTTAGCGTCAGCTACTGCCCTGGACAGTAGCATGCAGAAGTAGGGGCAGAGGGTGTGACATCTTCAGGCATCCATATTGGGAAGGCATCCAATCAAAGAGCAAAAAAAATTTAGTTTAAATTTAAAGTATTTATTTCATGTTTAATCTGTTTTTATATGATTTAAATGTCTTTCTTTTGCTCATTTCTCAGTACTAGACCCTACAGGCCACCTTCCTCGAGTCTTAGGAGCATACAAGTAAGGAGTTAGCCCTGGGCATCACCAAACAACACCACCTCACTGCCCATTGCACCTTTGTGGCACTAATGTCTTGCTAGGGTTGAAATAATTAAAAATATGCATGAGATAAATATGTACAAATGCACACACTTACACCAACAAAATACATACACAAATAGTTGCAACTACATACACAGAAATGCATACTTAAATGCATACAAAAATACACACAAAGACACATGCAAATGAAGAAGCATACACAAATGCATGCAAGTACACACAGATATGCACAAGCACATGCAAGTACACATGCATCCCTAAATGCACATAAAAATACATAAGTATGCATAAATATATATGCAATACACACAGTTACACCCATATAAAGATACATGTACAAATGCATACACATAAATCCATATACAAATATATACACACTCCTACAAATGTGAGAAGGTATGCAAACACTAAAAAATGCACACCTAAATGCATATACAAATAAACACATACACACACAAATGCCTAAATACATGCAAGTATATATATATATATACACAGAAATTCACTAGCAAATACACAAGCAGGCACACATACATACACAAATAGTTGAGTACACTCACAGATACATGTGTGTATATATATATATATATATATATATGCATTACTCTTTAGTAATGAATTGAGTTCTTTTGGTAACTGACGTGCGTATACCCCACTTATATACAACACACAAAAATTTCCCTTCTCTGATTTCATACAACTATGGCCTAGAGATTAGCAACTCCAACTGACACCAAATCGGTCGAGTTTCAATCCTGGCCAGAAGCAAGTGGATGTCTAGCCACACTGATAAGCTGTGATATAGTGAAACAGGTGTGTACGTGGATGATGAATAAGTTTATGCTTTCATTACGATTGAGCTCTCTATAGAGGAAAATTAAAAAAATACTGTTACCATTTTTGCAATTTGTGCATTACTCTATAGCAATGAATTAAGTTCTTTTGGTGACTGGCATGTTCATACCCCGCTTATATACAACATGCTAAAATTTCCCTTCTCTGATTCCATACAACTATGGCTTAGGGGTTAGTGACTCCGACTGACACCAAATTGGTCTAGTTTCGATTCTAGCCAGAAGCAAGTGGATGTCTACCACACTGATGAGCTGTGATACAGTGAAACAGGCTTGTATGTATGATGAATATATATATATATATATATATATATATATATATATATATATATATAACATAGTACACTTGGTATGTAATCCGGGTAAATTCCAAAAGAGACAAACTCGAGAGAACTCAATGTTACTGTTGTACCATTTGGATCTGATGAGCTGTGTTAAGAACATCAAAGCGGTGAAATATGTATTATCCATGGTAATAATTGAAAATCCTTTATAAAATATTATATTATATATATGTGTGTGTTCAAATTTAACTTTAATTCTCTTCATCATTTTATATTAGAAAATCTGTTACTTCCAGAAAATATTGAAGGAAAGGGGGCCAGAAGAAAATGGATGGTAGAACAGGGTTTAGAAGAAATACTTTGTAACGTTGAGTAAAAATTTACTCAAAGTTACAAAGAAGAGGAAATCGTGGAGAGCCATAATTGCCAATGTTCTTAAGAAGGAAATTGGTACATAGAAGATTCAAAACACCCCAATGTATCTGTAATGACCATTTGTGTTTAATGTTCTTAATTGTGATCTTATCTGACACTTCAATCCGATTACTTTCTTCATTTTCCTTGACATATTTTATTGGACAAAGTAAGAAACAGGAAGATTTTATTAGAAAGAAAGGAAAGAATAGTGAATTGTTACATAATATTAGTCTTCCTTATATGGCAATGAATATGAGACAATCTCTTCACAGATTAAGAAGAGACTTGAAGCAACAGAAATGATGTGTTTCTACAGAAGGATGCTGAGAATACCATGGCTCAAACATGTGGGCAATGACAAAGTTTTAGAGAAAATGGAAACAAAGAACTTGGAAAATTTGATACTGACAGGACAGATTGAAGGCAAGAGGGATAGAGGAAAACAATGCATAACCTACCTAGTGAGCTTGAGCAAATGGTAGGCAGAGTAAGGTTTAGGTGAGATAACTTGATATGTACCAGAATGGGATATATATATATCAATATGAGGTTGTTAAGTGGTTAAGACAAATGTAACTGGGTAGGTCAATCTAGTATGTAGAACTAATCATCGTATGCAGTATCCTGAGACGTAGGCGTAGTCAGTAGTCATAGTAGAGCTATAGACGTAGATTAATAGACCTCTGGATCCCTAGTAGAAGATCTCTAAATCTCTCTCACTCTCTCTATCTGGACGTCTTTGCTTTCGTTTATATTTATGGCTGATACCAGCCAATCACATTCCAGTGAGGGGGGAAACAAGGAGTATACATATTAATTACCTGTTCATTACATCATAACTAAAAAACAATAATTTGTTAAGAGCTCAAAAAGACATGAAATTGTCAAGAGCAATGATTCCTCCACCCATGGCACATAGAAGAAAAAATTAGCACTTATATAAATGGACTAGCAGTATAGCTCGGCATTGCTCGGGTGTAATGAAAGCTTTAAAACTAATCCATGGTTCTGGAGCTCAGACTCAGCCTAAAGAATGTTTGTGTGAAGTTTGGTGAGAATCAGATAAAAATTGTGGATTTGTATAAAGGACATACAGACAGATAAACAGACACACACACACAAACATCTTGCCTTTTATATATATATATATATATATATTATCAATTTTCTGCACTATTGTAAGAACTGCAACCTTGAAACTTCTGAATATCGTTTCTTATGTTTTTGTCTATGAGTGTATCAAATTTGATTAAAATCAGACCACTCCTTCTATAACCCGATTTTTTCAATTATTGATTTTCAATATTTATTGGGGGTACCTTGACACAAAACCTAGCTAAGAACACTCGCAGACGCTTATAGTACAACTGTGTAAATTTTCAAGAAAATCGGTTCAGCCGTTTTGGAGTCTATAGGTAACGGACACACACACACACAGACAAAGTTCCATTTATAAATAAGTTTAGATATATATGGAAGACAAGCAGACACACTGAATTATTCAATTTCAAACTTAAAATTTTCAATTTTGAAAAATCTAAAGCTGATCATTATCTTTAATATCCCAGGATTTTTTTAATCAATTCTTCCCAAACAAGGCAATAATGACACTAAGATATAAGGGGCAGCTTGGAGTGAAAAAAAATGGGAAAACTTTAGAAAGAACTGGAAACCCCATCCTGTTCAGAAGTAGAAGTTCAATCTGAGGAGGAGTGTGAACAGGACAGATAAGCAAACTTATCACTGCTGACTCTAAGCTCAAATGCAGCCAACAATCTTAGTTGTTTTATTAAAATATAGTCTTCAATCTTTCTTTTTCTTTTCTGCTTGCACAACAGACAATCATTATTTTCATTAAGAGAGATGCACTGAAATTTTTTTTTTTTTTTTTTTTTAATCATATCACCCCAAGCAAGGCGGTAACGCCACTGATGCGCAGGGGGCTACGTAAGGGTAAAAAGAATGGAAAAGAGAAAGCCGGAAACCACATCCCAAACAGGAAACAAGGGATGAGCCTCTTCACCTGTTCAATAGATGTGGGTGGAGTGTAAACCGGGCGATAGTTTAGTCTATCTTACTCCAATTGAAAAAAAAATAAAAAAAAGGAAAAGAGTGAAAAGATTGGAAAAGAGAAAACCGGAAACCGCATCCCAAACAGGAAACAAGGGATGAGCCTCTTCACCTGTTCAATAGATGTGGGTTTTTTGTGAAACCGGGTGATAGTTTAGTCTATCTACTCCAATTGGAAAAAAATAAAGGAAAAGAGTGAAAAGATTGGAAAAGAGAAAACCGGAAACCGAGATCCTAAACAGGAAACAAGGGATGAGCCTCTTCACCTGTTCAATAGATGGGTGAGGTGAACCGGGCGAAGGCTTAGTCTATCTACTCCAATTGAAAAAAAAATAAAGGAAAAGAGTGAAAAGATTGGAAAAGAGAAAACCGAAACCGCATCCTAAACAGGAACAAGGGATGAGCCTCTTCACCTGTTCAATAGATGTGGGTAGAAACTGGCGATAGTTTAGTCTATCTACTCCAATTAAAAAAAATAAAAAAGGAAAAGAGTGAAAAGATTGGAAAAGAGAAACCGGAAACCGCATCCTAAACAGGAAACAAGGGATGAGCCTCTTCACCCACTAACAGATGTGGGTGGGAGTGTGAACCGGCGATAGTTTAGTCTATCTACTCCAATTGAAAAAAAAATAAAGGAAAAGAGTGAAAAGATTGGAAAAGAGAAAACCGGAAACCGCATCCTAAACAGGAAACAAGGATGAGCCTCTCACCCGTTCAATAGATGTGGGTGAGTGTGAACCGGGCGATAGTTTAGTCTATCTACTCCAATTGAAAAAAAAATAAAGGAAAAGAGTGAAAAGATTGGAAAAGAGAAAACCGGAAACCACATCCTAAACAGGAAACAAGGATGAGCCTCTTCACCCGTTCAATAGATGGGTGGAGTGTGAACTGGCGATAGTTTAGTCTATCTACTCCAATTGAAAAAAAATAAAGGAAAAGAGTGAAAAGATTGGAAAAGAGAAAACCGGAAACCACATCCTAAACAGGAAACAAGGGATGAGCCTCTCTTCACCCGTTCAATAGATGTGGTGAGTGTGAACCGGGCGATAGTTTAGTCTATTTACCCAATTGAAAAAAAAAATAAAGGAAAAGAGTGAAAAGATTGGAAAAGAGAAATCGGGAACCACATCCTAAACAGGAAACAAGGATGAGCCTCTTCACCCGTTCAATAGATGTGGGTGGAGTGTGAACCGGCGATAGTTTAGTCTATCTACTCCAATTGAAAAAATAAAGGAAAAGAGTGAAAAGATTGGAAAAGAGAAAACCTGGAAACCGCATCCCAAACAGGAAACAAGGGATGAGCCTCTTCACCCGTTCAATAGATGTGGTGAGTGTGAACCGGCGATGGTTTAGTTCATCTACTCCAATTGGAAAAAAAATAAAGGAAAAGAGTGAAAAGATTGGAAAAGAGAAAACCGGAAACCGCATCCTAAACAGGAAACAAGGGATGAGCCTCTTCACCCGTTCAATAGATGTGGTGGAGGAATCCGGCGATAGTTAATACTTCTTATTTATTTTACCGAGATGGGAATAGCAGGTGCCGTAAACTTTGATGTGCAGATCGTGTAATGATAATGACTCTGAATTAGAAGATCAGAGAGCAAAGTTGAAATTCCAATCAGTTTTGTTATATTCACTTATGTACAATTACTCTTTGGAAAAGCATAAATCCACCTCTTACCTCTAATTAGTAGGACTTGCATCATTAAATCATTATTAACTCACAAAAATTCTTACAATATAAACATTTTTTTGGTTTTAAATAACCAACAAAAGCTTGATAGGCCATAAAGAAACAAAAATCAATAAATCAGTCTTTATTTCCATGGTAACAACAGATACAGTGAACACAAAAACTATTGCATTATGGAATGGACTCCTGAGAGGATGCTTTCCTGATCATAATTTTACACTTAAGTTGGGATTCAATTGTTATCTATTCTACATATTCTCATAATATGCACCTCTTTCTCTCTCACTGTATGCTCTTAGTACAACCTCATTTAGTAATCTCCTTCCTTGAATGTGTCTTGGGCCTTGTGTTGGGTGAACAATAGTAAAAGTGTATCATAATTTTACACTTAAGTTGGGGTTCAATTGTTATCTACTCTACATATTCTCATAATATGCACCTCTTTCTCTCTCACTGTATGCTCTTAGTACAACCTCATTTGGTAATCCTCTTCCTTGAATGTCTCTTGGTCCTTGTGTGGGGTGGACAATAGTAAAAAAGTAAATACTACTGGATAAAGCAAATTTTTATCTACATTATTTTTGTATATCATTTTCAGCATTGGCTATATATTTTTGCAAGATATGAACAATGGCCTGCATATTATGATAAAAAAAATCTGCACAAACCTGGGGTGAATCTCATATCATTGTTGCCATTGCTGAATTACCCACTGCTTAATTGGGCTAACGCCCACTGTTTGGTCTTTACAAACCTTCAACTGCTACAATTTTACCTCATGAGACATCTCCGTATCATATGCACTTTTATATCAGATGCTATTTTGCCAGACTGCTGCTAACAAAGGCAAACATTATGGGTTATTGGCAAGCTGGCACCACCTCTATTGCCCTAACACCAACATCTGACTCTAATGTCATATCACTGCGGAATAACATAGGAGGTATGCTTATATTTGAATTAATATTCTGATCTTTGTTATTTCAACAAAATATTTTTCTAATACAGCAGATAATATTTGAGTTTAGATCTTAGTATTTAAGAGTTGTTTGATGATCTGACATGAATATTGTAAATATTCCTTTGTGCAATTTTCTTATATCTTATAATTTTCTTTTATCTTCATCTTATATATATAAAACAAATGAATAATCCTTATAATATACATATAACTAAAAAAAAGCAAGTATTCAGTATGACAAAGTAGAATAAGTTTTTTTTATGTTTCATTCTTTTGGACTTCATTGGAGTATATTTGTTATGCTGGTGCAAATTAAAATATTTAAATTTAAAATTCTCAGCATCTTTCATTCATGTACATATGTAGTCACACCAACATAAATTTAGTCTGATGAAGTCCTAAAGGATGAAACATCACAAGAAAACTTTTTTCCACTTTGTCATACGTTTTCCCCAATATTATTTCTGATATATCAAAATATATATCATTATACATAGTAAAAAGAGAACCACCACAGTAGCTATAGCAAAAACTATAAATTATGCCTTGAAGAGAAACTAAAAATAATCAGCTTTAAAAACTAAGATAAAATATTAAAAAAAGAAGATAATGGCAAAATGTAGACATGTGAAAAAATATCTGCTTTGCTACACAAATAATAAATAACAACAAAAACAAAGCAAAACAAGAAATAAATAACAACAAAAACAAAGCAAAACAATAAACAAATAAGTACTCAATCATGGTAAAAACCAGAAAATAATATAACAACCACCAAACAAAAGAAAAAACACATAAAGCCTACAAGCCCTTAACCATGACCTAAAATAAAGAAACCCTTAAGTGATAAGAAAAAAGGTCAAACCAATAAAAGAGATCAACCTAAAAGACAAACAAAAAAAAAGAAGCAATTACAATTATTCAATACAAAACAATTAAGTGGACACCCATATTAAAAGCCATAAATAAAGCATTAAAAAGAAATCAAATACCTGCACAATAAAAGTAAAAATAAATAAATAAAAAAGAAATCAACCAATCTCAAATGGGACTGCTCCCAGAAAATGTTTAATTACACCAGGCTCCTTTATAAATAGGAAAGGAGACTCAACAGCAAAAGAAACCAAATTAACAAACAAACAAACAAACAAGCATATCATAATGGTGTCCTCAGGAAACTTTGAAGTCATTATGAACCTGCTCAGTTAAAGTGACAAATCCTTTGCACCAAAACTATCAGTACTCTATCTCCACCCCAATATTAAGCACTTAATGATAAAAAAATAGTGCCAAAATACCTATTATCAGTTAGTTAAGTGCCATATGTGATACACGCTTGGGTGATCATGTCTTGAAAGAGACATGACTGACTGGGCAGAAGATTATCCCGCAGTAGGTTTCCATTGCTTTCTGCGGTAGACTGGTTGCCAGCCAAGGCTATAGAACCCATTCTGTCCTGTTATTTAACCCATAACTGGAAGGAATAGATGGATTAATACCTTTCCCAAGGGTATTTGCGTGTAAGTGAATGCAATGAATTCAGCTAGAGTTTGAACTCGGCTCCCTGATTTCTCGTTCCGAGCCGATATCAGAAAAATTATCATCAGTAAAATTATTAAAAAAATAACAATCTTGACACCAAAAACTCTCACAACTCAACTTATCATTATCTCATAAATGTACTTACATTGTATATGTATTTATTTTAGCTTTCTAAAATATTTCATTGTCTTCATGTATTTGCATAGATATTGATTTAAATCTATATAGATATGTGTGGATATACAATTATATAGTCATTATATCTTATTATATAATCATAAATATTAATTATATACTGATGTATGTTTCTTATTATTGAAAACATTATGTGTGTGTGTAAGGGTGTGTGTGTGTGTTGGTGTGTGTGCATAGACATGCTTAAATCCTTATGTCTTTTAAAATTCTTCTCTTGATAGGAATATGCACACATACACACATATATTTAAAATGTCATGCCTTTTTCAGAAGTTAGCAATCATGATTCTCTACAAGTTCCTTTCTTTTGCTCTCAGTGAATTACTATGTGTTCTTAAGAAAGATAGCTACTGATGCATGTTTACATTGTATATAACATGCTAAAGTCCGCCCTCCTCTACCGAGCACCCATAGCTTAGAGCTAGAATCGTCAACTGATGTCAATTTGGTTGGGTTTCAATCCTGGCTAGAAGCAATCGGATGTCTAACTGTACTGATGAGTTGTGATACAGCGAAACAGATCGGTCTGCAGATGACTATATTTATTATAAATTATGTTTTAGAACATGTACATTATTTTTTAAGGACATATATTAAAAAATAATGTACATGTTCTAAAACATAATTTATAATAAATATTCACAGCTCTATACATCATATATCGAGCACTGTTTTAAATTAATGTTTTGGACAGAAAAAATTCTTTCTTCATTCTGTACCCACTCAGATATATATATATGAAATGTGAGTTAAAAATTAATTATATTAAGTTATTCATAATATTATAATAATAAAAAGAATGCTGTCCAGCACACACTCACACACACACACACACATACTTCTAATTAGTAACTCACTTTCATAAGAGCTGCATTAAATATGCTCAATACTATGTAGAGCTTAACTAAAGTATAAAGTTGTAAAATATAAAAATAATAAATATCTTAGCTGCTGAACAATATCCATGATGATTAGGGATTATCAAGTTAGGCTATACTTTAATATTTTTTGAATTATAAATTGTGCTTGCAGCTTCTGTTTAAACATGTAATGGAAGCCAATTTTAATTATTAACACCAATATTTTTTATCTAAACTTATTTATAAATGGATCTTTGTGTGCATGTTTGTCTGTTACTTATAGACTCCAAAACGGCTGAACTGATTTCCTTGAAAATTTACACAGTTGTACTATAAGTGTCTGTGAATGTTCTTAGCTAGGTTTTGTGTCAAGGTACCCCCAATAAATATCGAAAATCGATAACCGAATAAATTGGGTTATAGAAGGAGTGGTTCGATTTTAATCAAATTTGATACACTCATGGACAAAGACATAAGAAACGATATTCAGAAGTTTCAAGGTTGCAGTTCTTAAAATAGTGCAGAAAATCAATAATATATATATAAAAGCTTTCATTACACCCGAGCAACGCTGGGCTATACTGCTATTAATACATAGATACACACACACACACACACACACACACACACGCACACATACACACACACACACACACACACACACACACACACACACACACACACACAACACACACACACACACACACACACACACACACACACACACACATATATGTATGTAATAATAATAATAACTTAAAATGATCATAACAATGCTAACAGTTATACATAAAATTATGTAATTTAATATATATCAATAACTTATACGCATAAGTATATTATTAATTTTTAAATTGTTTTTCTTTCAGAAACCCAGAACACTATATTTGTGTATATGAATATATTATATATTTATTAGATGTGCATCTATTTAAATATATTCCAATCTCATGTGTAATCAGAAGACTTTGGACAGGTTGTGGCTAGAATCTATTCACCAGACTGAAGACAAAGAAGGCAATTCATATTTCTCTAGAGTCCAAATAGCCATATATGGTTGGCTAGATTTTGTCAACCGTCCAACCCGAGGCAAATAATAATAAAATAAGATGAAATAAAATTAAAGAAAATAAAATGAAATAAACTGAAAATATGAAAGCAATATTTTATTCTTTACCTATTTCTTAATTTATTTTCCTTTGTTTTTATGTTTTTACAGCCACTTTCTCTCCGTCTCCTACAATTCCTCTCTTCGTTTATTTCCTCACAAAATTAATCCTTTATTGAATGAATTCACAATCTTTTAACCATAAAATTAAAACAAAAATGATTGCAGAGAAGAATTTATTGGATTTGTGCTTCTGCCTGGTTTCCATTTCTTTTCTCACTTCATCTTTCCTGATTGTCTTTTGGTCTACTGATCTGTCGGTTTGTTCTGTCTCTCTGATATTTTTGTCTTGATATCTCCATAGCTTTCTCTCTCCCAAACTGTCTCATTTCTATTTATTTTGATCTGTCTCTTTTCATTCTCTCTTTGTTCTTCTTTATTTCTCATTTTACTTTCTTTGTCATCTCTTTCTCATTTGTCTTAATCGTCTGTCTATTTCTATGTTTGCATTCTCGTTTTTTCTTTCAAGTTGACTTCTATCTCTTTCTATCTCTCTCTCTCTCTTTTTCTATACACCTCTCTTTTCTTTTTCATCCTTTTTCTCTTTTATCTTCCTTTTTCTCTTTCACATCCTTTTGGCTTCTTTCTTTACATTTTGCCAATCTTTCTTTGAAACCTCTTCATTTGCATTTTCTTTTTATATCTCAGTATCACTTTGCAACTTCTTCCTTTATATTTACTTTCTATCTCTCTGAATTTCTCTTTCTAACCTCTCCCTTTACATCTTCTTTCTATCTCTCTCAGTTTCTCTTTTTTACCTCTCTCTCTACATCTTCTTTCTATCTCTCTCCATTTCTCTTTGTTACCTCTCTCTCTACATCTTCTTTCTATCTCTCTGAATTAATCTTTGTTACTTCTCTCTTTACATCTTATTTCTATCTAAGTTTCTCTTTGTTACTTCTCTCTTTACAACTTCTTTCTATCTCTCTCAGTTTCTCTTTGTTACCTCTCTCTTTACATCTTCTTTCTATCTCTCTCCATTTATCTTTGTTACCTCTCTCTTTACAACTTCTTTCTATCTCTCTCAGTTTCTCTTTGTTACCTCTCTCTTTACATCTTCTTTCTCTTTCTCTCAGTTTCTCTTTGTTACCTCTCTCTTTACATCTTCTTTCTATCTCTCTCCATTTATCTTTGTTACCTCTCTCTTTACATCTTCTTTCTATCTCTCTCCATTTCTCTTTGTTACCTCTCTCTTTACATCTTCTTCCTATCTCTCTCAGTTTCTCTTTGCAAACTCTCCCTTTACATCTTTCTATCTCTCTAAGTTTTTTCTTTGTAACCTCATTCTTCACATCTCTCTGAGACTCTCTTTACCTTCTGATATTTACTTTCTCTTTTTCTTTATATTTAAAACTCTTTTTTTGATTTCATTATTTCACTTTATGCCTTCCACTATATTTTTGTTTCTCTTCCATTTCTTTGTATTTTTTCTGTATTTGTTCTCTCTTCCTCTTTTTCTCTCTCTTTCTCTTTCTCTCTCTCTCTCGCAGTAATTTTTCTCTCTTCTCTTCTCCTTCTGTCATTATTTTCCTTTTCTTTCTCCTCCAACACTCATTAAAGCTGTCATTTCACTTTCCTCTTTCTCAAAACTTTTAACTTTTGACTACTTTCTCTC
Organism: Ascarosepion bandense; assembly: GCA_037127315.1. Lineage (NCBI taxonomy): Eukaryota > Metazoa > Mollusca > Cephalopoda > Sepiida > Sepiidae > Ascarosepion > Ascarosepion bandense. Next base: position 1,674,701 of record JBBBDQ010000596.1, on the reverse strand, counting down.
TTTTTCTTTTTGCACTTAGTTCTTTCCCCAAATATTTGTTCATTAACCTCTTGTGGTACAGTGGATATTAACTCAGAACGAGTTTGAATTCCAGCTGAATTCATTGCATTCACTTACGCACAAATACCCTTGGGTAAGGTATTAATCCGTCTCTTTCCTCCAGTTATGGGTTAAATAACAGGACAGATTGTGTTCTATAGCCTTGGCTGGCAACCAGTCTACCGCAGAAAACAATGGCAACCTACTGCAGGATAATCTTCTGCCCAGTCAGTCATGTCTCGAAAGAGACATGATTGCCCAAGCGTGTATCACGCATGGCACTTAACTGACTGAACCTCTCTCTACTCTACCTCACAACTCTCTTCCTCACTCTTTCTCGCTGCTTCTTTTTTAATCTCTTTCTTCATCATTAATTTATCTCTCTTTTTCTCTGTTTGTCCCTCATTCATTTTCTTGTCTTTCTTAAAAACTCCAGCTATCATTTCCCTAGTCACTATCTTCTAATATCTCATTCACTCTTTAAATCTGTTTATTTATTTATTTATTTATTTATTTATTTATTTATTTTTGTATTCCACAGTTTCCTTTTAAATAATCACCTAATTTTGGCAAGTCACATCAACATTCACATAAGAAACCAGAATGTGAAATTACTGAATACTAAACACTTCAAATACATTACTGCTTGGATCCTTTATAATAAATTTACTAAAAGAGATGAAGAAATTGAACATAGAATAGTCTGTGTTAAGTGTGGTTTTGTCCAGCAAGTTGCTATAAAACATAAAATATTAACCTAAGAAGTCAAGTCAAGTTCTTAAATGGCCTTGTCATATCTAAACTCCTTATGGATGTCATGCATGGCTTCCTACTCATTCAGAAATCTCTAAACCAGTGTTTCTCAATTATTTTTTGTATACTTGAGAAAGTTACAATAAATAATTGTGTACCCAAGTGGGAAACTACCAAATACGGATATTGTAGAGCAAACTGGATTATTCCATACCAGAGTGTCACTGGGAGATTAGTCTACTGCACTATATACTACCATATAGACTCCTCACTAATGAGTAGCTATGACTCTCATATAACAGATGGACTTATTCATCCTACTGTACCAAAAGGGTAGCAGAATATTCCACTACAACACTTTTAAACAGTGGCACACCTAAGAGCAAATGAAAATATCACAGCACACTCAGTAAAGTCTTTAAAAAGTATACATTTAAATGTTATGAAATAAAATCATAGATTAAAAAAAACATATGCACAAATATGAACTCAATTTATTTCAGTGTTTCTATTCAACTATTGGTGCAGCTTATTTAGTGTGAAGCCAGTGCCTGGTGTTTTTTTGTAATTTCTTAATACTTGTTGAATATACAATAAGCAGATCTTGTGTTGAGCATAATCTTCTTCGCTTCTTTATGTTACTTAGGGTTAAGGGGCCTAATTTACATAAATATGAAGTAAAGAATTGCAATAAAACTGATAAAGCTTTTTTAGTTAATATGGGATAATCCTTTTGTACTGAAATCTAAAGAGTAATTTTTTATATTTTGTAGCACACATAAGATGATCGCACTGTACATTAGTGTGCCGCAGCACAGTGGTTGAGAATTACTGCTCAAAACTGTCAACTATATACAATCATTTTCTCAGATTAATGATTGAAAATGGCTTGAAATGAACAAGTCCTGTGCTCTCTATTAGATCCATGCCAGTAACACTACAGAAACACAAATAAAGATATTTACCAAATAACAAAAAAAAACAAATCACTTGATTTCCAAAAGCAGCAACTAGGTCCCACCCTTTTACTGTGAAACCAATAAATTGTAAATGCAAATTCTACTCCAGCAGCTTCTTTTCTCGCACTTCTTGCTTGTAGAATTCCCTTCCATTTACTTGCTTCCCCGACAGCTACAATCTCCAAGAATTTAAATGTAAAGTCAATAGCCAACTCCTATCTCACTAACCTGCATTCTCTCTCTCTCTCTCTCTCTCTCATGCTCCTTTCTCCGTTCACTCCGCTTTCATCAGTATTCTCATCCTTCTCTTACCAACTTCCTGACACCCTCTACAACCTGTCACTCTTTCTCATAAATTTCCTGTTATGTAACCCCTTGCAAAACAGTGGTAGTAAAATGCCTTGCTTGGGGCTATATGATTATTAAAAAACAAAAAAAACTAAAATGGATAAAACTTATAACTTGAAGAAAAAATAATGACATGATCAAGATGTTGACTTTCCACGCAATCTTAAACATGAGGTTTGGGAAGAAAACGGCCATCTATATCAGAAAGAACAATAACAGATAGTGAACTTGAGAAACTTGTTTTCCTGAAAAACTGTTTTAAAAGAAAGATTTTATAAATTTAAACCGACAGTGACAATAACTTTTTGATCAATGAATGCCAAATTTTTCCTGTACAGAAACAGCTACTTTTCTCATTACCTTTATGATGTCAGGAAAATCATAACGTGGTTACTCTCAGTATTTACATTGTTCAGACATTTAAGCTCACCTTTTTTTGGTCATGTTCATGATATTTTGGCTGTTGTATGCTCTGGCCTTCTTCAGGTTATTAGAAGTTTGAACCAAACCCTTTATTTCAATCACTGGGATATATTGTTCTTGTTTATGGCCCAGTGGATAAAAGCGTTGGTTAGTTCCAGTGACTTGACTCAAAGGGTTGTGTGTTCAATACTTGGCTAAAGCATTGGTGAATAAATAACTTAGAGAGATGAGTTAAAGGGAGATAACTAAGATATCTGGAAGTGGCATGGCTTATGGAAAAGAGAATAATATACCCCAGTGATCAAAATAAAAGCTTCAGTTTTAAATTTCAATAATCTGAAAAAACAACAGCCAAAACATTGTGAATATAACAAAAAAATTAATTTTAATTCAGTGTATTACCAAAACTTGAATCAGTGGAAATTTGGTTCTACAGAAGGATGCAGCGGATATCGTGGACTGAGCATGTAAGCAACAATAAGCTGTTGGAAAGAATGGCAACAAAAAGGAAATTAATACTGAGCATCAGGAAGAGACAACTGAAGTTCCTGGGACATGCAATGAGGAAGGAGGGCTTGGAGAACCTAATACTGACAGGCCAGAAAGAAGGAAAAAGAGACAGAGGAAGGCAGTGGATAACATATTTGCAGGGCCTGATCAGGTGGATGATGGAACGGGGGTTGCGAGGTGTAACAAGAGCAAACATACTAAGAGCCACAAAGGATAAGGAGATGTGGAGAACCATGATCGTCTATATTCTGAAGGGACAGGACACATAAGAATTACCAAAACATTATTTGATATGCTTTTTTTTTAATATAAAAAATAATTCAAATATCTCAAATTCCCAGGAATTTCTTTATTGAGAAACATTTTATGGCTTGTTTAATATTTGCTGGAATGCATATGTTTTGCATAAAAAAAGAGCAAATTCTGTCTCTAAAATATGCAGTTGCTTACTATCAGAGCACATGCTCCTCGTTCTTCAGGATGGGATCAGAGTGTCGTCTGTTTTTTTCTGTTGGTCCCAATCCATATTAGAATGTCTGCAAAAAATTTCAAAATATTAACCTAAGAAGTCAAGTCATGTTCTTAAATGGCCTTGTCATATCTAAACTCCTTATGGATGTCATGCATAGCTTCCTATTCATTCAGAAATCTCTAAACCAGTGTTTCTCAACCATTTTTTGTATCCTTGAGAAAGGTACAATAAATAATTGTGTACCCAAGTGGTAAACTACCAAATATGGATATTGTAGAGCAAACCGGATTATTTCATACCAGAGTGTCACTGAGAGATTAGTCTATTGCTATATACACTATCATATACATTCCTCCCTAATCAGTAGCTATGACTCTCATATAACAGATGGACTCATCCATCCTACTGTCCCAAAATGGTAGGATGGTATTCCACTACAACATACAGATTTATGTAGGAATAATTTCTAACTAATAAAATGGACCACTTCTCAGTTTCATCTGCTATGCTTGTATTCTTTCTTGTCTTGTTAGTCAGAGATCTTGTTGTCTTGTTAGGCTGAGATCACATGTCTGTATCTCTTTTGTGTGTTAATACCATTCTTATTTTGTGAAATTTTTACCTTACCATTGTTTTGCTTAGTTTTGTCTTGCATATGTTTTGTTTGCTTAGCATTATTTTGCCCTGTTCTTTTTCATTCTTTTATTTGTCAGAAAATTTGGCAATTCCAGTTGTTGGGCATTTCTGCCAATTACATTTAACCATGACCAATTATTCTACATCCACCTCACTGCTGTTTTTTTTTTCTTTAGGCAGTTAACAGAAAATATTTAAGAGGTGCCTGGTTCTGGGAATTCCAACTATGTGGTAGCACTTCCCTCATTGAACTAAAGTAGGAGAGTTGGCAAAATACTGACACCAGCATGATGGAGGTCATAGGGACTGGACGATTCCAAGATTGGCCAATAGATACTCTACATTATAAAAGACTTTGTGTAACATTCCATCACTGTAGGGAGGAGAGGATATAAATGTCACCAAGATGCTCTTGCCTTAGTTACTCATATAACCAATTAATAATCACTTATGTATTTTGTTTGATTGCTGTTGCACTTGGAGAATAATGTAAGATTATACAAAGTGTTTCCCAGAAGTTTTGGGGGATTTGACCATAAAAAAGAATTATATTAACACTTCGTTTTACAAAGGTTCAAATTGTACTGTGCATAAAGGTTATTAGCAAAAAGTTTATACTAGATTCAATTAATGTTTGCTATTCAAATTCTTCAAAAGGATTTTTAGAAACAATAGAAACATAGTATTAATATCTAGTTACTTTACTTTAGTATAGAACAAAGCTACACATGCTAAACATCCAGTAAGGAGTGAATATACTACTGCACTAATAGTCTTTGGGACTATTTAGTCCACTTTCAAGTGAGCTACTTGAATCATTTTTAAATTAAATATACTTTTGGGGCATATATAATCACAGTTCTCCCCAAATTCCTGTCCTTTGTTATTTGTGTATTGCTATGACTTCTTGGGAAAAACAGTAGAGAGATTTTCCATTGCATTCTCTGTGGTTTTGAATTTCAGAGTTGTTCTTTTCCAAGATTCCTTTTCATTATTATCTGTGAATTGCCATGGCTTCTTAGGAAATATAGTGGCATGGTTTCCCACTGCCTTCTCCATGGTTTGGGATTCAGGGTGGTCCCTATTGTAAAACGAACTTTGTTAACATCACCATATTGTTAATATCACTAAATGAGAATAATAGTAGAACAGATAATGCTTAACTTTAATAGAACTCACAATCCATAGATAATTCTTTTTAATATCACATCGCTTCACGATGTTGGTTGTCATGGCTCTCCACAATTTCCTGTTCTTTATTACCTGTGAATTGTCATGATTTCTTTAAAGGGATAATAGTTCTGGGAATTCCAACTATGTGGTAGCACCTTCCTCATTGAACTAAAGTAAGAGAGTTGGCAAAATACTGACACCAGCATGATGGAGGTCATAGGGACTGGACGATTCCAAGATTGGCCAAGAGATACTCTACATTATAAAAGACTTTGTGTAACATCCCATCATTGTAGGGAGGAGAGGATATAAATGTTACCAAGCTGCTCTTGCCTTATAAATACCATGTTCTTTCAGGATGTAAGTGATCATAATTCTCTACAGATTACTTTTCTTTATGATCTATGAATTGCCATGACATCTTGGTAAAGATAGTGGAGTGATTTTCTATTGTCCTTTCTGTGGTTTGGAATACAGAATTTTCTTTCTTTTAGACTTTTTGCCACCCAAGTTTAAAGAGCCTAATCTACCCTGCTATTTTACTCTTAGCAGGGAAGAAGAAGAGACCGATTTATATATTTTCAAAGAGTGTTAGTATAAAAGTGAACACATTCTCTAGTTCCACCAGTTCTGACATTTACAGTTAGAACACGCCATGTCATATATATAGGGGTGAATTTTCCTCATTCTCTTCATATTCTATTTGCAAGAAAGAAATTCTATTTGAACAGCTTCTTTCTAAGAACTCCTACTTTGGGGAGATGAAACACCTGAGAGGATGCTTTCCCAATCACTACAATCTTAACTTCTTAACAGTTATCTGCTTTCAACAACCCCATTTAGCAAACCTCTGCCCTGAGTGGCTCTTGAGCTTTGTTCTGAGTGTACATATTTTTAAAAAAATATAAAAGGAGTAGGTTATAATTTGAACCGTACTTGCTGATTCCATTTTCCCTGCAAATATCTGTTGCATTACCTGCACATCCTGTAAATAATAGATGCTATATAAGAAAAAAATTCATTTAATTCTGTCAAGTAACCATATGCAAGTTTACCACTGCTTGTTTCCTTCACTTGTGTTTCTAATAAGTCTCAACAGTAAGAAAAAATTTTAATATTTTCTTAATTATCTGGCAATGTGTCTACATCTTTATTCCGCCTGATGAAAGCTGATATACTTTCTTGAAACATTTCCAAATTGCATTTCGTTTTAGAATGGAGTGCATTATCCAGCCATTTCTTATTGGCAACAAGGTCTCATCATTTTACTGGTGAATTTATGTTTCGAGATTCTAAATAAAATACAAAGAAGGATCTACAATGTTATTGGCATCTTGGCTTCAGTCACTTTCACACCACCATAACGTAGCTTCTCAGTGCCATTTCTATAATTATTTTCATAGTAATGGTTCGGATGATCTTTTCTTTATAGTACCTAGACTTTAAAAACTTTAGTGCAGTACGAGATTGATGACAAGGTTCCATCCTTTTAGAGTTAAAATGGCTAGATGTGACTGTAAGTTCTATGCTAAGAGTTTCTGCACTAAAACTTCTCATTTGTGGGGCTCTTTCCCACATTCTTGTTTTCCAACCAACTTTGATCTTAAAAAATTACATAAAATGTCGATTGTCTTCTTAATTGCTGTTCTTTTATAGTTCTCTCTACCTGGTTATTTTTTTTTTTTTTTTTTTTTTTTTTTACTCGTATTCTATCACACTCAGTAACCCCCTTGTGTCTTGGTGGCTTTATTGCGTGGCTTGGGGTGAAATGATTAAAAACAATTAGCTAGATGCAACTAACTTCTATTCTAATAGTTTTTCTTTCCTGGATGTGCATTGTAGTACAGTGGATATCAGCTCAGAATGAGAAACCAGGGAGCCGAGTTCGAATTCCAGTTGAATCCATTGTATTCACTTACGCGCAAATACCCTTGGGAAAGGTATTAATCCTTCTCTTCCTTCCAGTTATGGGTTAAATAACAGGACAGATTGGGTTCTATAGCCTTGGTCGGCAACCAATCTACCGCAGAAAGCAATGGCAACCTACTGCGGGATAATATTCTGCCCAGTCAGTCATGTCTCTTTCGAGACATGATTGCCCAAGCGTGTATCATGTATGGCACTTAACTGACTGAACTCTCTTCAAATTTTTTTTGCTTCCCTATTATCTGCAAACTTCAATTTGATCATGGAACTGATGATGATAATCTTCTTCCTTATCTTCTTTATGTGTCATAGAATGTAGGAGATCATGGCTCTCTACATCTTCCTATTTTTTATAACTCTTTGTTTTTATGTTATTTCTCCTAAGTCCTATTCTGCCATCCGTTTACTCAAGCTCACTATGTTATGCATTGTTTTCCTCTGTCCCTCTTGCTCTCTATCTGCCCCAAGAGTATCAGATTTTCCAAGCCCTCTTTGCTCATTATCTGCTCAAGAATCCTCAACTGTATTTTTCTGATGTTAATTAATAGTTTCCATTTTGTTTCCAGTTTTTCCAACACTTTGTCATTATTTACATGTTCCGTCCACAATATCTTCAGCATCCTTTTGTCGAACCACATTTTTCTTGTTTCAAGTCTCCTCCTCATCAGTACAATTAATTCAATAGTAAATATTAACCATATCAGTCAAACATTATGTGGTGAAAATTTCCAATCAAAATTCAGCTATGTATTAGGCTACAGATTTATTGATCCACTTTTGTACACCTTTATAATAAATAACAAAGCTTGAATTTAAATGTATTTATGCCTGTCCATTAAGGATAATCTCATTAAATTGTCTTTCTATCACTTTTTCTTTACTCTGTCTTTTCACAACTTGTTTTCTTTCCTTTCTTTATTCTTCTTTGGCTTATGGCCACATCACGCTAAAACAATGGTTCTTGTCTGATCACTGAAGTGAAGCAACATTGAACCTGATCTATACCTAGATGAGTGACTGCTGTGGAATACAAGGCACTGTAACTTTTGATGTGCAGGTGGTGTCATTGATAAAAGCTCAGAATGAGAAATCAGAGAATCAAGTTCAAATTCCAGTCAAGGTTGTTATATTCATTTATGTTCAAATATTCTTAGAAAAGTTATGAATCCAATTTTTCTGCTCTCAGTTATATGTTAAATAGTAAGACTTGGGTAAAAAAATCATTATTATCTCTAAAACGTTCTTACAATCTGAAAATATGTTTAGCTTTAAATAACCCCAAAAAGGTTGATAAGCCATAAAAACAAATGAATCAATCAGTCTTCCTCTTATTCTTTCTTTCCAGTCTCCTCATATCTCTATTCTAACACTTTGTCTTTCAAATTTTTCTTGTTAATTATAATTTTCTTTTTTGCCAAACATGGAACTTTGCCAGATTTTAAAATTGTCTTTTCTTTTCAAAACTGTTAATCTTGTTTATCCTAACCTCACATCAAGAACTAGATAGGTAGCTATGTAATATGTGGTTCAGGATCTTAACCATGTTGATATCTTCTTCTTCTATGTGTCTTGTCTTTTCAGGACATAGGCGATCATGGCCTACCGCGTCTCCCTATCCCTGGTGGCTATTAGCACACTTTCTCCTGTAACATCATGCAATACCCGTTCTGTCATCCACCTGCTCAGGCCCTTCAATTATGTTATCTGATGTTTTCCTCTGTCTCTTTTTCCCTCTATTTGACCTGTTAGTATCATGTTCTCCAAGCCTTCCTTCCTCACTGCATGTCCCAGGAACTTTAGTTGTCTCTTCCTGATGCTCAATATTAATTCCTTTCGCTTCCATCCTTTCCAAACCTCATCATTGCTCCCATGCTCGGTCCATGATATCAGCAGCATCCTTCTGTAGAACCACATTTCAATTGTTTCAAGTTTTTCCTTCATCTTTAATGATATTGTCCAGCATATATATATATATATATATATATATATATATATAGCCTGCCTTCTTCTACCAGACGCTCGTGGCCTAAGGGTAGAATCGCCGACTGACGCCAATTCGGTTGGGTTTCAATCCTGGGTTAGGAAGCGAACGGAGTCTAAGCCGTACTGATGAGCTGTGATACAGCGAAGCAGATCTGTCTGCGGATGACTATAATATATATATATATATATATATATATATATATATATATATATTGCATGGGGTGAAATGATTAAAAAATATATAAATTAGACTTTCTTTTTCTAGAGAGTTCGCTTTTCACTTTTTCTGTCTATTTCTCTCTTTTCCACCTCTTTCTCTCCATCATTTTGTTCTCTCCCTGACCATCTTTCAATATTCACTCTTTTTTCTTATTCCTGCAAGTCTCTCTTTTCTTTGCTTATTTTCATTGTTTCCTTCTTTTTTTCTCTTTCTCTCACTTTCTATTTTTATTCTCCTATTTCTTAACTACTCTCAGTTGAAATTTTCTCCTTCTTTCCTGACAGTATTTTAATTCTACTCCATCGTCTTTGTCTGCCTTCCACCTCTCCTTCTTTTTTCTTTTTTAATCTGTATATCAACTTTCTCCCAAACATTTCTCTCTCTCTACTCTCATTTCCTCTCAGCTTCACTCTGTTTTTCACACCCACACATAAATTTGAATAAAGAAATTTTTGAATTAAAAAAAAAATGTCTATCTATCAAATCTAGTTGAGTCTAGTTGAAAAATTACTCCCTGATGATTTTTTCTCGTTTCTTTGTGTGTTTTTTATATTCTAAAATCATGTGACTGCCTTCACAGTTGAATGAAGAAGGGGAAGGGGTAAAGAAGAAATAGTAGTATTAATAAGAAAAGAAGAAGAATTTAGTAAAAGAGGAAAATAGAATGAGGGATGAAATAAATAAAAGGAAGTAAAGAAGACAAAGAATAAAAATAGTATGAAATGAATTCTTAAAAAAATAGATTGATATAAAAAAAAAAGGTGTTAAAAATAAGAGAAAAAGTAATCAAATATGGAAAAGTCAAAAGTAGAAGTGAAAAATAAAGAAATAAAAAAATGAAAAACAAAAGAAAGCAAGCAGGAGCATAGTGAGAAGAAGAAAGAAAAAGAAGAAAAAAGAAAAAAGAAAGAGAAAGAAGAAAAATGAAAGAAACAAGGATCAAAACAAAAAGGTGAATAGGTACAACAATTAGGAAAATCTGAAAAAAAATGTTGGTTCAATGGTTGGCTTGAATTTCAAGCAGTAATTTTAATCAACTGATTAAAAACTATCAATAAATTACTACCTTACCAATAAACCATAATGCTTCAGGCTAAGAGAAGTGGGGGATACAGAAGTGGGAAGTGGGCAGTAAGGAGTGTTGAATAGGAGCCTGACCCTGACCTAGACCCAGACCCAGACCCAGGCCTAGCACCCAGACACATGATGAAGCAGTAGCCATTTATTATATTTCTTTTACTTCTACATTTTGTCTTCAACTCCAATATTGACAGGGCATGAAAAGTGGTTGCTGTCTGTTAAGATCTTTCTCTTTATTCAATCAATCAATCACTGTATGTCTGATCATTATATATATATATATATACACACACATACATAGGGTTGGTATGGGTGAAATAATACTCCTTATCCAAAGAAACACTATTGTTAAAAAGTGCTCAATACAAAGTAGAGCTAATAATGCTGATCTCAATTTAATCAAATATTAATATTAATGCCCCAAAAATTGTTTTCAAAATCTGTTCTCATATTCTTCAAATTAGAAATTATTTTATTTTGATTGGTCCACACTGTTAATGTAACAATGCCTCCCTGATTAAGGGGGTTGGGCTAGTTTTTAACCTTTTAAAACTCTTCAACTTCAAATAAACCTCATCACTTGATAAGACACAAGTAGTGTCAAAACAAAATAGCTACTTTTGTAGTGATGTTATAATTTCTAAATAAATAAATAAAAATAAAAATGTATATTGAGAGCCCGTAGCTCAGAGGTAGAATCGCTGACTGACGCCAATTTGGTCAGGTTTCAATCCTGAGTAAAAAGCACTGACTGTCTAACCGTATTGATGAGCTGTGATACAGCGAAACAGATCTGTCTGTGAATAACTATATATATATATATTTGCAATTTTATTTATTTTTTTGCGATATATATATATATATATATATATATATATATATATTTGCGATTTTATTATTTGAAGCTGGAGCTTATGTTGTTTCTTTTACATTGCTCAGTATTCAGCAGTTATTTTTCTTCTTTTATGTGCTGTATGCTTTCAGGACATTGGTTATCACGGCTCTCCACAATTTAGCTCTTAATAAATTTTGTGTTTTCCTTCTTCTTATGTGCTGTGTACCTTCAATATGGATCATGGCTCTCCACAATTTCCTGTCCTTCATAAATTTTGTGTTTTCATTCTTCTTATGTGCTGTGTCCCTTCAATACGGATCATGGCTCTACACAATTTCCTGTCCTTCATAAATTTTGTCTTTTTGTTATTTCTCCTAAAACTTATTTTGCCATTCATTTGCTCAAGCTTGCTAAGTATGTTATGCTTAGTTTTCCTCTGTCTGTGAGTATCAGATTTTTCAAGCACTCATTATGTGTCCTTTTTGTTTTCACTTACTCAAAAGCTTTGTCACTACTCATATCTGGTCTACGAGATCCTCAGTATCTTAATGTAGAACCACATTTCTGTTGCTTCAAGTCTCTTCTTCATCTTTTTTTCCAGCTTTCACTGCCATATAAGAGAACTGATATAATGTAATAGTTCAGTACTTTTTTCTTTGTTTCTAATGAAATTTGTTTATTTCTTAATACTGGAATAGTTTTTTGGCTATCACAATGTGACTTCAATTTCAGTGTTTCACTTTCTGTCCTCTGTTAAAACGCTTTTCAGATATTTAAATTTTTGTATTTGTTTGATTTTAGTATTTTCAATTTGCAATTTGCATTTTAGACTTATCCTTTTGGCCAACAACCATTCATTCTATTTTCTTGCAGTTGGTGCTTATTCCATTCTTCTCGCTTTCCTTCAGTACCAGGAGTTTTTGTAGTTTTCTTTCCATGTTTGCTATCAACACTGTGTCATCTACATATCTTATGTTGTTAAGATTTTGGCTGCCAATAATAAATCCTGGTAGGATTTCTAATTCTCTCAGAATTGCCTCACTATATAGGTTGAATAAGTCTGGTAAGAAGATGCAGCCTTGTCTTACACCCATTTCTAGAAATGTTTATCTATATGCAAGCAGTTTGATGCCAGTATAGGTACTTGATTATTCTTATATCTTTTTCAAATATGTCAAGGTTGCTAAGCAGTTCCAACAAGCCTTTGTCGTCAAATGCCTTTGTATAATCTATAAAACACAGGTATATCTCCTTCTGCCTTCGTATCGCCCTCTCTGATGGGATTCTGAGCATAAATATTGCATGTCTTGTTCCAGTCTTTTCTGGTTTGATTCTGCTGCATGGTCTATTCATTAAGTTACTAGTTATTAAGTTTTGTTATATGGCTCATTAAGCTAACTATCCAATGGAGTTCATATTCATTTACACTTAGGTCTTCTGGTATATCACTACTGTTGTAGATTTCATTTATTATTGCTGTAATCTTGTCTATGCTGAAATCTTCTAAGGCTGTCAGCATCTCTATTACAATGTCGTCTGGTCCAGCTGCTTTGTTTCTATTCAGTTTGGCCATTGCAGATTTCACTTTGGATTTTAGTATTTCCAGTCCATCAGCATCTTTGTTTACTACCAGTTCCTCCTTCTTGTCATGGAAGAAATCTTTTGTATATTCTTCCCATCACTGTAGTATTTTCTCTTTCTCTAATATGATGATTCCATCCTTGGATTTTATACATCCTGTTGAGGAGCATGTTTTTTGTCCTGTCAGTTCCTTTTTTTTTATGCATTTCTCCTTTATTAGTCTTGGTCAATCTCTCTACTTCGGCACATTTGTTGTTGAGCCATTCCTCTTTAGCCTGTCTGCATTTGGTTCTCATTTTCTTTCAGTCAGTCAGTTAAGTGCCATATGTGATGCACGCCTGGGTGATCATGTCCCAAAAGAGACATGACTGACTGGGCAGAATATTATCTCGCAGTAGGTTGCCATTGCTTTCTATAGAACCCAATCCGTCCTGTTATTTAACCCATAACTGGAGGGAAGAGATGGATTAATACCTTTCCCAAGGGTATTTGTGCATAAGTGAATGCAAGGAATTGCATTCACATTGCTATAAAACCATAGGATTATGAGATATTTGTAATTGTGCATATACTTGTTAAAGATAATAATTGTACATATAAACAGTGCTATGAAAATTGGTCTGCTTAAGTCATCAGGGATATTGTCACTGTTGTAGATTTTATTTTTAATTTCTGTGATTTTTGTCTATGCTAAAATCATCTAAGGCTGCCAGCATCTCTATTACAATTCTGTCTGGCCCTGTTGCTTTGTTTCTTTTCAATTTGGCCAGTGCAAATTCCACTTCAGATTTTAATATTTCTGGTCCTTCAATATTTAGCACCAAAGTGTTTCAAGAAATAGATAAAACATTCCAAAACAGAAACTACAATCTTAAATTGGAATGAAAGCAGTGATGGCACATACCCTGAATACATCATAAAAATTCAGTATGTAGAATTAGAAAATACTAAACACTTTAAATACCTCACATATAGATTAGTTCAGAGATTCGAAGATGAATTGGCATGGCAAAGGGCGCATTCCAGAAACTGAGTAAAGTATTAAAAGACAGGAAACTTTCACTAGAAACAAAGTACTGGATTACTATGTGATGTTAGTTTTATCAATATGGCAGTGAATGCTGGACAATATCATCAAAGATGAAGAAAAAACTTAAGCAATTGAAATTTGGTTCTACAGAAGGATGCTGCAGATATCATGGAATGAACATGTGAGCAATGATGAGGTTTTGAAAAGGATAGAAATGGAAAAAAAATTGTGCATCAAGAAGAGACAACTAAAGTTCCTGGGACATGCAATACAGAAGGAGGGTTTGGAGAACCTGATACTAACAGGCCATATAGAGGGAAAAAGAGACAGAGGAAAACAACGGATAACATATTTGAAGGGCCTGAGCAGGTGGATGACAGAACGAGGATTGTGTGGTGTTACAGGAGAAAGCGTGCTAATAGCCACCAGGAATAGGGAGACATGGAAGGCCATAATCACTTATACCCTGAAAGAACAAGGCACATAGAAGAAGAAGATAACAAATTTAGTAAAGGCGATAAGGAAATTGAACATAGAATAGGTTGTGCTAGAGGCAGTTTCACCCAAAACCACAAATTGCTACAAAAACCAAACATCAATCTGAAAACTAGTCATGTTCTTAAGTAACTTTACCAGATTGAGACTTTCATATTAATGTTATATATGACACTAAACCAACTCAGAAATATCTAAACTGTCAACTGTATAAGAAATATCTAAACTGTCAACTTTCTAAGATCAATGGGTAAAAAGGTTTTGAGTGGGTGAAGTCTGAGAATATTGGCAAAGATCATACTTCTTTGAAGATTGTAGAATGACACTACAGATTCTCAAACAAAGAATAGTACAGAATAACAGAAACCAAATCACTTGAGGTCTACGAACAGCAGCAGCAACTATAAAAAGAAAGCATTTGTAACTCAAAGAGAAAATAATGATATATCAAGATGACAGTATTCTATACTACTTCGAATGAAGTTACAAAGAAACCCTCATCAGTACTGGAAAGAGCAATAATGGTTACTGAACTTAAGAAACCTATTTTCCTGAAAAATTGTTTTACGAGAAAGATTATGTAAAATTCAACTGAAGGCAATATTGGTTACTTGGTCAAGAATACCAAATGTTTCCTTGTAGGGAAACAGCTATTACCATGGCCATTTATTTCATTTCAGTTGCTTCTCCTTTATTATTCATCAAAAAGGGTTAAAAGAACTTTAAAATTTTTCTTGACACTTTTAGATGTAAATCAATGGTTCCTCAACACTACTATGGGTCATGTGGTGCTAAATCATTTCCTTTTTTTTTTTAATATCTCTTTTACTCAGTCTCCCCTTGTTTTCTATTAGTGCTTAACTTATATCATTTATTTCCCTATTTCTCATTTTACTGGCTGGTTTTTAAACAGATTCAAATGATCATAAATACAGGACTATAAAATCCTGGTGCCTCATCATCTATAGGTGCCATACAATGCTAAATCTGAAAGAATTCTAGCAGAATTATATGCTTTACTATTTGGCACAATATGCGCTTTTTGGGTGTTATATTCTTATTGTTTTAGCCCTTCTACTTGTTGTATCCTGTCTGTTCTTGCACATTTTTTAAAAACAAATGGAAGAAAAAACTTAACCAGCATTGTTGTAAGTTTGATTCAGGATATAAAGAGGCCTTAGCGTAACCTTGATTTGGATAAAAAAAAAAGCTGCATATATCTCCTACCATTGTAATAAAAGATGCAATTTGTTATCAAGAGTGAAAGAAACATAGAGAGTAATAAAAGAACAGGGTTCAAGGAACTGGTAAATGATGATTGACATTACATTTAAATTTTTGAAGATCATACCTGAATAAAAAGCAGTGAGTCAAAATAGAGAGAGGTACAAGAGAAGAAAATGATTACCTTACAGTTCCAAATAATAATTTCAACAGTGAAATTATGAGACCAAGATGCTAATCTAGTACTGAGTTTAAATTTGTGAAGACAGAGTATCAAAGACAAAAGTTCACCAGAAGAATTACCATGAAAGTATTTAGAGAAGAGGTAAAAGAATGCTATGTTATGACAGTTGGAAAATATCAGTTCATACTCACCTTTCTTATTCACTTTTGTGTTTTTTGTTTGTTTTTTCAGTGACACATAGCATGCCTATCATGGAACAAGAGATATTTTACCAAATACTTTAAGCCATAAAAATATGTGTCAATATGTTCAATATTGTAAAGTCACATACACTTGTACTAGGAAAAATACAGCTCAGGTGAATTAGTTTGATTAGGATTCAACATCTGAAATGGTGTGAGTATAACAACCAAAATTAGGATGCTAATCTAAATAGTAAAGCATATAATAATGATAATTCCTCATCTCAAACAATGAAAGAAGGCTGGAGAATACAACAGCCAAAATGTTCTAAGCATAATAACTAAGATGAGCATAATGGTTGAAGTAAACAAAGCATATGATAATGATTATTCCTCATTTCAAATATTCCAACATAAATAATGAAAGAAGCTGGAGAATACAACAGCCAAAATGAGAATGCTGGTCTGAATAGCAAAGGATATGATAATGATTATTCCTCATCTCAAATATTCGAGCATAAATAATGAAAGAAGGCTGAAAAGTACAACAACCAGAATGAGAATGCTGGTCTGAATAGCAAAGGATATGATAATGATTATTCCTCATATCAAATATTCCAACATGAATAATGAAAGGAGGCTGGAGAATACAACAGCCAAAATGTTCTAAGCATAATAACCAAGATGAGCATAATGGTTGAAGTAACAAAGAATATAATAATGATGATTCCTCATCTCAAATTTTCCAACATAAATAATGAAAGAAGGCTGGAGAGTGCTACAGCCAAAACATTGTGAGTATAACAACCAAGATGAACATAGTTTTGATGTAGAAATGTTTTTGACGATATCTTGAATCTGATTTTAATTAGTGAAAGTGTTTTTCAGCAATTGAAACAGTAATAATCGATTGGTGCAAAATCAGGTGAATATGTCAGATGGGATAGAATAGACCAATCCATTTCCAAATTTCTTTGTTGTATTATTCTTACTGGATGCGGTGTTTTGTTGTCATGAAGAAGAACAACCTTTTTCCTTTAATCCACTATCTATGCTGCCTCTTCTATACAAAAACAATGGCATCTTTGTGTAGTTTAAATTTATTCTTAACCGTGATGTATAATTAATAGTTATGATGATGCGTTCATCAATTGTTTGCCAGAAACAGAAGTGACTTATGACTCAGTCTGATGTATAATACACATGAGTTATCTACTGGCTTATTTGTAGCAGCACATTATTTATCATCTTCAGCACCAATGTTTTTTTTTTATTGATTTGTGAAAACAATGAATAAAAGAGATTAAACAGTATTGCTGGAAAGCTGTTTTGAGGACGAAACAAAGGCAAGGTGTGAATTTCAAAAAAGAGACATTAATTAACTCAGTCCCTTGACTATAACCTGATTGAAAATTTATATCCATGCCTATCAGTCTACTATTTTGAAAGAACCAAAGAAGATCTGCCATGAAGAATGAACCAAAATACCAGCAGAAGCGTGTTTGAAGCAGAGAAACTTCTAGGAAGCAATTGAGAGCTTTCGCTGGGAACAAAAGCTATTCTACAAAGTATTAGACTCTGTTTGATTTTGCTTTGACTAGAGTATTGTATACTTTTTGTTTCATCGTTTTTAAATATATCTTTTATTATTTTATATAAATGGATTTGTTGAAATTGTTACTCATATTTACTACTGTGGAGACGAAAGCAATATGTGGTGTAATTATGTGGTAAATATATAAAATATGTGTAAGTAAATAATGAAATAAATAGGTTTTTGTAGTGTATACTGAATACTTAAAGATGTGCGTTGTGGTGCATTGGATATCAGCTCGGAATGAGAAATTGGGGAGCTGAGTTAGAATTCCAGCTGAATTCATTGCATTCACTTACATGCAAATATCCTTGAGAAAGGTAGTAATCCGTCTATTCCTTCCAGTTATGGTTCAAATAACAGGACAGATTGGGTTATATAGCCTTGGTCGGCAATTATTCTACCACAGAAAACAATGGCAACCTACTGCAGGATAATCTTCTGCCCAGTCAGTCATGTCTCTTTCGAGACATGATCGCCTAAGCGTGTATCATGTATGGCACTTAGCTGACTGACTGAATACTCATTTTTCTTTATGCAGTAACCAAAAAAAATCCTTGTGTCATGCAGGAAAAAGTGATTACTCATACACAAATGAGTGTGTCACATACTTGGAAAGCAGTAGGGACATTGCTCTTGACCAATGCAGGTGTATTGTATATGCACATCAGTTACAGTTCAAGAAGCACTGGCGAGGAAACTTGGCAGTGTCAGAGTAGCATATTATGGGTTGTCAGTTTTATGATTTTAAGGTGGGCTTGTCTACATCTGTATCAAGTCGCCAAATACGTCAATAATAATGCTGTCAGTGAATACACCACCACTCGTTATTTCTATAAGTTTAGGTCAGATCTGTTTCTTTGAGATGACCACTGCAGTGGCCAGCCATAGGTACTGGATGATGAGTCCCTGAATGTAGCTATAGAGAAAGATAACCATCAAACCTGTGGTGAGCTTAGCAAATGCTTTCATATTTCTGATGAGACTAACTTCACCTGCACTGCATAGGGAACATGTACAGGTTGAGCAAGTGGTTATCCTACATGGCATTAGAAGCCAACATGCAACAATGAGTGATGCCTATTTTTCATTACTTTCTTGATATCATAACATATTCATATTTGATCAAGTGCTCAACAGGGATGGAAAATGGGTCATGTAAAACACAGCAAAGCATACCAGACATTGACCCTGTGTTTCACACCAAAAGACCACCTCTGCACCCACACAAAATCATGCTCTGTATCTGGTGGACTAAACAACAAGTAGTGCACTCTGAGTTGCTACCAACAGGCACTGAAGCAGAAGGAGACAGCATTGGTTAATCACAAGGGTATACTATTCCTCCATGACATTACCAGACTCATGTAGTGCAAGTGGCCAGGAATACCATACAAATTGTTTGAGGAACACTGTGCCATCCACCTTACTCCTTGCATTTTGTACCAACAGATTAACATTTTCTTAATTCACTTGACAGCCATCTTTGTGGGAAATCCTTCACAAATGAGGCAGACACTCATAAACTTCTTTGCATCCAAGATACCTGATAAACACAAGATAAAACATAAAATCATTTTTGATGGTGGATGTCTTTATGTTAACATCCCTGTAACCTCTCTGAAGATGGCTCATGTGAGCCAAAAAGCTTAGAACCAGCATAATAAAAAAAATATCCAAATGTTGGACCTTTTTTGTCTTTATTTTCACCTAAAATTAAAGCTAAAATCAATGTTTAGAACAGCTCATGATTAAACTTAATAGACATTCATTGTCTGTTATATTTGACAGTATATGTTTAGAAAAAAAATTATATATATAGACTTTATATTAATAAAAAATATACATATTTTCTTACTCAACTCTGAGTTTGCATGCATAATGACATTGTGACAGTATTCACCCTGGGTGGTTGGAGCTAGCTTCTTTTATAAAAGAATTTATGGCTCCACAAGCAGTTCCCGACCACTTATGGTAACGTACTGCATGAAAATCATCTTGAAAGAGACGATCACACTAGCATGCATCATGTACGGCAATTGACTGACTGACAGAACTCTGAGCAAGTTGATAAACCATTAGAATGGTTTACTGAGGATGAAAAAATGAAGGAAAGTGAGAAGATGTTGCTGAACAGAAAAGATAATATTAGAACAGAATTCAAGGAGACACAATGGTTACTGATGTTGCATTTAGACTTCTGTAGATTTTAGTTGACACAAAAGCAAGAAGCAGAAGTCTTCCATAGGCAAAAAGTGTGAGAAAAAAAACTATTAAAATAAAACTTATGGTGGCATTTAGCAATTTCAACTGTAAAATGATGAAAACTAGCTGTCAATTAAGTACTACATTTAAATTTATAAAGTCAAGGTACCAAGAAGGAAAGAATTTCTATATGAAAATATTTATAGAAAAGGCACATGGAAGTTATGTTATGGTGATGAAAATGTTATTAAAGCCAAGATGCTAGGTCAGGTTTTTTTTCTCAATTGCATGTGATAAACACTTGACAATATTATTTTCCACTTGCAAATCAACTGGATTTTAAAAATTTATTTTATTATTTCTGCTAAAACTGATTTGCAGCATGGAAGTGAAAGGAAAATGAAGAAAATTTATAACTATTATAAAATATCAAATTGAAAAAGAAAGAATAACTGGTCATGATAATGTTGAGACTAGCCATTTTTATATAAGAAACATTTGACATTCATTGACCAAAACAGTTAGCATTCCTATCAGTTGAAATTTGTAAAAGCTTTCTTTCAAAATACTTTTTTCTTCAGGAAATCAGCCTCTCAAGTCCATGAATATTGATATTTCTAGTATTGATAGGAATTTCCTTCCTTCCAAATGACGATGTTAACAGTTCTACTGATTCTTAAGTTTTCCATATTTTTATCCACAACTACAGGGCAGTTTTCCATGTGGTTTTATATACCACAGTTTTTGTAGTTCTCTCTTGAGCAAGATCTTGATGCTTGTCTGTTTTATTCTCTTTTCACTATGATGATTTGATTCTATAATTTGGTAGATTTCCCTTATTTGTTAGAACTAAATATGGAGTGGGTTGATGCATTTTATAAAAAATCAAGACTTGTTGGATTATTTTCAGCTGAAATCAGTCTTTGCTTATATCTGAGCTAATAGATAAAACATTGATCATTTATACTTGAGTCTATAAATATTGTTGATTTATACTTGAGCCAATAATTAAATATTGGCTCTGTATACTTGAGTCTACAGATAGTAATTAATTGTTTATATTTGTGCCCATAGATAAATATTGATAATTTATACTTGCGTCTACATGCACTGATTTGGTTTAGAAATAGATAAATATTAGTAATTTACATTTAAATATGTAAGCATTTATTAGGGAGGTGGTTTCTTTTGATGTTGGTTTTACACCTCTAGACACAGAAAGGACTCTACAAGACCTCCTACAGAAGAAAGTAACAAGAAAGAACTAGAAATAAACTGCACAAAAACTGAATGCATGTTCATCAGTAAAAAGGGCAGCCCAAAATGCCAAATACCGATCGGGGATACCAGAATCAAGCAGGTACAAAAATTTAGATACTTGGGAAACATTATAACAGAGATGGAAAGTGTGACACAGAGATTTGAAGGCGAAATGGCATGGCAAAGAAAGCATTTCAGAAGTTGAGTAAAGTATTAAGAAACTGGACAATTTCGCTAGAAACTAGGAAGAGAATACTGGATTGCTATGTGATGTCAGTTCTTCAATATAGCAGTGGATGCTGGACAATATCATCAAAGATGAAGAAAAAACTTGAAGCAACTGAAATGTGGTTCTACAGAAGGATGCTGCGAATATCATGGATCAAGTATGTGAGCAATGATGAGGTCTTGAAAATGATGCAAGCAAAAAGGAAATTAATATTGAGCATCAGGAAGAGACAGCTGAAGTTCCTGGGACACACAATGAGGAAGGAGGGCTCAGAGAATCTGATACTAAAAGGCCAGATAGAGGGAAAAAGAGACAGGGGAAAGCAACGGATAACATAATTTGAAGGACCTAATCAGGTGGATGATGGAACGAGGATTGCATGGTGTAACAGAAGGCGTGCTCAGAATCACCAGGGATAGGGAAAAGTGGAAGGCCATGATCGCCTACATCCCGAAGGGACAAGGCACATAGAAGAAGAAGGGAAATACACTTGAAGCATTCTAGGCCTTACTGACAGGACCAATTGAATCTGATGTTCCATAATTCTTATTACTTTTAACTATAAAAATTCTAATGTAAATAATAATGATTGAAGGAAGATTTTCTTCTTGTATGTGCTGTGTCTCTTCAGGACATAGACAATCATGGCCTTCTACATCTCCCTATCTCTTGTAACTCTTGAGAGCCATTCTCTGGTTACTCCTTCCAAACCCTGCTATCCATTTGCTCATGTGCATCAAGTATGTTGTGCATTGCTTTTCTCATCTCTCTTTTTGTTTATCTGTCCAGTGTGCATTCTATTCTCCAAGCCCTCTTTCCTCATTACATGTCCCATAAACTTTAGCTTTCTTTTCCTGATGTTAAGTATAAGTTTCTTTTTTGTTTCCATCCTCTCAAAAGCCTTGTTGTTGCTAACAAACACACATAAAAGATATTGCCTTTAAAATGAAAAATGAAAAATATGATACCTATTTTTGAGAGACTTTGAACAATTCTCTTAGTATAATTTTATAATTCTCTGTATTTCATTGGTCAGTGTTCTTTAAAATATATCTTAAAAATTGTTCTTATTTCTCTCTATTTTTTGTAAAGATTTCTATACCTTAAGTTATTTAAGTTTACTTCAGTTTTTAAATTTAAGCTTGACTGTTCCTTCTAAGCCTAAAATAGCCTTCAAGATCATTACTACACTTTTTCTCTTTTTTTTTTACTAAATTAATTCCAGTACAAGACTAAAGAGTCACTAAAAGTTGGAGGGTTACAGTCAAATATGGCCATGTTAAATAAAGTGTGTAAAATAAATATAGTCACTTTCTCACCGGCGCAATATGCCTTCCCTGTGTCTACAAATACAGATACTTTCATGGCTTCTGTTCTAATGAACTTAACTCCCTGGTGGCCCCTGTAAATGAATTTACTCGAGCCACAAGATTAGCAACTAGGTCCCACCTTTTTACTGTGAAACTAATAAAATGTAAATGCAAATTTTACCCCAGCAGTGAAATCAATCATATTTAACTGCATCTTCTACTCTATCAGCTTCTTTGCTCGCACTTCCCACCTGTGGAATTCCCTTCCATATATATTTGCTTCCCCAACAGCTACAATCTCCAAGAATTTAAATGTAAAGTCAATAGTCATGTCCTATCTCACTAACTTGCATCTTCTCTCTCATGCTCCTTTCTCCATCCACTCCACTCTCATCAGTATTCTCATCCATTTTTTATCCACTTCCTGACACCCTCTACAACCTGTCACTCTTTCTCATAACTTTCCTCCTATGCAATCTCCTACACACCAGTGGCAGTAAACTGCCTTGCTTGGGGTTATATGATTATAAAAAAATGGAAGCAGTGGTAGTAAGTGAAGACTTTAAGGATAAGTAGAGATGCTGATGATTGACTCTTGATTTGAAGAGATCAAGACTAAAATGTTCAGGGAAGCAATCATATGGGAACCTGCTCCACAAAGTGGCATTTCTTGGGAAAATGCTTTCTGTGTGACAGTTTTTACATTTGGAATATGGAGGTAATGAAGTTGATCCAATTCCGTGGAAGGGGCATGTCTTGAAAAGGCTTGAACTCATCTGCCAGGGAAATAATGATAGAGTAGTAACAGGCTTGCAATGCTTCATCTTTAGAAAAGAGGATTCAGAGAGGAAAATTATGTCTTGCCAATTTTTTTTTAATCATTTCACCCCAAGCAAGGCAAAACTGCCACTGGTGTGTAGGGAGTTATATAAGAGGTGAATGATAAGAAAGAGGAACAAGTTACAGGGGGTGTCAGAGAATGTGTAAGAGAAGGATGAGAACACTGGTGTGAAGAGGGCTGTATGAGAGTAGAGTCAAAAGGAAGAAGAACAAGGGTTGTCAGAGAAAGTATGTGAATCAAGGAGATAAGAGATGGCAATTGACTTTGCATTTAAATTCTTGGAGACTGTAGCTGTCAGGGAAGCCAATTTATGGAAGTGAATTCCACAGCGAGCAAAGAAGCTGGTAGAGTAGAAGTTGTGGTTAAATATGATTGGTTTCACTGTAAAAGGATAGGACCTAGTCACTAGTCTAGTAGCTCAAGTAAATTCATGCAAAGTGGGCACCAGGGAACTAAGCTCACTGGAGCAGAAGCCATGAAAGTATTTGTAGAGGAGACAGAGGGAAGCCACATTACGTTGATGAGAAAGTGACTGGAGTAGAGCTACCAGGTTGGGATCCTTTATATTACAGATTCTCTGTTGGATTTTGTCAAGAACCCTACGATAAATAGCAGGAGTACCTGACCAGATGCACAGGCGAATGGCAGATTATATAAAACCTCACCCCTATTTAACGACATAATCAACCTTAATTTGGAACAAAGCCACAAGTAAGAGACACCTAGTTAGGATCAAATACTTTATAATCCAGTAATGGTCAGAACGTGAATTACTGCGCCATGGAAAGGTAATATTTAGCAGTCAATAGAAAAGTAAAATGATTTCCACTTTTGCGGGTGGTTTTGGGTTGGATGGAATCTTGAGAAAGAATTTGTAAAGTAAAGTAAGTTCATATTATTTTCAAGGTATTTGGGAGTGCAAATGATTTTCTAAGGGGCTAACACCTCCCACCCAACATGAACCTAACAATAGACCATGCCTTTGTAAATGAAGTGAACCATTTTTGTCACATTATTCACAATAAAAAAAAACCGAAAACAATGTTAATCAATATCTGAAAAATTAAGTCACACCCCAAATAAGGATTAATATTTTAATTCATATATTCTGTAAAATACAAATATAAGTCATTAATTGATTTGTTTTCTGTGGCTTATCAAACCTTTGCAGGTTATTTAAAGCCAAAAAATATTTTTAGATTGTAAAATAATTTTTTGAGATGATAATGATTGAGTGATATACGTTTTACTAATTAACCCATAGCTCTGGGTAAGAGGTGTATTCATACCTTTCCTAAATCAATATAAAAAACCCGACTGAAATTAGACTCAATCTACCAACTCTCCCACTCCCTCTTTAGTGCAATGAGGAAAGTGATGCTGCAAGGTCTGGAACTTCTGGGACTAGGTTTGGAAGTCTGTTTTACTAATAAAAAAATGGTCCAATAGTTAGTCTTTTAACTACAAATTAATTTGCTTATTTAGACTTGTACCTGTATTTGTTTTAGAAATACAAATGATAAGTTGATGATAATTTTTTTTCATCAGTATTGAGTAATGAGCAATTCACTAAATGTTTTCATTTACTGATCCATAAAAAATATCTATCTATCTATCTATCTATCTATCTATCTATCTATCTATCTCATTATTCCTTTTAATATCTATCTATCTATCTATCTATCTATCTATCTATTCCTTTAATATCTATCTATCTATCTATCTATCTATCTATCTATCTATCTATCTAATTGTGTTCATTATCTATCTATCTATCTATCTATCTATCTATCTATCTCCTTGAGTTCTTTTGGTGACTGGCGTATGTATATACTGCTTATATATAACACTTCTTCTCTGATTCCATGTGCCTATGGCTTAGGGGCTAGCGACTCTGACTGACACCAAATCGGTCAAGTTTCAATCCCAGGCAGAAGCAAGTGGATGTCTAGTTATGCTAATGAGCTGTGATACAGCGAAACAGGCTTGTATGTGGATAAATATATATATATATATATATATATAGAGAGAGAGAGAGAGAAAGAGAGAGAATATAATGAACCTGACTGGAATTCAAACTCTGCTCTCAGATTTCTCATTTCAAACCTTTCTCCATTACACAACCTGCACATCCAAGCTTGCAGAATACCCAAGCAATCATTTATCTAGCTAATGAACAGGTTCGACGTTGCTTAATTTAATAGGACAAGAACTAGTGTTTCAACATGATTTAATAATTTAATAACATTATAATTCTAAATAAACATTGGGATAGAGATCTGTTTAAAAACCATCACATTTTTTTCAGCTTGTAAAATACTTCACTTTGAGTGTTTAATCTGATAAATTGTTTATAAATTCTTCCAAATATTCTCTGCATGTGATGCATGTGTGTGCGCATAAATTAAAAATATGAACAGCAGCACATAACAAATGTGATTTTTTGTACCCTTATAATTAATGTGTTCGCAAACATTGAGCAAGAGATGTGTTCTCTCATTAACTCATTTCTCTAAAACAAACATTCCAAGGAAAATGCCTGAAAAATATTTCTTCAAGTGACTTTTAGAGTAATTTACTGCACTTATAATTAAAATTCTTTAGTGGCTCATTCTTTGATATTTGTATTTTTGTTAGCTCAGTATAAAATATGTATTTTAAATCAAAATATAAGTTTTATATGTTTTATTATTAGTCATGTTTTACAAAAGAAAAACCCCCAAAACTGACGATTTAAATTCTTTAATGAGTTCTGCATATAACTAATATATATATATATATAAAAGGCAATCTGTGAGTCTGTGTGTGACTGTTCCCAATGCATGCCTACATTTTTTAAGCTATGCCATTCAAACTTTCTAGTCACATGTATCTACAGGGAAGCCAGGTCGACACATACTTTTTGAGTTTAAGTTCAGTAAATTTTCCCTTTTGCACTTTTTGGCCAATGGAGTCGATTGTTTACATTTGCCCTGTAAAGCATCTAAGGTCTAAGACGGTTGCTAAATTATGTCACAGAAATCAAATCACACGTGTCAAACGCGACTGAAATATTTTTTTATTAAAATAAAAATGAGCCTTTATATTTAATTTTTATTCAGATGTTTTAAAAATTCATTTGATCAACAAAAAAATGTGAAACAAAAGAAATATTTAAAAAAAACATGATTTTTTTAAGCAAAAACAAAATATGTAAAAAAAAAAGTGTCAACGGTTAATTTAATTATTTAAGTCTTTTTTTTCAGATTTAATATTTCATACTTCAGAAAATAAAATTTAAAGAAAAATAAAGCTTTTTTTTTTACTAAATATTTCATGCAGGAAATCAACTGTCTGTGATTTGTGTGGCATTAATGTAACTTTTTCCTCTAAAATTAAATGTCTACATTTTTAAATAATCTACAAAAATTTATGAACTGAGAGTGTAATAGTTTTTATATTTCTAATTTCAGTAAAACAAAATAAATAATTTTTATTTTTATGTTAAATTCACTTAGTCAACAAAAAGTATAAATATTTTCCCCCATAATTTTCAAACAAAAACAAATGCAGTGTTGTTTATAATGTCACACAAAACATCAAATCATGTTTACACAAAAAAAAGAAAATAGATTTTTTAATGGAATTTTTTTAACAATTTTTAAACAGCAATTTTTTATATAATTATTTTTTACATAACCGAGTTTTAAATGATTTCCACCTACTGCTCTGATTGGCATCTTCTCCTACAACTAAAATTTTCTGAGTTGCATGGATAACACTGGGCTATGATGCTAGTATAAGCATAAAGCAGAACAAAACTTAATTTCTCAAAATCTCATAAAATAAAATAAGTGCAGGTAACTGATGTAAAAACTAAAGTTTTCTTAAAAAGTAACATGTCAAAAATAATTTAATTCATTTGCAAATGAGTCCTGAAATTTTCATTTAAATTTAACATTTGTTTGATTTTTGCAAGAATTTCAAAATCAGTGTGCTTTTTCATTCTAAATAAAGATGCTGCACTCTTTGGCTTCCCCCATTCCACCTACTGACACAAGAAAAATAAGATTTTTAACAAAAATTTCAAAACATTCTAAAAAGTATCAAAAATAAAATTTAATAATCAAAAAAAATCTTTTGGTCTTTCCTCTTAATAACAAAGATTTTGACATCATTTTTTTTTTAATGTTTTACTCATTTTTTAGTGACTTTTTGGATATGTATAAGTTTTGATGAAAATGACTGAAATAGTGATTTATTTAATTTTTCTTGTGTTATAATTTTTCTTTTCTGGACATGAATTATATAGAAATTTTTTGAATGTTCTGTAGGTTTGAGTGTTTTTGGTTATGTTTTTAGTCATTATTTAGGATTATTTGTTTTATGTATGTATCTAGAGTTTTAAGAATATTTTATTTTTAAAACATGGTCAGTACATTAGATCATTTTGCCATATTCTAATCCATATATGAAACTAAAACTTTGATCTTGTGTTTATGCATGTATGCCTATTTCCATGATAGAGCATAAATAATACATAATATCACAATCAATAAGTAAATAAACTATGAGATTTTTCATTAATCATAGTAATATCAGATCCAGTATTCAATTGTAATTTAATTTTACATTGTTAATCATGATAAAAAAAATTTTTTCTCTTTGGAAATGTTTCATTCGAAGTTTTGCTAACTTCGATAATGTTCAGAAACAGTGAGGGGGAAAAGGTTATTGTTGAGCTAATGGATTGGCTACTAGGTCTGTTTCATTTAGTTTCAACAATATAATATACCATTAAATTGATGAGATTTCTATGGGCTCTCCTCTTGGTCCGACTTTGGCAAATATTTTTGTGGGCTTTTTTGAAATAATACAATTTGAAAAGTGCCCTAAACCAGCATTTTGTTTGCTATGTGGATGACACTTTTGGTTGTTTTCTTCATATAGTGAAGCTTCGTCATTCTTTTACTTCCTTAATGATTTGCACCCTCACTTAAATTTACAATGGAAATTGAAAAGAACAATCAACTTCCCTTCCTCGATGTTTAGGTTTCCAAAAATAACCATTTTTTTGTTACTTTGGTGTATAGGAAACCCACTTTTTCGGAGTTATATCTAGGTTTGGAATCTTTTGCTCCTAGGTCCTGAAAGCTCAATCTCATTAGAACTCTAACACACCATGCACTTATGATTTTCTTCTAATGCATGGTTGATCATGAGATCGACAACATTAGGTGTATTTTCATAAAGAAGGTTATCCTCTGTTGGTTGTAACCAGGATAATCAATTCTAAAAGTAAATCTTTTCAGGAAAACGAGAATAAGAAGTTTGACAAATTTATTTGAAACTTACCTTGGATTGATTCTAAAGGACAATCCATTGTTGATAAGATATATTCTATTATTTCTCATAATTTTGGGGCTTTGACTCTACATATTATTTTCTTTATACGAACAGCTTTTTCTTCCTTTCATAAGGATGTCCTACCTATCATTCAGTTGAGTAATATTATACAGTATAACCCAGGTATAAGAGACCCGGATGTAAGATAAATCTGGATATAAGAGAGATTTTCTCTGGTCCCAAATTAGAGCCTGTGGTAATGTATATAAAATAGACCAAACCTCTGATATGAGAGAAACCCGGATACAAGAGAAACTCGGATATAAGAGGAATTTTGATTCAGTCCCGGGGACTCTCTTATATCCGGGTTACAGTGTATACAAGTTTAATGTCGGTGTGGTGCCAACTACATAAGCTGGATGACCCAAAGACTGGAGGTTTGCATGTACCTTATTCTATTCGTGAGCACTGCCCTACTTCTGAGTATTTGCAGACACCCAAATCTGCGATTGGTGAACACTTACTATCTTTAAAAGAATATGGTGACTATTATTCTGCAGAACAATTTTCTATTTTGCACAGAGGTTGGTCAACATTCCACCTTACTATTCTGGAGGCTTTAACAATATTGTCAAACCCACCATCTCTGTGCAAACAAAGAGATCTTAAGCTTCAATTGGAATTTTTGGATCTGTGGGTGAAGATTTGTGATGATGGGTTTTTTTTTTTACCCTCTCTCTGAACATTACCTAAATTTTACTTAAATTTTCCCTAATTTTAATCTTCCACTTCCGACACATACCCATGAATAGTTTTATCGTACGAAAAGCTTGACTCAGGTTCTTGTTTTTTCTTGTTTTTTTAAGCAGATCTTTTGATTTTTTTGATATCCTCTCTTTCTGTGTTTTTTTTTTTTAGCAGTGATAGTATTAAAACTATTTGTTTTTATAGTTTGTCATTTTTCACCATGGTCCTCCTCCTTAAGCGTATATATATATATATATATATATATATATATATAAAGGAAAACACAACACACAATCTAAAGTGGTTATAAACTATGATTTATTTTGACAGGTAAATTTTTAGTACCCATTTCTTCAGACTGCAAATATTAATCAATTTTACTTTAAGCAAAGGATTACTGGTTGTGGAAGAATTAAAAGCAGGAACATTACGAATGACTGGGAAGAGAAAAGATTAATCAGGAAAGTAGTTAGTGATTGACATTGCATTTAAATTTTTGCAAATTAAATTTGGTTGAAAAACATGGTGTCAGAAGGGAGTTCCACAAGTGAGAAGTGTGAGAAAAGAAACTTTTAGCATAGAATTTATAGCTACATCTAGCCTGCTCAGTTATAAATTTGTGAGATCTTGAAGTCAATCCAGTACCGTGCTTAAATTAAAAAAGTCTAGGTATCATAGATAATAGTTCGTCTGAACAAATATGTTGAAAGTATTTATAGAAAAGACACAGGAAGGTAACTGTACAGTGATGGGAAAGTGACTAAAGCCAAGCTGCCAGATCAGGACTGATGATATTGCTGATTCTTCCTTGGATTTTATCAAAAACCTCAAGATAAAAAGCAGGAGCATGAAACCATATGTAGCAACAATATTCTAAGCATGGACAATCACCAATGTGGTGGCTTCCCACTGTCTTTTCTACAAAAATTTCAGTCTGCTTTGACAAGTTTTTTTCTCTGATACCCTGACTCCATGAATTTAAATGTGTTACTAGAATGGCATGTAGGTCCCATCTTTTATCGAAATAGTTAAATGTTGTTTCTCTGCTATTCTACTGGTTTCGTTTCTTGCACTTCCAGCCTGTAGAAATCCCTTTCATTTACTTACTTCCTTGATAACTACAATCTCAAAAAATTTAAATTGCCACCTTTTATCTCCTTGAATCCTATCCATCTTTTATCCTTTCTTTGATACTCCCTGTACCCAGTGTTTTTTCTAACTGTAACACCCTGTGCACTTGTGGCGGTCCCGCCTTGCTTGTGGTGAAATGATAAAAAAAAATGGTAGACTTATATAGGTCTGATTGTACTAACATGGTTTCAACCTGACCTTTTTGGTTTCATCAGGTGATTTGTTTTGACTGATGGCTCAACAGTTAATGCTTTTATAAGTTCATAACTGGAAGTTCAAAGTAAGGGAGTGGTTTGTTACTGGAATTATTTTCTTCAAGTTTGTTGCTTATAAACTTATAAAAACAAATTGCCTAACAAAACCAAAAAGGTCAAAATCATGGTAGCATAATTGGCTGATCTTCTCTACCTAAATATCTAAAAGTTCTACATGCTGAATCTTCATCTCCCTTCAAACATGTATAGAGCACTTTCTAATACAACTACTTACTTGTCTAATTTAATTTAAATCTGACTTATAAAGAATTTAGTATATATATATATATATATATATATATATCATGCTAAGTGGTTTTTTTCTGTAAAGTTGGTTGTTGGTTGGTTGTTTTTGTTTTATGGCATATCAACCTCAGCAGGTCATTTATTGCCAACTAAATTTTGTTTATTTATTGCTGGTAATACCTTTTTCTTTCAACAATTTATTGTTGTTTTTATATAAACTTTGTGTCTAGTAATACTTTTTTCTTTTCGAGTACCAAGATTCATTGGGATTTTGTTTTTAAGGGCAGGGTCCCCAAGTCCTACCCTGTTATTTAACCTATAACTGGAGGGAAGGGATGGATTAATACCTTTCCCAATGGCACCAGAGCTTAAGTGAATGCAGGGTATTCAACTGGAATTTGAACTCGGCTCACCGATTTCTCTTTCAGAGCTGATATCCACTGCACCACAATGCACATCCGTCACTAAATGCTTACAGCACCTGGTATTCAGAAGCAGTCACCCATCTTAGTACTGACCAGGCTCAATGTTGCTTAACTTTGGTGATCGAGTGAGAACCGGTGTATTCAATGTGATATGGCTGTAATTTCTGTAATGTATATTGTTGTTTGCATAAAGAAGTATATTTGGTCGAAATTCATTGAGTACAGTTCCCAGCCATTTTAATTGGCATTTCAAGAGTGAAAAGATTATAGTCTTGTTTTTTAAATTCAGTCTACAAGTAGAAAAATTACTTAGTGAGCTTGACCTGGCCCACATAAATGTTAGAAATCAGAAGATATTTTTTTGAAATGTGTATTTTTCCCTTTTACATAAATAATGTTATGTCTTATGTTAATGCAGTGTTATATTGGACAAAGTGCAAGCTATTGATTCAAAATTTCAAAATCAAGTGAGCACAGAAATGTATTTATTTGGGAATTTTAATAGAAAATGTGACACAGAAATACAAAGGCTCACTAGAAGGCCCCGAAACGGTGCACATTCTCTCCTGATGACCCCAATTAAAATATAAATTCAAAAGGATCAAAAGAAGTTCAATGAAGCTCAGTGGAAATGTTATTGGTATGAGGAGCATTTTATATTCAGCTTGCTTCAGGTGAGTGTCAATTCAGTCAGTTAGTTAAGTGCCATACGTGATATACGCTTGGGCGATCATGTCTCGAAAGAGACATGACTGACTGGGCAGAAGATTATCCCACAGTAGGTTGCCATTGCTTTCTGCGGTAGACTGGTTGCCGGCCAAGGCTATAGAACCCTATCTGTCCTGTTATTTAACCCATAACTGGAAGGAATAGACGGATTAATACCTTTCCCAAGGGTATTTGTGTGTAAGTGAATGCAATGTAAGTGAGTGTCAATTACTTTCCAGTAATTTCCTTCTCCAAAGGCTCACTAGAATAGAAAAAGATTCCTTGCAGAATCTAAACTTTTTTTTTTTTTAATCATCTCACCCCAAGCAAGGCATTCCACTGCCACTATTGCGCATGGGGCTACATAGGGGAAGGTAAAGAGAAGGAGTGGATAGACATAGGGAATGTCAGGAGAAAGGTGACAGATGAGTAAGGATAGCGAGGATGAGGGTCGGGCAGATGGGAAGAGTGCTTGATAGAATGGGAGCAGGTTAGTGTGTTAGGAGGTGTGTATTGACCTTACATTTAAACAAATTATTAATAGTCAAATTTTGTTAGAAACAAAGAAAAGAGTGCTGAACTTTGATGCCCTATATTATAGGTGATGTTGGGTTTGAGTTTGAGTTTTGTTTAATGGCATATCAACACCTCTGTGGGTTATTTAATGCCAAAAAGGTGGGGGTTTAAGGTATTCTTTTTTAATGTTCGGTTATAGTAAGAAGCTGATTTAGTCAGATTTTGAGTTTGAGTTTGAGTTTTGTTTAACGGCATATCAACACCTCTGTGGGTTATTTAATGCCAAAAAGATGGGGTTTTAAGGTAATTTTTTTAATGTTTGGTTAGAGTGAGAAGGTTGATTGAGTCAGATTTTAATGAAAATTTTTTGTTTTTATTCTTTTTTATTTTATAAAACTGAAAATGTCCTCTAGTTTTGTATTCAAAAATGTTTTGCTGAGAATTTTTTCTCCTTCAAAAATGTGTTCTGGTAATAATTTTTCCTTCAAAAATGTATATTTTTCTATAAAAATCTATTTTTATGTATATAGTTTTATAAAAGTCCATTTTATATTTTCATAGTGTTTGACCTCAATTTGGGGGTTAACTATTTGCCCATAGCTGGGACCCTAACAGGTGCTACCACTCTGGGTCAGGGTGGACCTGGGAACAACAGCAATTAAGAGGTGGTTCCATGCTTCTCACAACCTCTCAATCAGAGGCCTTGCTGCTGGATGCGGTTGATGTTGGACATCTTACAGATGAAGAGGAGACTTGAGACAACAAAGCTGTGTCTCTCCAGACGGATGGTTAAAATGTCATAGACAGAACATGTTAGCAGCAAAGAAGTTTTAGAAAAATGAAAACATAAAGAACACTTATACTTAAATTCCAAAAGAGACAATAATATGGTAAGAAGTCTTGGCACTAACAGGAAATATTGAAAGCAGGAGTGGAAGAGGGAAACAGAGGGTAAAATAACTAATGAGCCAGTGTAAATGGATGGCTGAACAAAGACTGGATGGCAAAGTAAGAAGACAAACATTATTTAGAGCTACAAAGGATAGGAATTTGTGGGGAGCCTTGATTGAACACCTTTTTAAGAAGATAGAAGAATTGAAATTCTTATTTCATATCAAGTCTCAAAGGTTTTCTTTCCCTAATCAAATTCCATATGAATCTGCTGCATTCACTTACATGCAAATACACTTGGGAAAGATATTAATTCATCACTTCTGCCTCCAGCTATGAGTTAAATAGCAGGAAAAATTGGGTTCTATAGCCTTGGTTGGCAACTGGTCTACTGCAGAAAGTAATGCAACCTACTATGGGAAAATCTTCTGCCCAGTCAGTCATGTCTCTTTTGAGACATGATTGCTCAAGCATGTATCATATATGGATCTTAACTGACTGACTGAATCTTTGGAATATATTTATTTTCATACAATAATTATCTGGCTGGACACAGTCGGAAAGACCAGTACCATTCAGTGAAAGAGAATACTCCCTGTAGAGATGCCTTGTGATATTAACCATGAAAATAACCAGGAATGAAAAAAAGTCTAAAATAAATAATAATAATGATAAATAATAATAATAATAAATAATAATAATAATAATAATAATATAAAACAATAATAAGAAAGTTTAAAATAAATCTTTAAATGTAAATAGATGGCCGAACAGAAACTGGATATGATAGACGTTACTTAGAGTTACAAAGGACTGGACGTTGTGGAGAGCCATACTGCACACGTCTTGTAGAAGATGGAAGAAGTGAAATTCCTATTTCAAATCAGGTCTCAAAATTTTTCTTCTCACTGATCTTTGAAATGTATTTTGTTTGCATGCGATAATTATTCGACTATATGCAATAGA